>JBBCBC010000023.1:22065874-22665874 GCA_037126765.1 Stenogyne calaminthoides | reverse complement strand
ATTTATCTCTAATCACTAATTGATCACTCATGTCACACTTGGCCACAAAGTCCAAGTTGACGTGCACTGACCAATGACTTTGATCCAATTATGATGAGAAGATGAATATTCTCTCTAAATCCACTTTGAGGAATGAATCCTTTTCTTGGCTCAACTACCACGCACATGCACTTCGTGATGAACCCAATTCAAGTCATATCTACCCATGGAAGGGTGCAAGCGTCGGTCATGGTCAAAGTTCATCACTCTATACATGTCGTGCGTATTGACCTCAAGTCAAAGGAGTATCGCATCGCTCCCACTAACCAAGACACCCGTAGACACATATAGTGGAACTACATCAAATGGTTTCTCAGATGGGTATAACAATACCCTCCAAGGTATTTGTGCATCCATCATGAGATACCTAGTATCTTGTAGTAAGTGAGATATTACTACACTCTCTAAGAGTATGATGCAGATAGCACACCAATCTCCATTGCATCATTAATATCTCATTCTTGATGATCCTCGATTGGGGCTATTTGAGAATCATGCTTAAGTCATCTGAGTTATCACACACTCAATGACAACAATGACTCAAGGGAACACAGAAAAGAACAAATTCAAACAATCAAGCATAATATTATAATAAGTGTAACGCCATACATTTAATATTAAATAAACAATAATATTAAGTGTATCCGAAGATCTACCAGCAGACTCAACACATCCTCCCTAAAGTACACCGCATCCTCCGAGGTCTTATTAGGTTCACACATTAGCCACCATTCGCTTATAAGTGATAGGTTGTGTATGAAATTGTTTGAATACCGTAATGTGCAGAAGTTGGAAAATAATACAGTTTTTTGTTGATTGGGGCATCTCCAGAGTATTTCGGGGATCCCAAATTTCACACAAGCGTGACACAGACCTGGACTGTGTCGGCTCTGTAGAGGGCAAAAGTGTTGGCTCTGTCTTGGTTCAGGCCCACGGATGAGGTGTAGAATCTGTACTGGCTAATGTTGGAGGACAGAGAGTGGAGCTTTAAGATTGGAGTTGTATGTAGGGGTGGAGGAAATATCGAAAATATTGGTATACCGCACTTACCGTACCAAAAAATATCAATTTTATCGAAATTTTCGGTACGGTATGGTACCGTACCAAAAATTTCAGCACGATAACGGTATGAAAATATAGAAAATTTTGGTATACCGAAATACCGAAATATTTCGGTATACCAGTATATACTAAAATTTTGGTACGGTATCAGTATGTAATATTGACATACCAAAAATTTAGGTATGCCGAAATTTCGATATACATAATTTTTGGTACGACAATGGTATGATATTTTTCGGTATCGATAATTTTGGTACGGTAATGGTATGGCGAGAAAATTTTCGATACGTCGTACCGTCCACCCCTAGTTGTATGTGTTGTTGCTACTGTAATTTCCATTGCTGGTATACACAAAATAAATCAGGTCCTAGCCTCTGCCTAGGTCTAAATGGTTTATCAAAATCATCACTACAAGAATCATAAATATCGGATATCTTCTTTTCATTGCTTAATTTACGGGGTCGTGCCTTTCTTGAGGCGAACGAGTCGATCGAGTTAGGCCCAAAATTTTTCTGATATTGTAGAGGCCCATAATTATATATATATATATATTATATAATGATATTAAAAGTAGACATAACCATTACAGTGCCTAAGAGGATGCGGTTTGTATTTGTTTTTGCTGAGGTTAAAGGTTCGGACGTTGATGGGTGCACTTACCTTTACTAATAATTTTGTTGTTTAGTTAAATTTTCTAGTCGTCTCTCTCAAAAATATTAACCCAGTCGCCATCAACAATATAAGGCATTCAAAACTCCATCAAGTATTTAATTTGAGAGACTATGATATATACTTTCTCTGTCCCAACTCTTTCTTCATACCACTTTTTTTCTCGTGTTTTAGCGAGCGAGTTATTTATTAGTATTTTAAATGATAAAATGATTTTTTAAGAAGGGGTATCATAGATCTATCTTTCCTCTATTATATGTCTCCTTAAAAATGACATTATCATTTCAAATACTAATAAAAAACTCGCTCATTAAAATACGAGAAAATAGTAACTGTGAACAAAGAGTTGAGACGGAGGTAGTATTTTTTTTTAAAAAATTGTATGATTAAAAGTTTGAGCTATATTAAAATTTTTATATGATAATATTCATTAATTTTTTTGACAAGATACTTTTTTTTTTAAAAATAATTACGAGGTGAATTTAAAATTGCAATTTAAATTTTACATGTGTATCTATGTATGTGTAACTTTTTTATTTGTGTTGATCAATAGTAAATAGTTTTTAGTTTTAAAATTTAAATTATTTTTTTAGTATCATATCTCTTAGTATATGTCTGGATATTAAATGAGAAAAAAGAAGAAGTAAAAATTGAAGATTCAACGCTGATGATATCAATAATTACTTTAGTTCTAATATATTAATATAAACATAAAATGTGCATGTACAGACCATGCACAAAATTTGTACGAAATGTGCACGATCGTGCATAAAATGTGCAGATATCATTCATACTCACCTACTTAACACCTATGCATAATCATTACATAAAATATTTATAAAAATATACAACATACATTATGTTATATATTAAAATGACCCAATTTTAAAATCGACTCAGGCTTTATAATTCATAGGATCGGCCCTGTTAATTTACAAGAGTAATACTTTGCTTCCCTTCCTCTCTACTGGCTTACCAACCAAAAAAAAAAATTGTTTGTCAACTTTTGTGAATTAAATTAGGTAGTAGATGTCAATTAAAAATTTAGAATTTAGACCGATCCTTCTATCCACCTATACCACTATACTTTAATGATATTATCATGGATGGATCTATGTGTATTGTACATTAGGCTCCGGTCTAGCCCAATATTTTTGAGAATGCTATAGTATGTATGTGTTGTTTACCATTATTTTGCATCTTTCCACTTTTAACTCAAACCTTCTTAATTTAATTTAATTTAATTTGAATTCAATCATATTTACTCTTAGAATTAGATAGAAAGTCCAGACGTGTAGAGTCTATTTCATTCAAAGTAAATCAACTAAGTTATTCAACAACAAATCCCATCAATTTTATTTTTTAAATTTTATGTGTCGTTTTAACTAATTAACTTTAAGCACAAACTAATTTATTATAATCCAAACATATATACTCATAGATTAAATGTCTCGCATTGACAAACATATAACACACTATGTTGTCATAATTTTACTTGTTACCGTTGAAGAATAAAATATTGTACTAGTTTCGTAGATGAATAAATATTTTAACTTAATGAGGCTTCATTTATTCCATTGCACAAGTAATTATTCAATGGGAGTCTAACCACAAAATACGGTGGATCAACCCTAGGACTCTCAAATGAACGAGAGGCCCGAGCAAACGCGTGAGCCAAAGCATTGGGTTCTGCTTAACAAAATTAACCGACAAATTCGGAATATTGGACAAAATGTTCTTACAGCTATCAATATAATTGCCAAATGTCGACTCCATCAATTGAGAGGAAGAGATAACGTCTACTACCAATTTTGAATCGCCTTCTATCATCATTCTTCCCAAATTCAAATGAACCGCCCACGAAAGAGACTCAAAAAATCCCATAGCTTCCCCCAACTCCACGTTTACACATCCCGGAAAACTAATTGTTCGACCGGCTAGGAATTCGCCGCTACTATTCCTCAACACTATTCCAACACCCGTCTGAAAAAGATCAGTGAAAAACTCCATGTCCACATTGATTTTAAACTCCCCACTCACCGGCGGATGCCACGTTTTACAGCCTACAATCGGACGGTTAACACTGGGTGTTTTACTCAGTGATGTAAAACTCCCGACTAGTCCCCGCCTAGGCGGCGTCTAGGCTCTAGGCGGTCATCTCCCGACCCGATTTTACCTAGGCGACCGAGTCAGGAGCTAGACGGCTAAGTCGGGAGCTAGATGTCCAACACTAAGGTATTATTTGATAATGAGAGACTTTGTTCTTAGAATAAATTGATGGTAAGACAAAGATTGATAATTTTCACTACACTAAAATTCAAAAACACAAATTTGTTTAGTTTTTTTATGTTAAATTAATTTTTTTGTACTCTATAATGGATAATAAATATATAAAAAAGGGTGTTTCAATTGTTATCTAGATTTAGGCGGTTGTATAATGAATTTATTAATTACTTTTGAGGTGTATTTTTGTAATAATATATTGATAAATAGTAAATAAAACTCATTTAGATGAAAATACAAAAAAAAATCGAACCGACTAGTCCCCGATTAGTCCCCGCCTAGGCGGCCTAGGCGCTAGGCGGTCCATGTCCGCCCGACTACCGATTTCCAACTTCTACACCCTTGGTTTTACGCAACTCCACCCATTCGGCTAGAAAGGTTGTGGCCGCTCGCACAGCCTCGATGGCGGTCTTGCAGCTTCCTTTCCATAGTTTGGCGTTCCTCTCTTTCCATATTTGCCAAATAATGACGGTGAACAACGGTCCGTCACTTCTAGCCACAAGACGTAAGAGCAATTCTTTGAGAGACTCAATTTGATAAACTGTCTCGTCTAACACACTCCACAAGTTAGCCTCATTCCAACAAGCCACAAACAAATGCAATGAAGTTTCTACAAACTGCCCATAAAGAACACAACTAATATCATCTGCGATCCTTTTCTGCCAAAGATTGGTCCTTTGAGGCAAACAGTCCCTGCTAACTCTCCAAATGCATTCCTTCTCCTTCGGCGGAGCTTTCAAACACCATAAATTATTCCAATCGCCTTCAACCTCAAGTGATGGATCGAAGGCAAGAGACGTAGCCAGCTTATATCCAGATTTGACAGAATATTTCCCATCCCTACTGAAGTGCCAAACCTGCTTATCACCGTAACCTAATGGGGCGATCGGGGTTCGTAAAACCTTTACAATATCATCAACATCAAAGATACCTTCGATGAGCTCTCTATTCCATCTTTAAGTTACCGGAACCATCAACTCAGAAACTCTCAAAGTTTCTAACTCGGACAAATACGGAGTTTGAATATGAAAATTATTGTCATAATTCAACCAAGCATCATTACAAACCGAAACATTCTTCCCACTACCGATTTTCCAACGTGTGCCCCTCCTCATTAAATCCTGGGCTGCCATAATACTAGTCAAGTATAACTTGGATTGTGACCTATCTTAGCCGATAAAAAATCTCCCCTAAGAAAATAAAGAGCCTTCAAAATTTGGCAAACAAGAGCATTAGGGTTCTATAAAAGTCGCCACCCTATTTTGGCCAAGAGAGCAATGTTAAACAAGTGTAGATCTCGAAAACCTCTACCTCCCGCCTCTTTGCTAACACAAATCCTCTCCCACCTCATCCATTTGATACCTTTAGACACATCGCCATCCGACCCCCACCAAAATGCATTCATCATCCGGTGCATCTCATCCAACAAAGTTGAAGGAAGCAAAAAGGTACTCATACAATATGAAGATATGAATTGAGTTGTTGATTTGATGAGGACCTCCTTGCCCGCTTTAGACAACTTCTTCCCCTTCCACCCTTGAAGCTTCTTCCACAATCTTTCTTTAATATAATTAAAAATTTCCTTTTCTTTTCTCTTCCCATCAAAGAAGGTAGACCCAGATATTTCCCAGTGTTTCATGGGTTAGAAACACCCAAAATATGAGAAAGGTTATCCCGAACCCCCTCCTCAACATTACGACTAAAGAAAATCCCGGACTTTGCATAATTAATAGCTTGTCCAGAAACAGCGTAATAGTCATCCAATACAGCTCGCAACCTCAACCATTCCACATCAGTGGCTCTATAAAAAAGGAGGCAGTGATCGGCAAACAACAAATGAGAAACCGGAGGAGCAGCTCTGCAAACCTTAATCCCATGCAAAAGAGTTTTCCAAACACGCCCTATTTATCGCAGCCGATAATCCCTCCGCACAAAGAATAAATAAATAAGGGGATAGCGGGTCTCCTTGTCTCAAACCTCTTCCCGGAACAATAGGCCCCACAGAGTCTTCATTGACCTGGACCGTATATTCAACCGATGTCACACACAACATCATCCACCGAACCCAATTATCCGAGAAGCCCAATTTGATTAAGATTTGTCTCAGAAACCCCCCAATCCACCTTGTCGTAAGCCTTGTTAATGTCCATTTTCAAGGCTAAATCCCCCACCTTGCCAATGCATGCAAGACCTCAAAAGCCACTAGAACGTTATCTTGAATGACCCTACCCTCCACAAAAGTCGTTTGTGCTTTATCAACCGATCCCGGAAGAACCTCTTTTAGACGATTACATAAGACCTTTTTAATTATATAATTATATAATTTTATGTTGATGTGCTATAATTTAATTTAAAATTCATTTATATTTTTATTTTTTGTTATATAAAAATTTTATGGAGTAATATATAATTTATATTTTTTAGCCCACCCCATCTTTGTGGTCGAAAGCCCACCCCATCTTTAATTATTAGATCCGTCCCTGGACCTCTTTACGCATGCTTTTTCTAGGGCTGCTCGTACGTTTGAGAGTCCTTATAGTTGGGATGAGCCACCGAACTTTGTGGATGACCTTCTTAATTGGTACACCTCATGCATGTAACTGTCATTCGTTTGAAGAAGAAAAAAAAAAGTCTTGCATAAGACGGTCTCATACATGAGATATGATACAAACTAGCACAAATTAACATCCACTCTTTTCAAAATATTAAAGCTTCATTGCCCAAATTATTCTCCGTCTCATTGTGAGACCATCTCACGTAAGTGTGCCTCAAACTTAAGTTTAAAATCTTAAAATCATAGTTCCTCCTTGTGGAAATAAATTTTTTTAAGAAAAGATGAATGGGGGTTGTGGTAGAGATGTAAATGAGTCGAATGAATACCAGCAGGCTCGAACTCTAAGGATATGTTTGGTATGGGTTTGTTAAATTCGGTCAACCACTCGAGTTACTAATACCGTGTATATTGATTCCAGATTTTATACTTTATCACAAATTCTTCTGTGAAACTTGTTCATATTAAAAACTTGATACAATTACACTTATAAATTGATATTGTTATTCTTATAAACTAATACTCATGTCGTTTAATATTATGATATTAGTTTATAAATGTAAAAATATCAATTTGATAAATGTTATGATATTAGTTAATAATGGTACAAATTTCATACTGAATTTGCTCGCCTAATTACTTTTGGCCTTCACGAACAATGAGTTCCCAAGGTACAACGCCCAATTTCACTACTCTCAAAAGCAACGAGAAGTAGTTATTCGGACTTTTAGTAGTTAGAACTCTCACAAAAACTCAAGAAAATGGAAAAATACGAGAAGATGGAAGAATAATAATTCTGTACGGAAAGGTCACCTTATATAGTGGATTAATTCATCTATCCTTATAATATTGCAATTAAAAAGATTGGAAAACGTATGCAATATAATTGCCATGATAATTGAAAAAATTAACTCACAATTAATTTAGCCAATTCACACGCTATAATTGCCACGATAATTGAAAAATTAGTTTAGAAGGATATCCAAATACCCATAATTAATTTAGCCAATTCAACTCCTCATATTGAGCCAATTTATCATTCGACGGAGAATTGATTTTCTCACGTGTTATTCAGCATCGTGAAGCTTGCGCAACCCACTTCGTAACGAACTAAAAAAACACTAGAAACCGAGTAGTGAAGAATTTAGCACAAGGATGTCCACTTTACACTTTAAGTAATCAACCTTTACCATTTGGGTCGAGCCCAATCAATACTCCAACATATTTTGGAACTAGGCATGATAATTTGGAATATATGTACAAACTGTGTTAGTGTGAGGAAATTCATTCCTGATAATTTGGAAAATGTCGACAGAGGTTAAAACATTATTTCTATAGTTCATTCCTTTCATTCACTTGGTATCATCTCAAACAAGAGAATACTTTTTTATTTTATCAATAAAATCTTATAGTAAAATACTCTGGCCCGCACCAAAGTGAAACATTACAAGAAAAGTATTAGCTACTCCATTCGAGTAAGATTACAGAGGAATTAGTATGAAAAATCAATAACATCATGCAGCAGGACCTCGGAATTTGTATCCACTCACTAAGTGAAATGTTCGTCATCCTCTCTGTCTTCATTGTTAACCACAACCACACTCTAGTTATAATCTCGTCCCAAATCGTAGCAGGAACAACTCTCTTTCCATTGAAAATTACGTCATTTGTAACTTTCCAAATCGACCACACGAGACCGATCCATATTATGTCCACCAGTCTTGAACTCTTTCCTCTCCCAATCATCGCACTGTGTTGGAAAAAAAATGCCAACTGGGTTTTTGTGAGCAACCATATCGATTTCAAATCACTGATAAAGCTTTGTCAACGAATCACATGAACACTTGCAAAGAAAGAAGACATGTGAAGTGTTTGTGTCTTCCTCATTGCAAAGAACACGCCTGGGATCGCCGATCGCTTGGATATTTCCTTGTCTGATTAGGTTCTCCTTTGTAGCCATTCTTCTACAAAGCAGTTTCCAGTAGCCTGAGTTCTTCTCAGCGCATAACTCCTCCACAATTGTTTATACATCTTTATTTCCATATTTATAGTGTTGGTTGACCCTCGGTGCAGCATCAGTTTTCGTAAGCCACATTCGTGGAATACATTCCATTTTTGGAGTGTATTCACTCTACACATCAACTTGATCGCGATGAAGTTTGTACCAGGTAAGACATTGTAAAAGATGGTTTAGTTGAGACACCTCTCTAGCTAGCAAGTTGCGATTCAATTTTAAATCTCATACCAATCCGACATCTTCCCAATGACCCAACTCACTCACTACACACTCCTTTTGACTACTTAACCTATACAACCTACTGAATTTGACGTACAAAGACTCATTTTCAATCCACACATCTCTCCGAAACAAAGTACAATTCCCACTCCCCCCACCACTCTTTTCACCTCTTTACACATCCCCCTCCCTCAACATCCCCATACAACTCACACACATCTTTCCACCATCTCTAACATTCCTCTATTTTGAGTAACCCCCTACTCAATTGACCTCTATTCCTTACCCCCTCGACTTCCACATTCCCAAAGCCCCATACTTAGACTTAATAACTCTCACCCACAATCTACTCGTTTCATTAAGAAATCTTGACATCCATTTATCAAAAAGAGCCCGATTGATAACTCTCAAATCCTTAATGCCAACCCCCTTCAGATTTATCAACAAGAGAATACTATTAAGTAAGATATAATGATAAAATATTTGTGGTTCTATAAAAATGAAAACGATAAAATATTTCATTTCACAATATAGGTCCATAGTTAGTTCAAGAACATTGTTGGGCATACTCATTTTTAATTATGCAAAAGTTGAGCGCGTGCATTTTAATTAAGATGGAGTAATCATATATCATGTTGAAGGGATGAATCTTGGGAGATATGTTCTATTTTATATGTTTATAATCATATAAGGATTTGAAATATCTATTTTATTTGTTAGTATATAGGCATAGCAAATCTATAATACTTCAATATACACTACAAAAAAGGCGATGTTTTACGACGGATTTAGCGACGGTTTTAACCGTCGCAACAGGATTTGCTACGGTTTTAGCGACCGTTTTCATCCGTCTGGAAAACGAGGGTCGCTAACATTTAGCGACGGTTTTTTCCAGTCCGTCGCTAGGTAGCGACGGCTTATTTCCGTCGCACAAAATATCGACGGCTAAAACCGTTGCAATTGCAACGGGTATGACGTCATAATACCGTTGTTAACAGCGACGCATTTTCGTCGGTTTTCGCGCCGGAAATTTCCGTCGACATGTGCGATAGTTATAACTATCGGTATTAGCGATGGTTACAATCATCGCTATAACCGTCGCTAAATCGTGAATTTTCGAAAAAAAAAAATGGCTCACTGGGTTCAAACCTGGGCCCGGGGGGCGCCCGGGTGGACACCAAATCACCCGAGCCACATACCATCTCGAACCCAACCACCAAACATCTCATATATAAGTCACCAAGCCTCCCAATTAAATGAGGCATTTATTCGCTCCCGTGAGGGACCGAACACGGGACCTTGGGAGCCTGAGCGGAGATCAATTCCGCTCGGGCACTTGCTTTCTTGCGTCTACTTAATGAAATTAATAAAATTTGTTTTTTTAAACAATTTTTTTAAAAAAAATTCTTTATTTCAATTATCTTATTTATTAATTCAATCACATTTTTATATATAAATTTTTTTTATATAAATTAAAATTAAAATTATATTATTTTATATTAAATATATATTTTTTACTAGTGTTTTAAAAAAAATTATACATTTTCAATATAAACAAGTTATATATATTTTTCTATCTAAACAAGTAATACTTTTCTATGTAAACAAGTAATACTTTTTATCTAAATAAATTATATATACTTTTCTATCTAAACAAGTAATATTTTTCTATGTAAACAAGTAATATTTTTCTATCTAAACAAGTTATATGTACTTTTCTATCTAAACAAGTAATACTATCTATATAAACAAGTAATATTTTTCTATTTAAACAAGTTATATATAATTTTCTATCTAAACAAGTAATACTTTTCTATGTAAAGTAATATTTTTCTATCTAAAACCTAATCTTCAGTTTGAAAGCCCATGAGTTCAACCTGATTGAGAGAGAACAAGGATCATATGATGTCCCTGCTGAAGCTGCTGCAAATTCTACTAAATATGTTGCATTCCAGGCAACCAGTAGCAGTTCACGAATTGTTGAACCAGTTGGAAACATCATCAGCCAGGCCGAACAGATTGCACTACTAACGAGAAAACTTGAACGAACAAATGTTCAGATGGGCAAGTACAAAAAGTTTTACGATGACTATCGACGAAGCAGAGGAAGAGATCGAAGATCTTCTGATAGATCACAAGAAAGGTATCGTTCTTCAGATGATAGGGATAACAGAAGAGATGAACAAAAAGACGATCACAGAGATGAAAGGAAAGAGGATCGTAGAGAGGATCGCAAAGAGAACAGAAGAGATGAGAGATCAGATAAGAGAGATTCTGATTACAAACAAGGTGGAAAGTCTCCTGACAGGTCTTACAGAAGAAATGATTCTCCCAACAGAGGAAGTGCTGGAGACTAAAGGGTTCGCTACAACTGTCAAAAACCAGGTCACTACAGTGCTGATTGCCCCGGCCTGACTCCAAATGAGAGAGAGGAAAAACGGAACAGAAGAGAACAAAGGTTTCGAGACAGAAAAGCAATGGTTGCCGACACATCTGGCATCGATGATTCTTATCTACCTTCAGATGACTCAGGCTACTCATTTGTTGAAGATTTTTATCTGATTACCACAACTAATGATGTCGATGATATGAACTTCTCATCTGATGACGACATCTGTCTTATGGCCAGAGAAACAGATCAATCTGAGGTAATCTCTAAACCTTCTGTGGTTCCCTGTTCTACACCTGTTGTGTTGAGCACATCTGCTGGAGAGATTAACCTGCAGGTCTACAATGACCAATTGATTGATGATCTCTCTAATGCAATAGATACTTATATACGAGTGGAAAGTCGAGAACGATAACCTAAGGGCTGAGAATATCCGGTTTATCAAGGAAATTGAGGCAAGTCTAACTAAAATCAGCTGAAATTGTTCAGAAGATGATTACAAAACTGGAGTTTCTGAAGGTCAGTACTACTGATCAGGGAAAGATGATTAAGGAACAGTAGGCTCTCAATGAACAACAAGCTGGAGAACTCAAAGTCCTTAAGGCTAAGTTTGATGAATTCTTTTGAATGCATGAGAATCTGAAAGCTACTGAGGACAGTTTGCGTAAAAAAATAGAGGTTTTCACGAAATCATCTAAGACCATTTAAGATTTGAACAACTATTTTCGTACTCCAACTGATAAGAAGGGAATTGGGTATGAGAACCCTTCTGGATCCTCAAAAGCCTCGTCTGGTTCACATTAGAAAAGTGTAACCAAACGAGTTTCTGATCAAGATACACGAAAAGCCAAATCTGTATCAGATAAGGGAAAAGGATCAGCTGACAAGGCAAGGCGAGTGTCGGATCAGAAAGGGAATAGAAATGGACCCCAACTGATCAGACATCAGCCGATGGATCAACAGAAGAATCTTGTTCTTCTGAAGAGACCTCAACCAAATATGCAGAGTAGGCCTCAGTCTGGACCATCTCGCTAGGGACAGTCCCAGCTGAAGTCAACTCAATCCAAGCTGCCTAACAAGCAAGCTAAGGGTAAACTGCTAAGACCATCTATGCCAAAAAGATATGAATCTTTTAATGGTAGCAGCCGTACCTACCCTTACAATCAAAACCTAGGGCTGTTGCACCTCAGCCACACTGGATTAAAAGAATTGGTGTATTCCGAACTAAACTAAACAAATACCAATCTATAACTAATAACACAAGAAAACAATTAATAAAACAGACAAGCTTATGAATAATATGATAGGTATCTTACGAGATACATAATATGTGATTTCACGAAGGAGGTGGGAAAGTTGTAAGAGGGAATTGCAAGTGGTAGCTGTTAGCAGTGTCCCACATGATAATTATCATGCGATATAGGTTGGAAGCTGTTGTGACCTAGATTTTGGGTCCAGGGCAATGTAATAATTCAAATGAGATCAAGCAAGTAACAGACAACAATTATGAAATAACACAATGAATTTGGTTACCCAGTTCGTCTTTTGAATAAGACTACGTCTGGGGGCGCCCAAGCCAGGAGTATTTCACTATATTTTCTGCCTAGAATACTAGAGTTTTTTTTGTCCCTTTACAATGAGAGTTACATGTGGTATTTATAGGCCTGAAACTAGGGTTTTCCTCCTTCGTGGGCTTCTCTTTACGGGCTTGCCAAGCTCCTGCCGCCGAATCTAGGGTTTCCTCGGCTGAGTCCGTGATTTCCGCATCTCGGATGCACTTGCCTTGCTTACCCGTGATATCCACGCTTTCCGTTATTCGTATCTTTGCCAGTTATAGCCGCTTGAGGTCGCTTCCGACTTGCAACCTTCCTCGAGGTCGCTGGCGACCTTCTTCTTCTCCAACTGGTGTGCGACTTTATCTGCTTTATGAGGAAGTCACTCTACGACCCCCAGCTTTCCATCAAAGTCGCTTCTATTGACCACTTCACCAGGTAGGAATATTCCACGGTACAACAATTGCCCCTCAAGTCGAGGTCGCGTGCTAGCATCGGGGCCTAGACTTGATTTGTAATCTCGAGCGACTTGTGAACGCTTGGTTATCTGTGAGAAGATAGACAGTCGCACCGATTCATACGAGATTCGACGGATTCGCCATAATGATGTTGCGGACGGAAGAGGTCATGCGCCGCAGGTCTCCCCAATCGGTGAGCGCTGTGCCAGTCACGCGCGACTCGTGCGACTTTGTTTCTCCGAAAGGGGTCAGTCCTTTCCTTTATTACAAATCTACCCCCGCCTCCCTCTATAAAAAGGGCTAGGGTTCCTCATTCGCTGCCACTTATTCTCTCCACGCGCAACTCTCATTCTCTCCTGCATTCAAGCTTCTTCTTCTCCGGAGATATTCCGACGAGAAGTTTTCTTCAAGTAATCCTTCCTTCCTACATTCTTTGATTATGGCCTCCGGTTCCTCAACACATACTGCCCCGCGCCCTCCGGTTTCTTTGTCTTCAGACGAGGACAATATCGCCATTGCCCAGCTCCAGCAACTCTGCGCCTCCCGTGCTGCCTCCGGCCGTGAGGGTGGATCTTCGTCTGCCGTGATTTGACGCCTCGTCAGTGACACCGAAGGGGTGGACGAGCAGTTCCTCCGAGACCTGGAGGACATCACTTATCTTCCTGCTCTGGACCCGAGCACATTTTGTCCGGCTATGTCGGAACGGGAGGAGCCCGCCAGCACCTCGGCTCCGACTCGGGACTATGGGGCCTACGAGTGGGCCTTCGACTACCAGGCCTACTCGGCCGAGGCCCCCTACAAGTGACCTGAACGTTCATACAGGAAGTCGATTCGAAACGATTACATGGCGTCCGACCTGCCCCGGTATAGGTCGACTTTAATTGATCGACACGTGCGCTCTCTCCGCCGATTATACAAGGTGCCCCGGGATGTACACTTTTACGGGGCGACCTCTGAGGAAAGTGCCGACCAGCCACCTCCTGGGATGATAGCCGTGAAAGAGCATTCGATGGAGGCTGGGATCCGCTTTCCTCTTCATCCGGTGATTTCCCATTTTTGCTGGCGGCTTGGAATCAGAGCCTTACCCAAATCACTCCCAACGGTTGGAGTTATATTTTGTCGATAATGACCGTCCTCGGTCTGGCCGAGCTTCATCGGATGCCGACTCCGGGAGAGATCGCCTACGTGCTATCGCCGGTCATTCAGGCCGGCAACTATAATGTTGTGCGACTTCGCAAGGGCAGGGAGCTCGTGAGTAGGATCCTAAACAAGGTCGTGGATTGGCATCATAAATGGTGGTTTGTTGGGGGAGCCTGGGAGTAGGCGGACCCCTCAATCACTTTACCCATCCGGGTCCCCACGGACTATGCACCCCGAGTCGAGCATGGTAAACTCCCACTTTAACGCTTCTGAGGTCGTACTGATCTAATTCTTATTTTCTTTTTGCAGTGTTTGTGCGTTCAACCACCGACTTATTTTGGAACTTTCTCGAGGCATTCAAAATGGTTCGACACACCGAGCTTGGCCTTCGCGACGTCAACGCTCTCAACTCCAAGCTCGATCGATTGAAAGTCAGCCTTTACACCTACCCCCGGCACTTGAGAATTCCTTATGAGTATTCTCCTTTAACTTGACTAATTTCGTGTCCATTGTGCTCATACTCTTCTTTTTAAATCTGACCTTTTTTCTCCCTGTAGTCCCCGACATCCCGGTACACCGCCGCCAACCTTCCATATCAGTGATGGCCACCCGTAAGAAGTCGGTCCTTGGTCAGATGAGGCATGCCCAGTCGCCTCTCCTCCTCCGAGCTCGACCTGTCGCTCCCTCACGCCGATCGCGGCAAGAGGAAGCGGAAGAGGTCGCCTCCCAACTCCCCCCGAAGAGAGGATGAGGAGGAGTCTCACCTTCGACGCTTGGGAGGTCGCATTCCCGCTCCTCCTCGCAGCCCGCCTCCGTCTCCCAGGGGGATCGACTTCCGGAGGATGACTCGTGGTTGGGTTGGGACGCCGACCGCATCGACGAGTAAGTGTCTAACTAGATTATTTTATTTTATTGTACACCTCCCTTTTGCTGACCTCGAGATCTTTCGCACACCTAGAGCTAACTCCGGTGATAAGTTCGGCCCCGAGGCCTTGAGCTTTGAGGCTCTGGACACATCGTTCCTACCAAGGTCCTTGAGAGCCGGGCCACTTACCTCCCGAGAACTCTCAAGAAACTCCTAACCCATGGGTGGATGCAGACGACCACAAAGAATGCCCGGCCGAGAACGTGGATGGCAACCAAGATTTCCCTTGCTCATTTTCAAAGCGCGGTTCTACCTAGAGAAAGACCAAAGGTTTGAATCGAGGCCGAGCTGGAGGAGCTCAGAGGCCTTGGCTCAGCCGACGATCTAAGAAGCTGGGGTCATCATGGGCCGATGCCTGTAAGAGGTTGAGTCCTCCAACTCCGACCTTCAACAAGCTTCCGACTGGAGGGGCGGGCCGAGGCGGGAGTGGGAGTGAAGGCGGGCGTGGCCTGCTTGGAGGGCGAAAGCCACAAAATGGCCGAGGCCGAAGGACACCTGCCGAGAAAGAGGAGCTTCAATGCCGGATCTCGAGGAGCTCAATGCCAACTTCGCCTATGTGATGGGCTTCTTTGTCCGGATCGTCACGAGGAGATCCCCGCCGAGGCGGAGGTCGCCAAATAGAGTTGGAGTTGGCTCCCTGAGGCCCCTGTGTTGGAGGTTGCGACCCACGAAGGGAATGGGGGGTTGTGGAAGGGGGGTGGAGCCTTTCGACTTTTCTTTTTTTTTTCCGCTTTCGATGTATTGGCCTGGGGGCCCTTTTTGATGTACTCGCCTTCGGGCCCCCTTTTGTTATATTAATGAAGTTTCTTTTCTTTTATCATGTTGTGTCGACCTTTTATTTCCCTTATGCGACTTAAAATTTACTTATTCACGCCGTCTTATTACAATGCGACTTTGTTGTTTAGACTTTGTTTATCTGGTCATCTTACAAAATCGGGAGAGGTCGCCCCTTGCAGGGTGCCGATTCTCCCCTCGATGTGTCGAAGGTAGTACCTCGGGTGGTTTATGTTTTCTTTACATAGCCCCTTTGGGTTTCACACAATGATTTCGAGATTAAGGAAAAAATATTATTAATATTTCCGATAAATAACTGGCTACAAGGGTATAATTTCACTGATAATACTTCCACAAGTGTGTCGCGTTCCATGGGCATTGAGCTTTGGTTCCATCTGGTAGCTCGAGCTCGTATGCTCCATTAGGTAAGATCTTTGAGACCTTGAATGGGCCCTCCCAATTTGGGCCGAGGGTCCTCTTCGATTCGCCGAGTATCTTATTGAGTACCAAATTGCCTTCTTTGAATCGCCGGAGTCGTACTTTGGAGTTATAGTACTTTTTCAACCTTTGTTTGTATCTGGCATTCCTCATGTTAGCTTCTAGTCATTTTTCCTCGAGCAGATCAAGATTTCTGGTTAGGGCCTCATCATTCTGGTCGAAGGCGACTTGGCTGGTGCGGAGGTTGGGGAAGTCGATTTCCGTGGGGACCACTGCTTCGGTCCTGAAGGCTAGTGAGTAGGGGGTTTCTCTGTTGAATTCCTGCAGGTCGTTCTATAGGCCCATAGAACATCTGGGAGCTCGCTAGCCCACTTTCCCTTGGCCCCCTCAATCTTGGCTTTGAGAGTGTGCTTGATGATTTTGTTCACGGCCTCGACCTGTCCATTCGACTGTGGATGGTATGGGGTCGAGAAGAGCTTGGTGATTTTCCATTTCTTGAAGAAAGCTTCGACCTTGAGGCCGTCAAACTATTTGCCATTGTCCGATATGATTGCTTGTGGTAAACCGAATCTTCAAATAATATTCTGCCATATGAACTTGATGACTTGGTTCTGATCTATGGTCGCCATTGCCTCAGCTTTGGCCCATTTGGTGAAGTAATCTACCGCTACTAGGGCGTACTTGACCGACCCCGGCGCTGTTGGGAGTGGGCCAACGATGTATATCCCCCACTTCGTGAATGGTCATGGGCTGAGGATACTTGTGAGCTCTTCTGGTGCACTCTTGATGGAAGGGCGTAGATTTGGCACTTGTGGCACTTGCGGGCGAAGATAATGGTGTCGGCCCTCAGGATGGGCCAAAATTACCCTTGTCTGGTGGTCTTGTGGGCTAGCGACTCTCCCCCGGTGTGGTTTCCGCATACCCCTTCGTGTATTTCGTGTAGAATCACTTGTCCTTGTTCTGGTGTGACACACAGGAGTAGGGGAATGCTGAAGCCACGCTTGTATAGCTCGTTCTGGATCATCGTGTATCTTACTGCCCACATTTGTAGCTGTCGAGCTTAGACCATGTCCGCCCACAGGAGGCCTGTTGTCAAATATTCGATGATGGGTGTCATCTAGCTCGGCGTTGGGGTTTCTAGGTTTGCGACCTTCGCGTGTGCAGTGGAGGGGTGGGATAATGTCATGATGGTGACATCTTTCATCTCAGGTGACCCCTCGGAAGTCGCAAGTCGTGCTAATGCATCGGCTAGCGAGTTCTGCTCCCTTGGGATCAGCTTGACATGGATTTGGTCGAATTTCTGACATAGTATTTTGACCACCTCTTTGTAAGCTGCCATTCTGTCGTCCCTTGCCTCATATTCCCCTGAGACTTGGTAGGCTACGAGTTGGGAATCTGTGTGGACTTGTAGTCTCTTGAAACCCATTGTTGTTGACATTTCTAGGCTGCTGATGAGCGCTTCCTATTTGGCCTTGTTATTTGTTGAGGGGAAGTCGAAAGTGATGGTGTTCTGGAACGAGGCCCTTCCTGGCTTGTCAAAACTATACCGGCCCCCGACTTGTGGGAGGTCGTTGATCCATCCACGAATAGCTCCCAAGGTGGGCCACTTGAACACTTGGCTTCGGATGGGAAGGTGAGTTCCACGATGAAATTGGCTAAGGCCCGGGCTTTGATGGCGGTCGGGTGCGTAAGTCATCCCGTATTATCCGACCTCGATTGCCCATTTGAGGCACCATCCTGACGTATCTGGTCGATGAAAAATGTTCCTCAGGGGTGTGGAGGTTAACACTTTGACTTGGTGGTCGAAAAAATAAGGCCTCAATTTCCTTATACTCATGACCAGCGCGTATGCCAGTTTTTCCAGGACCGGATATTCGATGTTTAGTTTCATTTAGTGTCTGGCTGATGAAGTAGATTGGAAATTCGTTCCTATCCTCTACCCGAACTAGTATTGCGCTTAAAGTTGTTTCAGAGGTTCGCGAGGTATAGGAAAAGTTTCTCCCCATAATTGGTTTCGACAAAATGCTTACATCTGCCAGGTAAGCTTTGATCTTGTCAAAAGCTTCCTGACTTTTGTGTGTCCATTCAAACTTTGATTTTTTCCGGATGGTGTCGAACAGCGGCTTGCACTTATCCCCCATTCGGGAGATAAATCGATTTAGGGCGGCCAGACATCCTGTGAGTTTTTACACTTCCTTCACGTTTCGGGATGCCCCCATGTGTAGTATGGCTTTGACTTTGGAGGGTTTGCCTCGATTCCTCGTTTGCTCACCAGGTGTCCTAAAAACTTCCCAGATTTGACCCCGAAATTACACTTCTTCGGATTTAGTCGCATGTTGAACTTTCTTAGGATATCGAAAGTTTGGGCCAAGTGGGTTAAATGATCCTCCGACCTCAGGCTTTTGATGACTATGTCATCGATATAGACTTCAACCGACTTTCCTATGAGGTCGGTAAACATGTGGTTGACCAGCCTCTGATATGTTGCCCGGCATTTCTCAGGCCGAAAGGCATCCTCTTCCAGTAGTAGATGTTCTTCTCTATTAGGAACGAGGTATGCTGCCTATCAGGTTCGTACATGGCTATCTGGTGGTAGCCTGTAAAGGCATCCATGAAGGACATCATCTCATGCCCTGTTGTGTTATCAATCAGGTGGTCGATATGGGGCATTGGGAAAAAATCTTTTGGGCATGCGCTATTGAGATCCGTGAAGTCGATGTATAGTCGCCAAGTTTCGTTGGATTTTTTCACTAGAACGGCGTTGGCCACCCATTGGGGTTGATCATCTTGAGTGATCCAGTTATTGTCCAGCAGCTTCTTCACCTCTTCTTGCAATCTTTGCGTATTTTTCGGGCGAATTTTTTTGCCTCTTCTGAGCTATCGGTTTCCTGGCTGGATCTACGTGTAGCTTATGGCACGCGACTTCTAGATCGATCCTTACCATGTCTTTGTGCGACCAAGCGAAGACGTCTAGATTCTTTTTGAGAAAGTCGATGACTTCCCCCTTCAGGTCGTCCGACATCTTTGAGCCGATTATTACTTCAAGATCTAGACGGGTTGGGTCCACTTTGACTTTTTCGAGGTCTTCCCCCGGGATGGCCCTTTGGGTATTTTGCCGGGGATTGTTTATTTCTGCTTCGAGTAAGAATTCTTCTGGTTCAGGCCCCAATCTTGGGTCGAAGTCGTCGCGACTTCTTTTCCTGCTCGTTTCATTGTTTAAAATTTTGCTTTGCTTATTGCTAACTATTACAAATATTTGTTTGCCAGATATTGGTGTGGAATTTAAATGATACGAGGGATAAATCAAAAAACCTCTTGCATCGACTTGGTCACCTTTGACGGTGCCGACCAGCCCACTTTTGGTGGGAAACTTTACACTGAAATAAAAAGTTGAGGACGCAGCCTCGAATTCATGTTCAAAAGGCCTCCCGAGGAACCCATTATAGGAGCTCGGGAGGTCGAAAACTAGGAAATCTAAAAGTCTAGTAGCCCTAAATTCTTTATTCAGAGTGGAGACTAATTCTACAGTAAGTCGGATCATCCCCGTCGGCTTTACTATTGTGATCCCCGAATCCTTTCACGACGTGGTCGCATGGGGTGATATATGCGTCGTAATTTCCGAGTTGATCCAGGATCTTCTTGAAGAGTATGTTGCAGAAGGCTCCTCCATCCACTAACAAGTGGCATACGGTGGTGGTGGTGCCCATGATATTGGCTCTGATCACAAGGGGATCGGCTTTGGGGTAGACTACTCCGGCCTTGTCCTTTTCGCCGAACTTGATTGTACTGGACTCTTCTCCTACCGTGAAAATGGGTAGCACCATTTTCCTGGCATTCTCAATTTCCCTTATCTCCGCCTTCAGACGCCTTTTGGATGTGGCGGTTGTAGAAAGTCCCCCACTGTTCCGAACGGGGATAGAGTATGTATCACGTGACCTCCAACGTCTTCGGGCATGGGCGGTACTGGCCGTTCCCCCTGACCAGCATTCCTCAGAGCATCTTCGGCTTGCGGGTTCGCTTATTGGCGACCTCTTTGGGCTTGCTCTAGGTTCCTCTAAGGTCATTTGACGAACTCATCCAATATCCCATCCTCATACAACCTCCAGAGCATTGGGAGCAGATCCTTGCACTCGCTGGTATAATGTCCGATTTGCTCGTGGAAGGCACAGTACTTGTTGGGGTTTGCCTTGCTCTTGTTCTTTATTAGCCGAGGTGGGAGGAGTAGCTCTCGGTTCTTGATCTTATTGAAAAGGTTCCCTGGATTCATGCCCAAAACTTCTATCAACTTTACTGAAATGCTTTCTTCGAAGGGCTTGAAGCTGCCCGGAGCCTTATAGTGATTGCTGCTTTCTTGGAGCTTTTCTTTGTATTGACGACCTCCCTATCGTCGGAGAGTCTCGCCTCCAGCAACTCGGAGGTGTGGATGATGTCGCTCGCCCGCCTTCGGAAGTCGTTATAGCTGATTGGATACTCGGTGGTCATCCGTCGCCAAATCTTAGTACCCTTCTTGAGTCCTTGTACAGCCCCGAGCACTTTTGCCTCATCCCCGATGGGATCTCCCTCCAATATGAGCTTGTCGATCCTTTCAATGTAAGATCGATCAGATTCATCATCTGCATGCTGCGTGTTCATGAGTCGCTGCTTGGTCGCAGGTCGCAGAGCCAAGGCCGTGAAATGGATCAGGAAACGATTCTATTGAGAAAGGCGGCAGTGAGGTGAACCATTGGTGAGCCTGGTAGCTCAAGGTTAAAGAAAATAGCCTGCACTTGGTGGCATCTGTAGCTTCCATGGAAGCCATGTAAGAGTTGTATTTGGTCACGTGGACCCTTGGGTCCATGCTTCCGCTGTAGCGATCTAGAGCCGCTGTGTTGATTTTCCTTTGGGTAGGAGCCAAAGAGACTGTTGTCCCGAGGGGGGAGTCTGGAATGACCAGGTCGTGGTCCACTCCTGCCGAGTTGCTCTGATTTTTAGCTTGTTCAAGAAGTCGCTGGACCGTTCTGGCTAGTGCATCAATTTTGATGTCGCGATGATCTTTGGGAGAGAAGGTCGCCCGTGGGTTCCCTTGGTGGATTGCTGACCCTCTCGGGAGCTCGTCATGGTGCATATTCAGAGCCATGACCAGGTCCCGCTCTATCTGGTCGTCGCGACGGGGCTGAGATTGTGCCTCATCTTCAGGGGCCATAGGGGCCTTTTGGACCTCCTGTCCCCCCAGTCGCTCGAACACGTTACCCGACCTCGCCGGCCTTTCCAGGAGCCTGCGATTCCGAATGATGATGTGTTTCACTGGGTTGTACGCTAGTTGGCCAGTGGAGCGCCCCTTCTCGATAAGGGCGTTCTTGCCTTTGGAGGTCGCTGGATTGTGTGCAGCTTTCATTGGCGGTTGTTGTTCATCTTCCTCATCGAAGATGAAGTGCTTTTTATTGAGGACGGCCCTTCGCGTCCTCCGGCGTTTCGACGAGGTTCCACCAGTCAGGGGTGGCCTCTGGGATTATGGGATGAGAGCGCTGCGAGCTCATAGAGGCTTCCACACCATCGCGGTTGTCGGTCTCATTTCGGGGGTTGTTACCTTGATTGATCGCCATTGCAGATTTTGGTTTCCCATAGATTTTTCACTAAATCGACAGAATTATTCCCACAGACGGCGCCAATGTTTTGACCTAGATTTTGGGTCCAAGGCAACGTAATAATTCAAATGAGATCAAGCAAGTAACAGACAACAATTAAGAAATAACACAATGAATTTGGTTACCCAGTTCGTCTTTTTAATAAGACTACGTCTGGGGGCGCCCAAGCCAGGAGTATTTCACTATATTTTATGCCTAGAATACTAGAGTTTTTTTTTCCCTTTACAATAAGAGTTACATGTGGTATTTATAGGCCTGAAATTAAGGTTTTCCTCCTTCGTGGGATTCTCTTTGCTGGCTTGCCAAGCTCCTGCCGCCGAATCTAGGGTTTCCTCGGCTGAGTCCGTGATTTCCACATCCGGATGCACTTGTCTTCCTTACCCCGCGATATCCGCTCTTTCCTTTATTCGTATCTTTGCCAGTTATAGCCGCTTGAGGTTGCTTCCGACTTGCAGCCTTCCTCGAGGTCACTGGCGACCTTCTTCTTCTCCAACTGGTGTGCGACTTTATCTGCTTTATGAGGAAGTCACTCTACGACCCCCTGCTTTCCATCAAAGTCGCTTCTATTGACCACTTCACCAGGTAGGAATATTCCACGGTACAACAGAAGCGACAAGGGGATTGCATGTGGTCGGAGCAACCAGTGTCCCAAAATGAATGTAAATGATCTAAATGAAATGCTCATGATCAAATGATCATGATGAATGATATCTTATGAACATCATTAATGTTTAAGAAATTAAACTACTAATAAGATTACCATAAGATACCAAGCTACGAATGAATTTATACGATGACTTCGAGCAACCCTCCAAAAATCATCTACGCAAAAGCGTATGAATAAATCTTTAATAAAATACCAAGATAATTATATTTCGGCGTACTGCCAATCTGTATAACAACGTGCAGGATGCCCATACGTTAGAAGTAGCTCACGCCCCCCCTTTTTAATACCATTTCAGGTTTCGACTTCGAGGGGCTAGAGCAGCAGCAGGATTGACACGAAGTTTCCCAAACATTAATAATATTGATGCATATATATCTACACACTTATATAGAACTCTAACATAAATGCTTCGCTCTTATAATTGGCGAATTTATTCTTATGCCGAGCAACAAACTCTTTTAAAAGTTGTTTGATGATTAAAATGTATGCTATCTTCTAATCGACTGATTATTAATATTATGGAACTATCTAGTTTTAATAAAGGGGCCCACACTACTCGTGATTTATAAATCATTATTAACTGTGAAAACTTATATCTTTTACTCGATGCATTACTTTAAAAAAAAAAAAAATTAATTTGTATTTTTGGTTACTAAGTAACAACTCGAACCTAGAGTGTTAAAGCGATAAAGGCTTCATTCTGGATTTGGGGCGTTACAATTATAGACTTGATCATGTAAATGAGAAATAAATTTCAAGGTTAAGAAAGTTATACTACTTAACCCCATTTGACTTTGAGTCTTATGGAGATTTTGAATCTTCTCTCATGGGCAAGATGATCGATAAACCCTTTATGAGAAAGAGGTGCATGCCAAAGAAGTTCTAGAGTTGATCCACAATAACGTATGTGGACCATTACCCACTCTAGCTAGGGGTCACTTCGGCTACTTCATCACTTTTGCTGATGATTTCTCTAGATACGGATACGTGTTTCTTATGAAACACAAATCCGAATCTTTTGAGAAATTCAAAGAGTTTAAGGCTAAAGTAGAGAAGCAACTTAGTAAGAGTATCAAGACTCTTTGATCGGATCAAGGAGGTGAATACCTTAGCCATGAATTCACTGATTACTTAAAGTTACATGGACTCCAGTCACAATGGACTACTCCTGGAACACCTCAGATGAACCGGTGTGTCCGAGAGAAGAAATCAAACCCTGTTAGACATGGTGAGGTCCATGATGAGATTTTCATGTCTTCCAACATTCTTATGGGATACGCGTTTCAAACCTCAATTTACATTCTGAATAGGATTCCATCTAAATCGGTTGAGCATACACCATATGAACCATGGTGTGTCAAGAAGCCAACTGTTACACATATCTAACATGGGGTTGCCCCATGATTGTGAAAAGGATGCTTACCGACAAGTTGGAATCCAAAGGTAAAAAGGATTACTTTGTGGGATATCCTAAAGAAACTAAAGGATATTACTTCTATCTACCTAAGAGATAATCAGTGATTGTTTCTAAGCAGACCAAGTTCCTTGAAGAAGACTATGTCTTTAAGGAACAAGGACGTAAGCTGATAGAACTTGAAGAAATTCAAGAACCAAAAATTAACAAAGAGACTGATATCTTGTCAAAGCAACATGACAAGGAATTAGTGGGAGCATTCAGCAACTTTCACGGTGGGAGTCTTTCACTAGGTGATCGTCTTTTAGCCAGTGGGAGCATAATTGTAGCATGCTTGCCAGTGCAAGAACCTCCAAGTGGGCTGAATGAGAAACAACATAGTTCAAACTCCCGCCCAAGAGGTATCTTAAAGTGTAGCTCTTGAGGACTCTTCGAACATTGATGAAATCGATGCACCACAAAATTTTCACGATCAGAATGTACAGCCTGCACAACCACAGCTCCGTAAGTCAATTAGGAATCTTCATCCGCCAATTAGATACGGATTACCTCTTGGAGGAACTCATTAATGGGGACACACCGGATAAGGACAATCCTAATACTTACTCTGAAGCAATATTAGATATTGATTCAGGGAAGTGGCATGAAGCCATGAAATCCGAGATGGACTCGATGTAAGCCAATCAAGTCTGGGACTTGGTTGAGTTGCCTAAAGGGGTTAGACCCATTTGCAAATGGCAAATTACAAACCTACAAAACTAGGTTGGTGGCGAAGGGTAATAGTCAACGCGAAGGCACTGACTATGATGAGACCTTCTCACCAGTTGCAAAGATCAAGTCCATTCGAATTTTACTTGCGATAGCAGCACACTATGATTATGAGATTTGGTAGATGGATGTCAAAACAGCTTTCCTCAATGGAAACATTGATAAGGAAGTGTTTATGACTCAACCGGAAGGTTTTACATCTAAGCAAAATTCTAATCTAGTATGCAAGCTGAAGAGATCCATCTATGGATTGAAGCAAACTTCTAAGAGTTGGAATATCCGATTTGATGAAGCTATCAAGTCTTTTGACTTCATCATAAATCCGAAAGATCCCTGCGTTATCGTAAACGCAACGGGAAGAATATTTTTTTCATAATCGTATATGTCAACGACATATTAATTTTGAGAAACAATATCCCGTTAATATAGTTTGTTGAAGATTGGTTGTCGAAGACCTTTATGATGAAGGATCTTTGTGAAGCCTGCTACATCTTAGGGATCAAGATCCACAAGGATAGATCCAAGAGGATGTTGAGGTTGTCACAGTCCACCTATGTAGACAAGGTATTGAAGCGTTTTGCGATAGAGGACTCTAAGAGAGGGTCTCTATCGGCAAATCATGGGATAAAGTTGTCAAAGAAGTATTGTCCTTCTGTTGAAGTTGATATCAAGCACATGAAAGATGTCCCATATGCATATGCAATTGGGTCAATCATGTACGCCATGACTTGCACTAGGCCAAACGTGGCCTATGCTATCAACATCACTGATAGACATCAACAAAATCCGGGTGAGTCTCACTGGATTGCTGTCAAGACCATTCTGAAGTATCTTAGACGAACTAAAGAATGTTTCCTTGTCTATAGTGGATGGTCAGAACTAGTAGTCACTGGTTATGCTGACACAAGTTTCTAATCCGACTGTGATGATTACAAATCATAGTTAGGTTACATTTAAATCTCAATAATGAGGATGTCGGTTGGAATAATTCCAAGCAAAAGGACCGCAGATTCAACAACCGGAAGTTGAGTACATTGCTGTATTAGAAGCCTCAAGGAGACTGTCTGAATTTTATAGTTTTTAAGAGAACTAGGGGTAGTTCCGAGTGCCAGTTGTCTAATAAAGTTTTATTGAGACAACGCTGGTGCGATTGCGCAAGCAAAGGAACCGAGATCAACAAGCATAAACGGGCATGTACCTAGACTTATCATTTAATCCGGGAGATCATAACGATAGGAGAAATAGAATTAAAATGTATTCCCACATATTTAATTTGGCCGATCTTTTCACCAAAACACTGAGTGTTCATGTACACACTAGACATTTGATGGTCTAGGGTTTAGACATGTAAGTGATTGACTCAAGTCCAAGTAAGAGATTGTTAGTGTTAGTGTCCTAGAGGCAATCTATTATAAGGACATAATACTCGATGATATTCAGTTTGATTTAATATTATAGTTCATTTAATATTAATGTATGGCAATACACTTGTTTGAATATTATGTTTGATTGTTTGCATTTATTCGTACAAGTGTTCCCATGAGTCATTGATGTCATTGAGGTTGTGAGAACTCAGATGACTTAAGCATGATTCTCAAATAGCCCCGATCAAGGATCATCAAGAATGGGATATTGATGATGTAATGGAGATTGGTGTCCGATCTGCATCATACTCTTAGAGAGTGTAGTAAGATCTCACTTACTACGAGATACTAGGTATCTCATGATGGATGCACAAATACCTTAGAGGATATTGGTATACCTATCAGAGAAATTATTTGATGTAGTTCCACTACATGTGTCTACGGATGTCTCGATTAGTGGGAGATATGCGATACTCCTTTGACTTGAGGTCAATACGCACGACATGTGTGGGATAATGAACTTTGACCATGACCGACGCTTGCACCCTTCCATGGGTAGATATGGCTTGGATTGGGTTCATCACGAAGTGCATATACGTGGCAGTTGAGCCAAGAAAAGGATTCATTCCTCAAAGTGGATTTAGAGAGAATACTCATCTTCTCGTCATAATTGGATCTAAGTCATCGACCGATGCACGTCAACTTAGACTTTGTGGCTAAGTGTGACATACATGATCAATTAGTGATTAGAGATAAATTGATTAGTGATTTGAATAGACAATTCATCATGTTCAAGACTTAATCGAGTATTCGCGAATGAAAGGAGAAAATTGTAATAGCCCATGTTTCAGTTACAGGTAGTTGCACGTTTCTCGCAACGTACCTCATATATTGAGAATGTCTGATTTATTGTCTATGGTTCAATTAAGACCGTTAGTTTGACTAATTGCTCGATATATGAGGGCCTATGGGTCACACAACAAGTAGTTCCCTTTTACGGATTATGGTTGGTTGATTAAATGTTAAATTGGATTTAATATTTAATTTATGGATAATTAATTAATAATAGATTAATTTGAAATTAATTATTATTAATGTTTAATTAAATTTGATTTAATTAAATAGGAATTCCCAATAATAATATATGGTATATTATTATAGGATTTAATATATATGGAATCAAATCCGTAGAGATTTGATATACATGGAAATTAAGTCCGTAGAGATTTTTATATATGGGAATTAAATCAATGGAATTTAATTTACAAGATTAGGGATTTTACTTCCTAATCTGGTTAGCTTAAGATCTAAGTTGCGCCTCCCCTATATATATACAAGCTCTTGGGAATTCACAAACAACGTTAATTCATTTTTCTCCATAAGATTTAGAATTAGAATTTTCCTAGCAAATTCATCTCGGGATTCAACACTGGCAAATCTGTGCAAGTCCGTAATTGGGGATTACGTGGATACCATAGTAGAGAAAATTGTATACGAATTACTGTAAGAATTCTATTTACTTTTACTCGTATTTAATTATGCAATTAATTGTTCGTTGTTGGTGAACTATTTATTTTCGCTGCGCATGTATTACGTGTTTACGTGCCTCTAAATTCCAACATTAACAACAAAAATTTAATTATATTTATAAGTGAATTGAACAAATCAAATAAAATATATATTTCAAATATTTTAGTCTAAAATTTCATCATTTAATATTATTTTTATCACAAAACTATGTATAAGGTAAGTGATTCTTTTTCCTTATAAAAATTTTGTTGGAAGGTTAAAATCAATTTTAATATAATTAATGGTTCAAATTAAATATTGGGTATTATAGGATATTATAAATATATATACTCCATATAAATTGAGTATTCTAAAATAGGAGGAACACTTTCATGCCCGTCTCATGCATGAGACCATCTCATATGAGCTTTTATCTTTAAATAAAGTGATTTAGAGAAGTGGTGGTTGATTCTCAATTAGTAGAGATAAGATAAGATATAAAATACGATTTATTAACCCTATAAAATATTTTAAAAACTAAGATTATTCTTTAAAATTGAGTGGTTAAGATTTCAAAATTACAACCCCCCTATTTACTAATAGAGAGTTTTTCTTTATGATGTGTCGTCTTCTTCTTAAGTTTGCTAATGTGTAGTATTCTCCTTAATTGTATATAATGTGTCATATTTTTATAGAATATATATCTAAATATCATTATTTATGATATTAAATGTCATCATACTTTTAAAGGAAATAAATTTTATTTGGGAATACTTAATTATTAATTCCATTAATAATTCATAATATTTTAAAGGTAAGTATTTATATAAGAAAAAAAGCTAAAATACATACTTAATGTTTACTTCATAAATTATAAGTATGTAATTAAATTTAATTCATTAATTTTAAAATTTTATGAAATATGATCAATGTACATACTATAAATATCTCTTTATACTAATAGAGAGTTTATTCTTTAATGTGTCGTCTTCTCCTTAAGTTTGCTTATGTGTCATATGCTCCTTAATTGTGTATGATGTGTCATATTTTTATAAAATTTTATCTAAAATTAATTACAAAATTTATCATTTTTGGTTATGCGCAAATCACTTGACGGTTAAAAATGGGGATTTTCAAGCTCCCAAATATGGCTTGCTTTCTTTCTTAAATAAAACGCCATTAATTGTGCTTGTAATTCTGGATTACCTATGAAGTTCTCTAGTATACTACTCCCTAGTCCATCTTATTTCCTTTAGAGGTCATTCTAGGTTTTTCCAAACAAATTAAAGATGTTTTTTATGCCAAAATTAATTTTAATTAATGATAATTAAATATTTTTAACAATAAAAATTATTGGCTTGGAAAATTATTCACACGACGCCTTCTAGGAATTTTAAAATTTTAAATGTACATGAAAATTAATTATTAGGGGTGTGTATGAGATAATAATGGAAGAAAATGTCAAAACAGCATATATTATGCAAATAGTGTAAAGGATTAGAGTGACATCTAAATTGAATAGGAGGGAGTATTATTATTTCAATAAAAAAACAACAATATTTAATACTCCCTTCGATCCAAAATGTTTGTCATTGAAGGTTGTTTCGCACAAATTGAAAAACCATTTATAACAATAAATATATACATAAGTAACATGCATTTTTACCCTTTTATTTACATTCATTGCAATTTATATATTCATTTAATGCAACCTTTCACAAACAATGAGTAGAGGGTAAAGTTGAAATAAAATATTTAATGTTTAGAAAGACAAATATTTTGGTTCGGACACTACGAAATAAATACTTTTTAACAAGAGACGTTAACAAGCGATATAAAATCCTCGTTAATAAAAAGAGCTTTAATGAGAGTATCGATAACCTCCGGTACTAACAAGCGCTTTCAGTCCCCTCACCATTAACAAGGGCTTTAACGAGCATTAATTTTTCCTTTGTTAATATCTAGGGCTTTACCAAGGGCATAAAATATCCTCGGTAATCCCGAGGACAATTTCATCTTGTTAAAGTATTTAACTAATATTTAACTGAAATTTTTCGACCCACGGGTCCAATCCTTACTAATCCATATTTTTTTTCTCTACTTTTTATGTTAGCCAATTGGAAACAAGCAGCTTATGCATCACAGAATACAAGGAGGTTAATTTGGCAGTAGAAAACTGTAAAGTCCATTCAGAATACTTTCCACCAGTGATGACAGACATCACTTACTTAATATCCAGCTCAACATTATCCTCCTCAGTTTGGCTAGTCCTTAGAAAGATATTGATAAGCCTATGATTGATTGTTACCACAGCAAAGTTTTAACCACAACAGACTTTCTATCATGCTCTTTCTTATCATCAGGGTCAGAGTCAGACATCATTACCTCATCAGAATCAAACAAACCATCTGATTCATGAGCAGCTTCATCAACAAAATGTTCTGGCTCTTCTTCTTCTTCTTCGGGACATCTTCCTCAGGTTCCTCTTCTTTAGGATCCATCTCTTCCTCAGAATCCTCAGCTTGAGGATCATCTTCCTGTTCAGAATCAGATGATTCTTCAACATCTTTAGCAGCATGAGCAGGAGGATAATTTCTCATTTTTGTATTTCTCTCCTTTTTGGCCATCAACTCCTCCATAGTGAATGCATCATTAGAGTCCTCAGGTTCTGTAACAACAGGGACTTGTGGAATCTCCATCTCCTCATCTAAATCCTCTACAGTGATAGGATCATCAGCACCACTATCAGTTTTCTTTGGACGTTTTTCAGTGTAGTCAACCTTTTTTGCCAGGTTTCACCTTTTTTTCCCCATTTTCCACCTCTTTTGAGGTTTCTCTTCTTTCTCAACATTCTTCAATTTCTTCCTCATTCCTTTTGAATCGAAGGAATCAGCTTTTTCCATCTCAACATCTACGCTTTCCACCTCTTTTTTGGGGGTTTTAGCTAACTTCTTTTCACTTTAATCGAATCTTTTTTTTGAAATTGCAAAAATTGGTTTTGAAATATTCTTTCGTGGAATTCTTCCTCATTCCTTTTTTGAATTCATTTAAGAAGAATTTCGAAGAGATTTTATGAGTTTTTCCATCTCAACCATCGGTTGTTTGAAATAATGAAATGGAAAATAGAAGGAAAAAGTGGTTTTGGAAAAGGTTCAAGTAACAACAACAATTTTTATTCAACAATAATGGTTTTACTATTAAACATCAAAAAAATCATTAAATGTTGATCTTGTCTTTTATTATACACAAAAACATCGGGAAACAAAAGGTAACCACCCAGGGTTTCTTTCAAGCATTTGCTCGATGATTTTCAAAACCAATCCAAAATTAAATAAAAGTGTTGGGATATTTTATTTTGATTAATTATGCCAAAACATTATCAACTTGTGTTAAAGATGGGTTTTGAATGAACAAGTTAAGATGATGATCCACAAATATTCGTGGAATCATAATGAGTAGGGTTCATTAACTGGATGAGTTAAACAAGAAGGTTTAAAGGGTTTGAATTCGGTGAGAAGAAATCAAAATCGGAGAAATCGGTTGGATGAATAAAAGGAAATCAGTTCGTTGAACAAAGAAATCAGAGAAATCGGGTTTGCGTGAGTTTGTGAAATGAATGATCGAACAAAAATTTCAAAAGACGAACAAAGACCGATGGGTTTTGTTTTTTTTTTTCACCGACGAAATTTCTCTCCAATCAAATTAAAGCATAAGCAATTAAAATAATGAAATGAGAAAAAAGTGAAAAGGTCAAAAAAAAAGTATAGTATGGATTTGAATATTACTTTCCAACAACTAATATTTAAATCCAATACATTGCACTATAAAAAGAAGAAAATGGAGGAACACAAGTGAAATTAAAGCCAAATATTCAAGCAACAAACCTCAAAAATCACAATATTCAAAAATAATGATTTAAGCACAAATTATCCTAAGCTTAGATATTTTCCCAAACATCACAAACAAATCAACCATAAATAGAGAAACAAACCTTACCCAAAGGTTATTTGTATACAACAAACATCCACAAAAAGGGAGGGTAGGCGATCCCGCGAGGGTGATAAACAAAAGGTAACCATCTAAGCAATCCCATTAAAATGCATCTCGTTGTTTAAGTTGGTGCCCCATGTGGATGTTTGTCCGAACCAATAAAAAGCCGTGTGTTCTTAAAAACTGGCATATTTTAGCAAAACCACAAACCAAAAAAAATCCAAAATTAAATAAAATCGGGTTTTCAACCATCAAAAAGCATATCAGTTCAAATAACCTGTTTAAACCACGAATTCAACTTATCCAGAGCATCTAAACAAATCATGTATGATAGATAAAGTTTGAATCACTTAAGGTTTCACAAAATGTCGGCACATATATACCTCAACACTTAATTTTGCATGAAATTCATCATCAAAGTGTTGCATATTTTGAAATTTCTTTTAACACATGTTCACATTTATCCACCTTTATAAGAGAGTGCATCGTAGTAGCGAGCTCGGTGCCCTATAGTTACTCAATGGATTGTGAACAAACATGGATGTATATTTAATCACCTTTTAAAAAGAGAACATCGTAGTAGCGAGCTCCGTGTCCCATGGTTACTCAATGATTACTCATCTAAGTTGTGCTTTATTTTCCAATGCAATTAAGAGATATATGCCCAGTACTCTGTATCTAAACCATGTTTCAATAATAAGATCATAACACTATCATTTAAAGTTCAAAAATAAGCAAATCAGCAGACAAACTCATTTTCAGAACCACAATTTTGTTTCAAATGTTGGAACCATTTGTCACAACATCTAGTGTTTATTTTTCAGATATAACAAAGACCAAGAGATTTTCTAAGTGAAGAAAACCTCTCATTATCAAGGGCTTTTGTGAAAATATCAGCACGTTGTTTTACAGTAGAAATGTATTCTAACTTCACAACTTCTTTCTCTACAAGATCTCTTATAAAGTGATGTCTTATACTTATATGCTTAGTCAAAGAATGTTGCACAGGATTCTTGAAAATATTGATAACACTAGTCTTATCACAATAAACAGTCAAAATACCACTTTACAACCCATAATCATCAAACATCTTTTTAAGCCATAGAAGTTGAGTGCAGCAACTTCCAGCAGCAACATATTCAGACTCAGTTGTAGATTGTGAAACACAGTTCTGTTTCTTACTATGCCAGGATATAATGTTGTTTCCCATGTAGAAACATCATCCACTAGTACTTTTTCTGTCATCACAGTCACCTGCCCAATCTGCATCACTATAGCCAACTAAAGTGCAATTAGTATCATTTAAGTATCAAATACCTAGATCACATGTTCCAGCCACCTATCTTATAATTCTTTTTACAGAATTAAGATGTGATTCCTTAGGATTAGCTTGATATCTAACACAAAGACAGACACTATACATAATATCAGACCTACTAGAAGTCAAGTACAAAAGACTACCAATCATTGATCTATACAAAGTAGGATCAACATCTTTCATCAAGTCTTTACTCAACTTTTGAGTTGAACCCATAGGGGTTTTCATAGTTTTAGCATTTTCAAGACCAAACATTTTCATCAAATTCTTAGCATATTTGTTTTGAGAAAAGAAAATACCATCTTTCATTTGTTTGATTTGAAGACCTAAGAAGAAATTTAGTTCTCCAACCATGGACATTTCAAAAGTACAGGTCATTTCTTTAACAAAACTCTCAAGCATATCATTATAAGTTGAACCAAATACAATATCATCAATATATATTTGAGCAACCATGATATCACTCTTAGAATTTTTAATGAACAAGGTTCTATCAGCTTCACCTCTCAAAAATTCAAATTCAAGTAAGAAATCAGTAAGTCTACCATACGAAGCTCTAGGTGCTTGTTTAAGACCATACAAAGCTTTCTTTAACTTGTAAACATGATTAAGAAATTTCAGATTTTCAAAACCTTTAGGTTGTTCAACATAAGCTTCATCATCCAGAATACCATTTAAGAAAACGGCTTTAACATCCATTTGATGCAAGTTAATGTTAATGAAACATGCAATAGCAAGAAGTAATCTAATAGATTCTATTCTAGCAACAGGAGTAAATGTTTCATCAGAGTCTATTCCTTCAATCTGAGTATAACGTTGAGCAACCAATCTAGCCTTATTTCTCACAATATTACCAGATTCATCAGTCTTATTCTTGAAATTCCACTTTGTTCCTATGACATTAATATCAGAATTAGGTCTAGGTACAAGTGTCCAAACATCATTTCTTTCAAACTGATTAAGCTCTTCATGCATAGCATTTATCCAGTTTTCATCATCAAGAACTTCTTTCACATTTTTAGGCTCAATTTCAAAATGATAACACTCAAAAGTTATCTAATTACATATGGATGCATGCAAACTGATCTTAGAAAGTTATTGATGTGAATACCCATTCTTCTTCTAGTTTGTATACCAGTGGTAGCTTCTCTAATGATCTGATCTGATGGATGATTTTTCATTATCTTTTTTGAGGGAACCAAATGTTTTGGATACTGTGAATCTTGTGACAGATTTTCAGTATTTGAACTTTTGGGTAATGTTGCATCAGATGTTGAAGGAACATTCTGATCAACATTCTTACTATCTTCAGTGTCATCAGTATTTCTGGATACTTCTATCAAATCTGATACATCATCTTCAACACTTTTACCTGCAAGACTTGCAAGTTCATCAAATTCCACATTAACAGATTCTTGCATTGTATCAGTTCTCAAGTTATAGATTCTATATGCCTTGCTATTCTTAGAATATCCTAAGAAAAATCATCTATCACTCTTATCATCAAAGTTGTGCAAGTGATCTCTATCATTTAAAATGTAACAAACACAACAAAAAACATGAAATTATTTCAAATTTGGTTTCTTGTTATTTAGAATTACTCCAAAATGAATATAGACACTATTCAAATGAACATATAAATACCTCTTTCCACCTAAACTTTCTTTTCCATAGGACCATTTTTATCCATATGAATCAAACTCACAACACCTTATCCTTTATTTTAAACATAAAAGCAGGTTTTAAACCTTTTTGTAAAGAATTTTGAACTCGGAAAAACTATCGATATGAATACCTCTTTCCACCTAAACTTTCAATTTTCATAGACCGATTATATCCATATGAATCAACAAACATTTGATGTGTTGTCCTTTGATGTGTTGCTTACCTTACCTTTCGGGCATGGTCCACAGATTTTTCCTTTTTCAAAGTTAAGATCAGGTAAACCAACAACAACACCTAGTCTATGCAATTTCTGAATACTTCTATAATTAGCATGACCAAGTTTTTGATGCCACAAAATAATATCATATGCTTTAGCACTTTTAAAAGTATGATTTGGACCAATCAAATAGCAATTATCAGCAAATCTATTGCCAGTCATTAAGCATTCATCATTCTTATCAAGCACATAACATGAATTCTTGTCAAAATTCACATGTAAATCATCATCACATAACTGACTAATACTAATCAGATTAGCAAGTAAACCTTTTACATGTAACACATTTGTTAAACTTTGGAAATCCAGGAACATTCAAAGTTCCTTTACCAACCACTTTACCTTTTGAACTACCACCATAGGTAACATGACCACCATCATAAGATGTATAGTTAGACAGATAGTTAATTTGACCAGTCATGTGTCTAGAATAACCACTATCAAAGTACCAAGATCCAGGAACACGTGCTTTCAAAGATGTATACACAACATTACATGACATGTTCTTATGAATCAACTTTTTAGTGTTGTTAACCTGTTTTAGAGGGTGTTCAACTTTATCAGGTAAAATAATTCCAGCTTTTAAGTCTCTTCTTAACTTAGAACAATATGGACGAATGTGACCTACTCTAGCACAATAAAAACAGACATACTCTTTAAACAAACCATCAGAATTCTTTTGTTTACCTTTCAAATGTTTTGGCAAAGAAGTTCCAGCTTTTACAAAAGAAATAGGTTCACAGGATATAAGAGTATCTTCAGAAGTTTTCACAAAACCAAGTCCAGCATTACCATATCTACCAACCATTAAGTCATCATTCAATTCAGTAGTGCTAGCAGAAAACTTTTTAAAACTTAGAGTAGTGCTTTTAAGTTCATCTTTCAAAGCAGAAATTTTCACATCTTTTCTAGAACAACTTCAAGCTTTACAAGATTCTCTTTCAAATCTAAATTTTCTAAAGATAAGGAACTCAACACCTATTTTTGAGTTTCAAAATCAGATTTAAACTTTAGATATTCGGAGTTACAATCAGCAGATTTTGATGTTTCAGCATTCAGAATAGTTCCAGCAAAACAATTAATCTTAGAGTTATATTGACTGAATGTTGTTTCAGATGTTGTGATAATATCCGAATCTACTCCAGACCAATAATCATCCAGATCATCATCAAAAGCATCATCATCACTATTCTAGAAGACATAGCACTTAATTCACATTTACCAACATCAGTTTCATCATCAGAATATTACTTAAGGTAGCATTAAAGTTCATCTTTTTCCTAAGCATGGTATTAGCACATTCATTAGCATAATGACCATATCCAAAACATGCATCACATTTAACCTTTTTTCTGTACTCAGGATCATACTTGTACTTGTTATCCTTAGTAAATTGTCTAGGTTGATTGAAACTAGAAGACTGACTTGGAACAAGCTTTTTATCAGAGGAAGAAGTATTCGGATTAAATTTATCTTTTGGTTGAAAATTACCATTTGTTCTTCTGAACTTTCCTTTTAGAAAAGATTTGAATTGCTTAGTGATAAGAGCAAATTGTTTAGAAATATTTTCATCACATAAATCAGAAACATCATCATCAGAATCAACTTCAGTCACATAAGGATGTTTACCAATATTATAAGAAGTTTCACCTCTAAAAGAAAGTACTTTCTTGTCTTTATCTTTCTCATGTTTATCATCATCTAACATATTTGAGTTAATCTCATAAGTTTTCAAAATACTGATAAACTCATTTTGACTCAATATATCAATGTTCTTAGCCTCTTCTATTGCACATATTTTAGCATCAAATCGTTTAGGAACAGTTCTTAGTATCATATTAACTAACCGAGTTAGAAGAAACACAGTTAGATATCAGTTTAAACATAGAAACATCAGTAGCAGTAAAAATCGCATTAAGGGCTTTAGAATTGAAATTGGTCGATGTGCATTCATCATTGGACCAATCAATCTCCTTTTTTACTTGCGATTCTCCATCTTTTTCATCAATTGTCTTTGGTGGATTCCAACCAAATAACACACTACGCCATGCTCTCTCATTTATAGGCTTAATGTACATGTGCATTTTAGGTTTCCAGTAAGGATAATTTGATCCATCCAAAATTGGAGGTTTTAAAGAAGGAGTCAGTGGATAATCCATTGCAAAAACACACTTTAAAACACATGACCTTTAACTTAGTGTATCAAGTTTATGGCTCTGGCGCCAACTGAAAGTGTGTGTGCGTGTATTTTCAGAGTGTTGTTGAAAATGTTGTGCAACATGTAAAACAACATATGACAGTGGAAGTATAAAAATGCAGTGCAAAGGACTTCCAAAATTGTATATAGTCTGTAATCCAAACTATACGAACCTCATGATTAAAAAACATCACTATAACAAGTAGTGAGATACACAAGAACCTCTTACAAGATCCTAAAAGGTGTAGTGAAAAACAACACACCAAAAATCAATCTATTCAATCTAGTAACTAGTGATCTTATTCAACTTAAAACGTGATCTAATAAGATAAAATCAATACTTGTGGGAAATGTTGGAATACACTCGACTAGTACAAATAGACATAGCATCGACCCTCACACTCCACTCACGGTTGTGTCTCGGATGCTACTCTCTTAAGTTTAGAGTAGAGCAAATGGTATTTCACTTTAACTCAAACTTGAATGTTGACCAATGAAGGGTATTTATAGACTTTTGGATCAACAACATGTTGGGATTATACTGGAAAGTATGCTTTTACTTTGTATAATCAGACTGAATTTTGGACTTATTTACTGAAATAAATTGCTTATCACTGATGCTTTAAATATCATCGAATGTTACATATATTTACTGCATAACTGTTCAATAAATAGTACGTGTTACATTGTAGTTAATTTAGTGATACCAGATCACAGAAGATTAAATTAACAGTTTCTTGTAACCAAAAGTACATCATTCACGACCTAGATGGAAATGAACAATCCATCGTGAAAGGTTGAAGTGTAAGGCTCAGATTGGTTTGTCTTGACCAAGAGATTACACTAGTGCATGTCTAGTGCAATTTGAATAGGACCTCTGAGAGGACAAATTCTTGAAATCTAACTAGGAAGAATTAGACCTCGATGGTTCGTTATTTCTTAATCTTCGTCCCTTAAATAGGATCGTGTGGTTAGTAATTATTGCTTTGACTTATTACGGATAGAGAATCAAGGAGATTCAATACTTTATATCTTGGGCAATATTATTGGTCACATGCGATTGCTAAGATTTAATCTGGAGAATCGTGTGTGCAAGCACGCTTTGTTCGATTTTTCCCCTTGGGAGGTTCATAAGTTTTATCATACCAAATCTTGCAAGTGGAACTAGTTTCCGGTATGGATAATAATGTTGAACCGTTTCCTTTACCAAGGATAAAAGATATTAATTAATGGAAAACTATTTCAAAGGGCTTTGAATTAATTAATGGGCTAGATAATCTTAAACACGGAAATAATAACAAGAGTCATATTAATCTGTAATATGGGTTAAGATGGATAGTTCAATATTAATTATGTAGTGGGATTAATTAATATTTATGGGCTTGAATAATATTGTGGCTCAATATTGATAATTCAAGGTCCATTGGAAGGTCCAATCTTAATTCTCCTAAAGGCCCCTCAAGTAGCCCAACATAAAGTCCAATAACTGAAAAAGGTGTTTAAAAATAAAATAAATTTTGTTGCCTATTTTTCCTCATTTTTCGAAAATAGTAAATAAAAGGGGAGAAAGATTTTCTTTGAATTTTGTTATGGAATGAAGATATGTATTCTTGGAATACAAGATTATCTCATTAAATTCAAGAAATCTCCCACTTGGTTATTTACTATGAAATTTCGAAAATTTTGAATAATTAAGGGAAAGAAATATTTTCTTGATTTTCTTGAAAAAATATTATGGAAGATATGTATTCTTGCAATACAAGTATATCTCATAAATTCAAGAAGATCCAAATCTTGGATTCTTTTCTCTTAAAATTTCGAAAATTCCCATAACAAGAGGAGTTGGGATTTTTTGTGGAATATTTTAATTATGGAGAAAAGAATATATGAGATATATTCAAGATTTCTTGGAGATCAAGAAAAGATTTTCCCACATTATTTTTCCCCTAAAAATTCGACCAACACCCTCTATAAATAGGGGATGAGTGTTTCATTCCCATGTGCAATTCCATGTGCTGAAAAAATTAGTAAATCCACAAAGGTGGTGCAACAATTTTTATTTTTCTTTTTGTTAATTGTTCGCGAGCTTCCTTCTACCGGATTGACGAGCAAGGACTAGGGAATACTTGGGAAGGTCTTTTGGTGTGTTTTCATCGACGAGACCATTGACATTCCAAGTGGTAAGTTCACGTAAACTCGTAGTAATTCCGCATGCGTAAGATTTACGTGAACTGTTTATATGCATGATTTGTTGTTGAATTATTATTTGAATTAATTTAGGATTAATTCATGCTAGTAATAATTGTTAGAATTAAATTTGTATTTAAATATTCATCCTGAATCGATCCGGGCAATTAATTCCCCAACAATCGCATCGAGCCTCGGTTTAAGACTCAATTTTAAATTGTAATTTAATTCATTTTCATTAAATTTGAAATTGGATAGTAGAATTGCTAGATCTTTTTTGCAGGTATCCAATTGTCATGGAATTTAATGTGTTTATTTATGCATGCATATGAATTGTGGTTTTTTTTTTAATTCGATTAGCTTCGAATTCGTTTTTGCCTAAATGAGAAAAATCCACGAGTAGATTAGAATTTGTTTGATTTGATCAATGTAATAGACTAGTCTAGATCTAGGTTTATTTATTTTTTGTAAATAAATTGTAACCGGATCGGAACGGAGGCGGAGATGAAGAATTAAAAGATCGATCCGGAATCGGTGTAAGCGTCGTCGTCCTTGAAACGTGCCAAGGAGGCATCGTGCGTTTGGCCGAAATAAGAATGGCGGGCGACGCCGCTTATTGCGCGAATAAAAGCGACGTCTTGGTGCAAAGCTTCGGCCTTACAAGACGGACGCCACTCGACACGGCGGGAGTGCTAGGCGGGCACTCCGACCAGCGAGTCTGGTCGATGACGGGCTTGACAAAGGCGTTTTTTTAAGACGGTCAAGTGGGAGCTTTTTCGAGACAAACGATGAAGGCTATGAAGACGATTTCTCAAGATCAAGACATGACAAAAAAATTAACCATGACAATTGGATAAATGTGCCCAATATGTTTAATTTTTGTCTTGATGTTTATGCATTATTTTATGCTTATTCAAATTGTATTTAAATTTGCGATGCATGAGAAAATGTTTTGAAAAAATCTCACTTTCGAAAATTACTAAGTATGCTTAAACAATTAATTGACAATTTTATTCCTGATAATAAAATTGAATTAATTTTGACCTCCATGATTTATTTATTTGTGAATTCTTTTGAGAAAATTCCCCCGGGGACGGTCAAAAAGATAGCTTTCACATGAATAAATTCCAAGTGGATGATTGTGGATTATTACTAGTGGAGACGATGACCCTCCCACGAGGCTCGCTCAAAGCGAAATAATAATTTCAGATTTAATCATGATTATTACTTAGGTATAAAATTGATATGAATATATTTCTCCAAGTCCCCGTCAATTTTATATTGGTCAAGTGAGCCAACTATTAATCTGGATATTAAAGGTTTAAATCGTTTTCTTGTTTGTAACACCTTTAATGTGTTTAAATAATGACCCACCCCACGGGCTTCTTTAAAACTGTTTTTGAGATGTTAGGTGATGCATGTTCATATTTTTTTTGAGATTTTAATATGAAACATGTGATCGAATTTTGTGATATATTTGTGCTTATGCATATTATTATTTATTTCAGTTCATCATGTCGCAACCTTTTAATCAACTTTCAATATACTTAAAGACAATTTGCTTACTGGTGAAAACTTTGTTGATTGGAGTCGTAAACTTACTATTGTCCTCACACTGCACTCACGGTTGTGTCTCGGATGCTACTCTCTTAAGTTTGGAATAGAGCAAATGGTATTTCACTTTAACTCAAACTTGAATGTTGACCAATGCAGGGTATTTATAGACTTTCGGATCAACATCATTGTCCTATCCACTTAGCTTGGATAGCTTTGAACATCTCCTTCACTATCTCCATGATCTTGGTGTAACCACCCATGATCTTTCTATTTTCACTCCACCACAGTGCAACCGCTTGACAATATCCAAAATTGTCTTCAACCTGCAATGTAGGAAACATAGAAAAATACATCTAATAAAACAGAGTCAGTGTTAGGAGAAATGACAAATTTATGATGTTGTGCTGAATGTTGTCCAACATCTGGAACAACATTCATGCAACATCAACAATATTTATATCTATATTTATATTATATTAAAAGGTGACAATGGATAGGAAATCATTTTCGGACCCTTTTACCCTTGCCAACTTTTATTTTGTATAATTTGGTCCCCACTTATTTTGTATAATTTTTTTTCCAATTTTGTCTCTTCTTTTATTTATTCTATTTTGTAAATTTACTTAATAGCTACTTTTAGTTCTTTTACTCCTCACATATTTAATTGTTAGGTAAATTTATAAAATAAAATAAATATTTTATTAAAAAGTGACAAGGGATGATGAATCATTTTCGGGTCCTTTTACCCTTGTCAACTTTTATTTTGTATAATTTGGTTCCTACTTATTTTGTATAATTTTTTTTGTCTTTTCTTTTATTTATTTTATTTTGTAAATTTACTTATGTAACACCCCCATTTTTTTTAGAATGTCTACTTGGAGTTGAGGCATTACTGGGATCGTATCCATTTAGTAAAATAACAACGGAAAAAGATAGTGATATTTAAAAGAATTTAATAAATACTCTAAGCAGGTGCTGTGATAACGACCAGTTATAAATACTTATGACAAATACCTTTGTTCATAAGGATACATTACAAATTAGTAGACATATCAATCCTTAAAACGCCGCACGCCAAACATTACGAGTGTCAAATTATTCAAAGCATATCACACTAGTGCTCTAGTCATAGCACTTAGAGCTAGTAAAATAGAGTATAATATTATTAGCATCATAAAAGTGGCACCCCCAGCAAGGTGATTAAGCTTCCTCATTTGTCCCAAAATCTGTAAAATATCGGGGTGAGTGTCTGTTATACACTCAGTGGAGGGACACTTTGATACTCGTGAAAGTTAAAATATACATATGCAAACAATTCATGTAGATATGTACAGAAAATCATTTATAAATAGTATGGGGACAAAACTAAGGAAGCAACACTTTTTATAATTGACGTGGAAAATTAAGTAAATATAATTACTTTACTCTCTTTCAAAATCCATCAATGAAGATGGATCTCGTTCACATGTACACTGGCACCCACTGACAGTTCAGCGGCTCGTGTCAGCCTCGTTTCTACCTTAGTGTGGTCACTAGTAGATAAGCAAAATAGTTGACATGAATTTTAACGGAATAATATTCAAGTATATTTTAACGCTATGAACTTATTTCAATAATATCCAAGTGTGCACATTACGAACATATGTGAACAAATATCCAAGCATGTTGCGATAATTGCGACCTTGTGTCAAATAATATCCAAGTAATCACATTGCGAACATATGGGAACAAATATCCAAGCAGGTTGCGAATCGCATCAAATGATATCCAAATATGCATTTTGCGAACATTGCAACGTATGAAAAATATATCCAAATGTGCACATTGCGAACATATGCGAACAAATATCCAAGCCTATTGTGAACACTGCTAACTCATGTAAAATAACATTCAAGTACGCCAAATCAGTGTTTTCATAACTGAACCGGTGATCGAACCGGACAGACCACCGGTCAGCGGTTCACCTCATACATTTATCCCACATCGAAAGTGTTGGAGAAAAATGTGAGAGGAAGTATTATAAATTTTGTCCCACCTCAAACATTTATCTCACATCAAAAGTGTTAGAGAAAAATGTGAGAAGAAGTATTACATTTATCCAACATTGAAAGTGTTGGAGAAAAATGTGAGAGGAAGTATTATAATTTTTTTCCTACCTCATACATTATCCCACATCGAAAGTGTTGGAGAAAAATGTGAGATGAAGTATTATAAATTTTGTCTCACCTCATACATTTATCTCACATCGAAAGTGTTGGAGAAAAAAGTGAGAGAAATATATATTTAAAATTTTAAATATTTAATATAAATTAGTAATTTAATTAAAAAAAAAAGGAAAATCGGTTTTTTTTCGGTTGGCCGGTTGAACCGGTTTTTGACCGGTTCAACCTTAAAAGCGGTTCTATATATGTTTTTTTAACCGATTTATCGGCCGGTTCCCGGTTCAACCAGTTGAACTAGCCGGTTCAACCCAGTTTCAAAAACATTGTGCCAAATAAGTTACAAATAAATTGGTTAAGATTTTAAAATAAATGTGTGGATTAAATCATGCATATTATTAGAAATTACTTAACGTATGGGGTGTAGAGAAAAGATGCATATTCATAACACTTATTAATCACACATGACACTTTAACAATAACAGTCATAACATATATTTTCGGGAAAAGTAGAAATTACCCCCACCTCAAAAAGTGTGTGGAAAGTGTTAGCAGGGAGTGTAACTGAAGTCCTAAGCAATATCGGGATCAGTGGGTCCTATAAATGTAAAGCGTTAAAATCATAAATTTATACATATACAAGTGAGTAAAGGGTATCTTAAGTGATTGGGGAAAGTTGAGAGTTTATTTGAAAGAATTTGAACTTAAAATAAGATTTTTTTGGACCTAAGCAAGAAGCTTTAAAGGGTGGAAAGTTTCGAGGGTATAAAGGTAATTTCACGGGCATTCAGCGATCAAGATCGACGTTAGAAGTTAGGGCTAGAGATTTTTTATCTTTTGGAACTGGTTTGGATCGAAACGGACGCGAAACGAAGATTTTACGAGCGTTTGAAAATGAGTGGCAAAGCTGTAAATAAAAGGACTGACTGTGTTGACCAGTCAACTTGGACGAAATTTTCAAAAATTGCAGGTTACTGGTTTAAGTCTAATTTTGTATAGCCTCCCATAAACTAATAAGCTTTCGAACAAAACACCCCAGCCCTCATTGTACTACCCCGATTGACGAACGGAAAATTCCGCCGAAATCTACAGTAGAACTCAAACTTGACGAGGAAGCTCCCTCTCCCCTATCTAAGGTAAGGAAAGCATGCTAATGGGCACCCAAAAAACGTGGGTTTGCTTGGGAATTTTGAAATGAAAATCGGATGCCTTCCCGGCGTCCTACCGAGAAATTGGTTGAGGGATTTTGCTCCCCTTATCGAGAGCTTTGAAACAATATGAGGCTTGATGGTTGTCGTTCGTCGGTATAGCGACGATGGAAAAAGGACACGATCATCATTTCGTAGATTCCCGACGATAGGATGATCAGAAATGATTGGTCGGCGGATCTAGAATCTATGAGTCGAGGGGAACGATTTGGTTAAAACAGTGGATAACACGAAAATTGATGGCCGATGGCGGAACGGGCGCCGGCGCCGCCAGTGTGAGAGGAAGGAGGGCTAGTAAAAATATAATAATGATGAGAGAGAATATATTACCTCTTTAGGATGATAAGAAAACAAGTGAGTAAAGTCATCTTCCTTTACTTACTATATATAGTAAATTTCCTCAAATATTCCTCATTTCCTTCTTTTATCAAAGGAAAGAAATACTAGTATACATATTTATATGTATAAGCGAGAGTATCACTACAACTTAATAGCTACTTTCACTTCTTGTACTCCTCACATATTTAATTTATTCAATTTTTTTTAATCGTTTATTTATTTTATTTTTCAAATTTACCTAATAATTTATTTAAATTCTCATTTTTATTGGGTTAATTGAAAAGAAAACCATCATTTTAGGGTTATTATCAATTACAATATATATATATATATATATATATATATATATATATATATATTACAACACCACCTTTTTATTTTTATAATTCAAAATTTTTGTCAATTTTCTAGCAACAATTAGATAGCATGGTTGTCTGAGTTGACACATAGATGTTCAGCTAGGCTACTAAGACTATACATAAATTGGTCTTTTTTAAATAAAAAATTGGAAATGTTTTATAAAAAAAAAAAAATAAAGTCTAAATTATATGTTTAAAAATTCGATCTTTTATTTATTTAATTTTGTAATTTTACTTCACAACTAATTTAAAATCTCATTTTATTGGGTTAATTGAAAAAAAAAATCATCACCTTTAGGGTTATTATCAATTACAATATTTTTATTTTTGCATTTTGAGACACAATTTACAATTCAGAGCATCTGTTAATTTTCTAACAAAAAATAAATAATGTGATTGTCAAAAAAAAAAAAATTTAAAAATATGTTTAAATTTTTTTTTAAGAATTTAGAGTTGCGATTTGGTCTTCTTCTATTAAATTTGTTAAATTTTAGGTGAGAAATATATAATAAGAGCTTTTTTTTATTAATTAAAAATTCAAAGTATCTGTATTTTCTAGCAACAATAAAATAATATAGCTATCGAAGTTGACACATATCTTCATGTAAGATGCTAAAACTGATGAATAGAATGGTCTTCTCTTTTTTTTTGAAAATATTTTATTAAAAAAATCAAGAATTAGAGTTTTGATTTGATTTTTTTTTTTTTAGATTTATTAAGTTTTTGGGAGATAGAATAAGACCTTTTGTTAATTAGTATTTTTTTTTTGGGTGTTGGGGTGGTGGGGGTTGAAGGGCTATTCTTAAAATTTTTAAAATATTCTATGAGATAGGTGGTGATTTTTTTTTCAATTAATTCTTTTTTATGTATTAGTACTTAAGGAAGACCATTCTATTTATCAGTCTTAGTATCCTACATGAAGATATGTGTCAACTTCGATAGCTATACTATTTTATTGTTGCTAGAAAATACAGATGCTTCAAATTTTTAATTAATAAAAAAAAACTCTTTTGTTAGTCAGGATGATTTTTTTTTTTTATTATATATTTCTCCCCAAAAATTTAACGAATTTAATAGAAGAAGATCAAATCAAAAAGTTTTATAAAATAAAAAATTAAGAATTAGAGTTGCGATTTGATGTTTTTTTTTTAGATTTTTTAAGTTTTAGGAAAATATAATAAGACCTTTTGTTGGTCAGGTTTTTCTTTTTTTTTTTTTTTTTGGGGAGATGTGATAAATTTATATGATGACTAGTGTTCAACTTTAATGCAAGAAATGAAAATTGACAAAACAGTTTCTACAAAAGAAAAACTGCAAAAAAAAATTACGAACTATTTATGTAAAACGTGCAAAACTAGTACAATTAAAAGTGAGTATTAACAAAAGAACTCTTGCCCACCGTGCATGGCACTCACACATAACTGCTTCTGCACTGTCATGGTCATTGGGTTCGAGACCCAGATCAGACCCAAAGGTTGCCAAATTTTGTGCAACTATATATACGAAAATAAATAAATAAATTTTCTCTTTTTAATACCAATGGCTACTTTACCTTCACTAATACCGAGGGTACATGTTTCACCCTTCTTAAATCCCTTGATAAGACTATTTAACAAGGGCATCTCCTCGTCAATTAATGACCTTATTAAATGCATTATTTTTAAAAAATCTCTTAGTAAGAGTATTTAACCTGACATCTCCTTGTTAATGTCCTCGTTAAATACATTTTTTAATTTTTTTGTGATGAGATTTAGGGTTATTTTAAATAATTTATAAACTTTTAATAAGGAAATACTATAATTCCTGGAAAAAAAAAAAAAATTATAGTTTTGAGATGAAGGAAGTATGAAATCAATGTTTTTGATTTCAGACTGAAATGGTCGATCTAACCGGTTTAATCGGGAATCCCCTTACATCTATTTTCCAAAATTTTCTCCCCTAATTTTTAATAATTAAATGCAAATTTACCTTAACAACCCCTAATTTTTAATTTTTGAATTATTTTGCTAATTTTTTAATTTTCAATTATATATTTTTTTTAAATCTAATTAATGTTATTTAATCATCCTAAAAAATCACCGTTGTTTCTCTTCAAAGTTCTTTTTATTCTTTTGTATTTTTAATTTAAAATTTTCAAATATAATCATATTTTAAAATACCCAAATTTTAGTTCAACAATTATTCTGCAATTTTAATTTAATTTAATAAAATATAATATAATTAATATAATATTAATATATATTTTTTTAAATCTCGCGTAATACGTCGGAGTACAGACTAGTTAATTAGAAGTCACTGTTGCCGGACCATAATAGCATACAACGAGTAATAATTAAATTGGTTTGAACCGGTTAAAAATATGATTGAATCGATGAATTAACCAGCAAAACGGATAACCCGTTTATATTCTTGATATTTGAAAAAAAAAATCCAACCATTTCATCCATGTTTCATACTTTCCATTGCCAAATAAAAGAATAAACTAGAATATTCTAGGTATAATACAAATTATATATTTAAAGTTGGGAAAAAAACGTTTAGGTACAAAGTGGAGAGAAATATAGCCTATTAGTACATTAACTTTACCCAATTACAAGTAGATACATTACGGTTGCACAAATTGACTCAAATACCCCTAATTTCCCTCTTGCTCCATCTTGCTTAATATAACTTGATTGATTAGACGTTTCCTACAGCAAAAGTAATAATGACTTGAAAGCCTAATTAAATAATGTCAAAGTATCATATACATTTATTGCACGAATTTTAAATTTATGCACTCACTTTAATCCTGTCTATTTTATTGTGGATCCTCATTTTTATTAATGATGAGGTCTCATTTCCTTAATGGATCACTCCTCTATGGGTGTGCTTGTGTCGTTTTGATTGTAATTAATGCACAATAATACTAGGAAGAATTTAATTCATGAGGAAATAAAAAAATTGATATTCAGTTTCCCTAGTTATGGAATTAAATTTTCAATTTTCTCGTCAACTCACAATAATTATAAGTATTTTATATATTTACATATTATGATATCGAATACTCCCTCCGTCCCGGAAGACTTTGCACAGTTACTTCCGCTCGTATTTTAGCGAGCGAGTTTTTTATTACTATTTGAAATGATAAAAGTAATTTTAAAAAATGTGTATGATAGAGGAGGGATAAGACTATCATACTCGACCTTAAAAGTCACTTTATTATTTTAAATACTAATAAACAACTCGCACGTAAAAACACGAGCAAAAAGTAAGTGTGCTAAGTATCCTGGGACGGAGGAAGTATATGATACCATAGAAGAAGCCAAACATCATTTAGTGGTACATGACAAACACGTGGATAATTGAAGAAACGATGACGTTTTATTTTTTTTCGGCAGAAACTAGATCAAAATTGGACAATAAAAGTTACGGGATATAATTGGAATAGTAAACATTTTTTGGACGAAAAAATGGATTTCGAAAAAAAAATTATGGGACCAAAAATATTTTTTCTCCAATGTACTAGTAGAATTTTGATAAAGAGCCCACTAGTCTTAGGTAGAGGTGTAAACGAGGCGAGCCGAGTAGTACTTGAAGCTCGAAACTCGACTCGAATTCGGTCGAACCCAAATTTTTAAGCTAGAGCTCGACAAAAAATTCGATAAATTAGAACTTGGCTCGAGCTCAACTTGATTACCTGTATAATTTATAAAATTAAATATAAAATATATTATTAAAATATAAGTATATATATAGTAAAATTAATGGCATAATAGTATTTAATGTACAAGCTCAATTAGTCTCGCGAGCCTCTCGAGCTAAGTATTTACGAGCTCGAACTCGAACTCATTAGCAATTCGAGTAGCTAAAACTCGACTCGATTCTATTATGCTCGAGTCACTTTCGATCTTTTTACGAGTCGAGCACGAGGTATACTTGCACATCAATATTACTCATCTGTTTATTGTAGATTTCGTATATGTATATATGATTTCTCCATCTTAATTAATATGCAGGCGCTCAACTTTTGCATTATTAAACACGAATATGCCCAACAATATTGTTCTTGAAATATTTTATCGTTTTCATTTTTATAGAACCACATATGTTAAGAAAGGAATTTCTTGTTGTTATATCTTAGTTAATAGTATTCTCTTGTTGATAAATTTGAGGGGTGAATTGGGATTGAGGATTTCGGAGTTTTCAATCGGGCTCTTTTGGGGAAATAAGTGTGAAGGTTAATTTCTTAATAAAACGGGATTATGTGTGAGAGTTATTAAATTTAAGTATGGGAGATTTGGAAATGTGTAAGTCGATGGGGTAAGGAATCAGGATGTCGGGATGTGTGTGAGTTGTATGGGGATGTTGAGAGAGAGGGAGTGTGTAAAGAGTTAAAAGGAGTTGGGGGAGTATGGGAATGATACTTTGTTTTGGAGAGGTGTGTGCTTTGATATTGTTGGATTATGGAGTCTAATCAACTGTTTCACGTTTCAGTTTCTCGGTGATCCAACTTAGGGAATCGATACAAAATCCGAGGTCCTTTTGTTGTTAGTATTGGTTTTTCATACTAATTCCTCTGTAATCTTAATCGGATGGAGTAGCTAATACTTTTCTTGTAATGTTTCACTTTGGTGAGCTAGAGTATCATTTATGCTCCAACCCTTGCCACATATTTTAATAAGATTAATTTTTAGTGATAAAAAAGTAAATAGTATTCTCTTGTTTGAACTGTAGAATAATGTTGGAACCAGTGTTTTCATAATCGAATCGGTGATTGAACCGGATAGATCACCGGTCAGCGGTTCAACCGGTCGGATCAGTTTAACCGGCGATTCAACCGTTTAAATGATTTATGTCTATTTTTTTAATATTTCTTATATTTTACTATTTTTTAAAAATGACTAATTTATCAATAGACTTATAATATTAATATTTAAATTTAATTAATCAAACTTGAACCATAAAAATAATATAAACGTGTTTTTTTTTAGAAAGAGATTTTGTCTCACATTGAATAAGCATTAGATGAAATGTGAGAAAAAATAATATAAAATGGAAAAACTTGTCCCACATCGAATAAGTATTAGAATAATTGTAAAATGAAGTTATACAAAAGGGAGAGGAGGTAGATTTTATGGATCTCCTATCCCACATCGAATAAGTATTAAAAAAGTATGTGAGATTGAGTAATATAAAAGGGAGAGTAGATGAACTTTATGAATCTCCCATCCCACATTGAATAAATATTAAGAAAGATGTGAGATGGAGTAATGTAAAAGGGAGTGGAGGTGGATCTAAATTCTACCTAAATCTCCTATCCCACGTCGAATAAATACTAAAAATATGTGAGATGGAGTAATATAAAAAGAGTTGGGGTTTAGATCCTTACTCACAAGAAATATTAGTTAAAACTTGATTGGTATTAAAAATAATAACTTTATTTACCTAAATAATTAATAGTTTAAAATTTTAAAAAAAAGTTTAAAATAAAAAAAAAAAAAAAAACCTGTCTAACCGGTCGAACTGGTTTTGACCGGTTCGACCGGTTTTGACCGGTTTAACATATAAAACGGTTCTTAGGGGGTGTCCGGATCGGTTCCGGATCCGGTTCCCGGTTCAACCAATCAAACCGGCCGATTCGGTCCGATTTTGAAATCGTTGGTTATAATTAGAAGGAACATACGTATATTTACCTTTAAATAATCCAATCATCAAAAGGATATGACATACTAGATATCGTATGAAAATTTACGCAAACACGGCCTCACAGGGATGGAAATTTTTTGTATTATATGTGTCAAAACTTTAACATTTATGTTTTAAATTCGTTAAATTTTGTCATTTCGCTCCCGTTGGAATTTTAAAATTCTGCTGCTCTTACCCAATGGAAAATTTTGCCCTCCTTGAAACGAAATCCTGGATCCATTCCTGCAGCCTCACTCTTGTTTATTTTTCCAAAGAAACGTACCCAGTCGTATACACTACGAAGATATATTCTGAGTAGATTTTGTGTTCATAGAATATATGATAACATGAAAAGTAATATTTGTGTTGTGTGCTAGACCAAAAAAAAAAAAAAAGATTAGCAATCTTGTGATCCTTAATTAATATTAACATATATATACTCCTAAAATATATGCAATAATCATATGATGATGCAGTAGTAAGTCGTAACTTATAAAAAACCAAAAATTCAACTACTGTGATGTAAGGCAATTCGTCATCTCACCACAAAATAGAAATGGAATTATGGAAATATAATACTACCTCCGTCCCAAAAAAAACGCGTGCACACCTACTTTATTATCGAGTTTTTATGAACGAGTTGTTTATTAGTATTTCAAATGATAAAATAATTTTTAAAGATGGGTATTATCACTACAAGAAAATGATGAATTGCCTACCAAAATTTTTAAATGCCTATGAAATCTTCCTACAAAAATAATTTGGTCCTTAAAAGTGACTACTGCCTAGGATTTGCCTACCAATTTTTAAAATAACCTATGAAAAGTTACCTACACAAAATAATTTCCTAGGCAAACTAATTACCTACCATGAAATTACCTACACATTCTTAATTTCCGTAGGCAAACTATTAACTACAAAAAAAGGATTTCCTAGGCAATTTATATTTTTGTAGGCAATTATATTTATGGTTTAAAAATTACTTACAAATAAATTTACCTACAAATTACATTCCGTAGGCAAAAACTTACCTATGAATGAAAATGCCTAGGCAAATTGAAATATTTCCTAGGCAATCCTCTATTTTTTTGTAGTGTATAGATCTACCTCTCATCTATTGTATGTATCTTTAAAAATTATTTTATCATTTCAAATACTAATAAAAAACTTGTTATAACTGATGCGAGAAAAATATAAAAACGATAAATAAACCGAATAAACCGACACCGAAATTTTACGTGGTTCACTAACAATTTGTTAGCTACGTCCACAGGCAGGAGAGAGGATCTAGTATATTATTCAGAACCGACAACAATATACAACTCAAATAGGAATAAAAATAATAATCCCTAACTGATTTGGCCTAAGTTAATAAGCCCAAAACCTAAACCGACTAGGCCTAAATTAATAAGCCCAAAACCGAAATCAACTGATGCATTTGTATCAAAGAGACCTGGGCTTCTTAAATAACATTAGGAAGCCCTTCACCTTTTTCCACAATCCGATGTGGGACAGAATAGGACTTCTTATAGGATTAGGAAGTCCTCCAACTTTTAATACAATCCGATGTGGGATAAAATAAACTTCTTTATTTTACACAATTCCAAAAAATCTCCACCTTGGTAAAATAACAGAAAACTTCATTGTCTCCACCTTGACTTAATCCTCTCACAGATGTATCAGATGCACCATAAAAGTGTCAGACGTACAAGAAACTCCTCGTACACAGATTTGCCCCCAAGACTGGGCAACTAACAACTTGTAATATTTAACAAGTTCAAACAGTGTTGGAACTTGTTATTTGGAACCGACTTGGTGAACATGTCAGCTGGGTTATCAGCAGTCCCAACTTTCTTCACTTTAACCATCTTCTCACTTCTCAAAAAATGATACCTGACATCAATATGTTTCGTTCTCTCATGATGAACTTGATCCTTGGCTAAACATATTGCACTCAGATTGTCAGATTGTCCATTATGTAGACCAAGATCACTAAATGAAACCAGATTCTGATTGCATAATCATTATGTAGACCAAGATCACTAAAAGCATAACCCTTTCAACAGATTCCCTTCTTCGCTAAACACCAGATTATCCCTCCATAAATCAAGGCCATGTACTCTCTTCCTCTTTTCCGGGTTGAGCCATAGACAAAGTAATCATGAATCGCAAAAGTTGCCTTCCAACTTACAAATGAACCACCAAGAGTAAAAGCATAACCGGTCATAGACCTTCCTTGATAATATCATCAATATAACATCTCGTGATAATCGTAATCACAATATTTTACTTCCTTCAAAACTAAACAATTCAGATATCCTCCATAAATGAGACCGACATCGGATGTACCTCTAAGCTACCGAAATATCCTCTTCACAAACTCGCCAATGTTCCTTTCTAGGTTGAGCCATAAACCCACGACAACACTAAGATCATGTGCAAGATCGGTTCTAAGATGAACCATAGCATACATCAAACTCCCTCTTTCCAACAAGTTTTACTAAAGATATAGGAACCCCGAGACATGTACTCCTTCTCCTCGCCAGATTTAGGAGCGAAAAAGCAATAGACAAATGAATATTTGCAACACTTGAGTATCAATAGGTTTAGTAGTTGTTAGTCCACCAAACCTTGATAATATCATCCCATATTTATATAATCCTTCCGTGAAAAGGAAAAAGCTTCTTCCGAGTTCTATCCCCAACTATGAATCTCCATTCCCAATATTTTGAAAAGATTTCGTGTCTCTAAAATGAAAGCCAAATCCTTCATCTCAAACTCAAAGATAAGAGAAGACCTTTTAGCCTTGAGATTAAATATCCGACTTGTTCTTTGCGAATCGCTATCAAAGATATCATCAACATATAAGATCAAGTAGATAAATGAATCATCTTCCACCTTGTTGTGATACACACAACTATCATACGGACTCCTGTTGTAGTCAAGATGTGTCATATAACCATCAAATCTCTTGTACCATTAAATTTTGAGACCGCTTTCACCCATATAAGGACTTCTTCAATTTGCAAAACGTACATATTTTTTCCCGGAACTTGGAAACCATCTTCGGTTGGGTTATGTATATCTCTTTATCCAACTCTCCATATAGAAAAGTCGTCTTCACATCGAGTTGTTCAAGTTCTAGGTCCTGATGTGCTACCATTTGAAGTAACACTCTAATAGAAGTATGTCGACCACCATCAAATCTCTTGTACATTGAAAAAATCTCATCATAGTTTACTCCCTTTTTTCCGATGGAACCCCCCTAGAACGACTCTCTTGCCTTATACATGATACCCTTCAAATCGAGTTGTATTCCTTCCTTCTTCTTTGAAGACCCACTTGCATGTAATAATCTCTCTCTCCTGAGGCTTCTTGACTAACTCCCAAGTCATATTCTTGTGAAGTGAATCTTTCTCCCGGAGGCTTTGGAAACTAACTCTCTCTCATCTCCCATGGCGGCAAGCCATTGGGTAGACTATGTACATGTAACAACTTCTTTCGTAGGTGGACGACTCATGAGAATCCACCTCTTCAGCAACCTGTAATGCATAACCCACCATATCCTCAAACCTATATCGCCTTGGAGCCTCAACTCCAATCCTTCTAGCTCGATCAAGAGCTATAATTGTCGGTCTTGTCTCAGATGGTTGAGATTCTGGTGGTGATGCATCTTTCAAATCGGTGTCAGCATGTGAGTGTTGTTCTCCATCTTCCTTTTGTGACTCACTCTGCTCCACCTGTTTGTCAACACTATTGTTTTCTATACAACAATAGACTTCACAGTGGGGTTAAACATAGAATTCTCATCAAAAATAACATTTCTGCTAAGTATGACTTTACTTTCTGATGGAGACCAGATCCTATACCCTTAACACCGTTTCCATAGCCCACAAAAACTCCTTTATTCGCCCTTGACTCCAATTTACCCTCATTTACATGATAATACACAGTACATCCAAAAGCTCTCAAATTAGAGTAATCTGCAGACTTACCAAACCACACCTCGTAAGGTGTTTTGAGGTTGATACCTGTGTGAGGTGCACAATTTATCAAGTAACACGTCGTGCTGACCGCTTCTGCCCAAAATCTTCGGGCTAATCCAGCATTAGAGAGCATGCATCGAGCTCTCTCCAGAAGTGTCTGATTCATGCGTTCTACTACACCATTCTGTTGTGGTGTATCTCGTACTGTATGATGTCTTGCGATCCCTTCATTCTTGCAGAACCCATCGAAATCAGAAGAACAGAATTCCAGACCATTATCAGTTCGCAGCCTTTTGTTTTTCTTCCATGTTTGATTTTCCACCAACGCCTTCCATTGCTTGAAACTCTTGAAAGCTTCACTTTTATGCTTCATCATATTTACCCAAGTCATTCTTGAGTAGTCATCAATCATAGACACGAAGTATCTATTGCCTCCTAAAGATTCAACACGAGAAGGTCCCCAACAATCAGAATGGATATAATCAAGTGTGCCTTTTGTTCTATGAATTGCCTTGGGAAACATGTTGCGATGAAGCTTCCCAAAAACACAGTGCTCATAGAAACCAAGACTAGTGACATTGTGGCCACCAAGAAAATCATCTTTCGACAGAATTTGCATCCCTCGTTCACTCATGTGGCCAAGTCTCATGTGCCATAACTTAGTCAAGTCGTCTTTGTGAACTTCCGATGATGCAACAACAGCAGAGTCAGAGAGCGTTGAACCTTGCAAAAAGTACAAAGTTCCTCGCTTCACACCTTTCAGAACCACATTAGAACCCTTGTAGACATACAGAACTCCACCTTCACCTCTGAAACTGAAACCCTTACTGTCTAGAAGACTAAGTGATATCAGATTCTTCGTCATTTGTGGAACATGTCTAACATCGTTCAATGTGCAAAATTTACCATCATGTGTCCGTAATTGAATTGAGTCTATTCCAACCGTCTTGCAAAAATCGAATCAAGCCATATAAATATTGCCTCCATCCACTTGCTCGTAAGTTGTAAATCACTCTCTGCTAGCGGACATATATGATAAGATGCCCCGAATCAAGAACCCACACATCAGTGTGATGTGTTTGTCCATTATCAACTAGACTACATCTTCCTCGAGTTGGTGTCATCTCCTTCAAGAACAAATGGCGATACTGCTTTGTCTTTTCCCCGCTTTTCTTCTTCTTCTTCGGACAATCATTTTTCCAATGACCAGCTCTTTCTTGCAAGAGTTCTGAGATATCGTCCGGTTTTAGGACCCTTCACCCAAGCTTCTTGAATTTCTTCTTTCCCGATTTTCCGTGTCCCTTGTTCCCACTAAATACTAGTCCAAATGCTTTGATTATCCTAACTTCCACCACTCGCCTTATGTCGCAACTCTCTAGTATGCAGAGATGATTTGACCTCTTCCAAGGACACAGTGTCTTTCCCAACAATGAAAGACTGCACAAAATGCTCATACGACAAAGGTAGAGAAACCAACAGAATTAAAGAAGAATCCTCATCATCAACTTTAACATCAATATTACGCAATTCTAATAGAAGTGTATTCAATTGATCCAGATGTTCACGAAGTGGCTGACCTTCATGCATACGCAAACTGAACAGACGTTGTTTCAACAACAACTTATTGGTTAGCGACTTCGTCATATACAGACTCTCCAACTTCAACCATAGACCAGCTGCAGTTTCCTCCTCTGCGACTTCGGTAATGATGTCATCTGCGAGACACAACATGATTGATGAGTGTTCCTTCTTCTCCAGAGTGGTCATCTTTGCTTCTTCCAAATCCACCGTCTTTTTCATCAAAGGTGCCCACAGTCTTTGTTGTTTCAACAAGGCACGCATCTTGATCTTCCATAAACTGAAACTGTTCTTCCCCTTGAACTTGTTGATTTTCACGTTTATCCCACCCATCATCTTTCTCGCCAAATTGCGGAAACCCCCAACAAGGCTCTGATACCAGTTTGTTATAACTGATGCGAGAAAGATATAAAAACGATAAATAAACCGAATAAACCGACACCAAAATTTTACGTGGTTCACTAACTATTTGTTAGCTACGTCCATGGGCAGAAGAGAGGATCTCGTATATTATTCAGAACCGACAACAATATACAACTCAAATGGGAATATAAATAATAATCCCTAACTGATTGGACCTAAATTAATAAGCCCAAAACCGAAACCGACTAGGCCTAAATTAATAAGCCCAAAACCGAAACCAACTGATGCACGTGTATCAAAGAGACCTGGGCTTCTTAAATAACATTAGGAAGCCCTTCACCTTTTTCCACAATCCGATGTGGGATAGAATAGGACTTCTTATAGGATTAGGAAGTCCTCCAACTTTTGATACAATCCGATATGGGATAAAACAAACTTCTTTATTTTACACAATTCCAACAAAACTCGCTCGCAAAAACACTTGAAAACAGTAAACGTGCACGTTTCTTTGGGACGGGGGAGTATTAGATTCTTTTTCTTTCTTTTAAAAATGGAAATATTACACAAATAACTTTGGAGAGAAAGAATTGAACGTAGCTTATTAGAGCTTTTCACACGTTAACCTTGATTTTTTGTTAGACAAAAATTTGTATATACTTAGTTCATGCTATAAATCTTATATTTAATTCATATTATTTGAACTTATCCAGGGTATGATACGAGTTGTTGAGAAAATTAAATCAAACGAATTAATTATGCATCTCTCTATAAGTTCGAGCTTTTAGATGAGATAAGATTCTTTCATGGTATCAGAGTCTCTTGCTCAGTCAGATCCTGAGTTTGATTCCCGTGGAAAGCACTCCACCCATTTAAAATTGTCCACTCGTTGGGCCTCCTCCCCAGAGGGCAGAGTCAATGATTCGGCCCACGAATGAGGAGGAGTGTTGAGAAAAATTAAATAAAACGAATTAATTCTGCACTCCTTTATAAGTTCGAACTTTTAAATGAGACGTAATTCTTTCACGGGTCAAGTTTAATGGATTAAAAAAATGTATTAAAAATAAGTGAAATAAGTCAAACAATTTAAGTTCATAGCCTAAACCTGATTCATGGGAGACCAACTCTTTCCGTTATTCAGTTTTGCGGCAGCTGGGTTTTTCTTGCACATATAATTAATTAGGCTTATTGATTAAGAAATTAATGTACTTTTAGATATCTAATAGGAGAAAGTTTTATTCAATTTTGAGAAGTTAACTCTACAAATTTTGTTATTAAATTTATAACTAATCATCTATATACAAATTAATTAATTCCTCACCTCTCTACAAGATTGAGCTTTTATATGAGATGTAATTTATTATCAGTCGAAGCAAATAAAGGTAAATGAAGAAAGCTCTAATGATGGGTGGTCGTAGTTGCACGAAAATGACATGACCACCACCCATTTGGAAATTTCAGCCTATTTTCAAAACATATGGAAAAAAAAAAAATTAAGATCGACAAATGATACTGCCTCTAGCCTCACACATGAAATAGCCTATCATAATGCACGAGTTGTCAATAGAGAATTCAAATTTTTATTACTTATGTTTAATTTCATCTGTTCCTATCTTATTTAAAAAATTAGGATCAATTTGGTATAATTAGGGAATGATAATAAGAATCATCGTGAGTCAATCACTATAAAACGGGACCTTAATCTTGTTCTCGGTATTCACTCTATGTTGGAGCATCACAACTTGGTTAGTTATTAATTATCTATATATGCGACCCAAAATTCTCGTTTGCTTATTTCTAGTTAGTTAATTAAATATAAAACTTCGTTACAGAACTTAGCTAAAAAATAAACCACACAAGATTAATTATCTAACACATCAAACATGTACCAAGTTGTAATCTCTGTTGGAATTTTCCAAATTATCAGAAATGAATTTGTTCACACAAGCTGTCATTTCAGCGACTCTCCTCAAATAATTCCTGGGGCCAATTTAATTCTTTTATTGGGCCGTTTCTGAGTTTGTTATTAATTTAATAAGGCGGGCTTTCCATTTGCTGCGGCCCAAACTCAATTTCTTCTAGAGAATCGAACGGCTATGACAAGGAATCGCACGACCTGACCGATGCAACGGTTTCGCGGGGTAATTCGGCTACAATATATCTGGAAATCACCATGGCAGAGGGAGGTTGTTGTTGAGTGCGGTATTTTCTTCAAGCTTTTGCTATCATAGTTTTGAGTCAATTCAACAAATAAATAGGCATAACAAATCAACAAAAGAAAATGTAAAAGAAAAAAACAACAAATAAATTAGATCTAGGCGGGCGCCTAGTGGTTAAAATCATAGACGCCGTAAAACCGCTTTCTACATATTTACGACATATGCACCATTGTATAATATATATATATATATATAAGTAATTAACATAAATAGATAGATTACTATATTAATTATTTATTAGTATATAATTAAATATACACAAAAAAAATATCCATAAAATATTTCTCACCCTTTTATTACTTTTATTTATTTATTAAAATATTTATACATGTATTTGAAGTATAAATTAAATAGTTGTACTGATTTTTAAATAACTATAAATTTATTTTCATATCATTTTACTTAAATTTTAAACGTAATATTTATAAAAGATTTAAATTGAATGTGTATACAGAATGTTAAATATTTATATTCAATTTTTAAAGGTTGTAATGTATATTATGAAAAGTATGTTCACACTAATTTGAGAAAATTATTAATTATTTACATTTATTAATGGGTTTGTCTATTTCATTAATTATACACAATTTTAATTATTATGTTGTCCTCCTTCTAAATTAATTGTTCACGGAATTCTGTGTATTTTTTAAACTTTCTAAATTAATTTAATTAAATTAATCAAGTGGATAATCTACCCACCGGGTCAATAAAGTTTTTTTCCATAATTTATTGTAAATGCAACATGACATGTTTTAAAGGTAATGAAATACAAAATCTCTTATCCACTAACTGTGAATCACTCCATATTCATATTTTTATTTTAATATCCTGTAATTCTATGAAGAATTATCTGTGTTGCACTAAAAAAGGAATGCTGAATCACGATACGATATTTATTCTAAAAGAAGATTCGTAGATTTTCAAATTTTTAGGATACGATACGACCCGGATATCGCCAATTTTTTTAATTTAATTATATATATCAATTGTAATAATATTAAAAAATTTACAACAATTATATATAACACATGTAGTAATACCAAGAGTATTTAAAACACAAGTACTAATATCAAGGAATTCATCTCATAAGTAACAAAACAACAATTAAATCAAATATCATTAACCCATACAAGTCATAAATGATAATAAAATATTAATAAATTTTAATATTTAATAAGTTTTAGAGTGTGTCCTTCAAATTATTAGTAAGTTTTAATTTTTTACAAAAAAAAAAACCCCAAAATTTAATAAATTTTACAAAAAAATCCCGATACGTATCCGATACGCGTATCCTTGGAACAGGATACGCCTATCCGATAAAAAAAAAGGGATTCGCCACGTGGCGAATCGGGTGGGAATCCCAGACAAATCCCACCCGAATCGCATCCCAGGTGAATCCGATACTGCATACTGTTAATTTTTTAAGAATCCGTGCATTAGAGAGAATTATTTATGGTAAATCTAAGTTTTATGAGTTTGAACTATAATTTCATCATTCATTTATCTAATTTAATCTATATAGTTTAGTTTTTATAATTTATGTTACATTAAAATTTTGTTTTCGATTGCCGAATATATAATCTTGGGATTTTCTCACATTCTACGTCTTCTTGTTGGGAATGTTTTGCCTAGATCTATTCGAGGTGTAATTTAAATAAATAATTTATTACTAGTATGAATTAACCTATTAATTCAAAAAACAAATATTCAACAACATACATACGTATAGATAAATTCACATAAAGTCCTAGACATGAGGAATCTAGGAGTTTACACGAATCTTACTCTGAAAAGACAATCGTTGAGACGATGTAACGGATCAACCCAAATGTCTTCTCAAGTATTCCCCTAGTCCTTGCTCGTTATCCGGTGGAAGATACTCACGAACAAATATAACAAAGGAACACTAATACACATTTGGCTTTGCACATCTGTTAAAAATGACCTTAGACAGCGGTTATAAGTGTTAGTGTTAGTGTCCTAGAGACAATCTATTGTAAGGACATAATACTCGATGATATTGAGTTTGATTTAATAATATAGTTCATTTAATATTAATGCATGGCAATACACTTGTTTGAATATTATGTTTGATTGTTTGCATTTATTCATGCAAGTGTTCCCATGAGTCATTGCTGTCATTGAGGTTGTGAGAACTCAGATGACTTAAGCATGATTCTCAAATAGCCCAGATCAAGGATCATCAAGGATGGGATATTGATGATGCAATAGTGATTGGTGTGCGATCTGCATCATACTCTTAGAGAGTGTGGTAAGATCTCACTCACTGCGAGATACTAGGTATCTCATGATGGATGCACAAATACCTTAGAGGGTATTGGTATACCCATCCGAGAAACCTTTTGATGTAGTTCCACTATATGTGTCTACGGATGTTTCGGTTAGTGGGAGCGATGCGATACTCCTTTGACTTGAGGTCAATACGCACGACATGTGTAGAATGATGAACTTTGACCATGACCGACGCTTGCACCCGTCTATGGGTAGATATGGCTTGGATTGGGTTCATCACGAAGTGCATGTGCGTGGTAGTTGAACCAAGAATAAGATTCATTCCTCAATGTGGATTTAGAGAGAATACTCATCTTCTCATCATAATTAGATCTAAGTAATCGGCCGATGTACGTCAACTTAGACTTTGTGGCTAAGTGTGACATACATGATCAATTAGTGATTAGAGATAAATTGATTAAGTTAATTGAATAGACACTTCATCATGTTCAAGACTTAATCGTGTATTCGCGAATGAAAGGAGGAAATCGTAATAGCCCATGTTTCAGTTACAGGTAGTTGCATGTTTCTCGCAACGTACCTCATATATTGAGAATGTCTGATTTATTGTCTAGGGTTCAATTAAGACCGTTAGTTTGACTAATTACTCGATATATGAGGGTCTATGGGTCACACAACAAGTAATTTCCTTTTACGGATTATAGTTGGTTGATTAAATATTAAATTGGATTTAATATTTAATTTATGGAGAATTAATTAATAATAGATTAATTTGAAATAAATTATTACTAATGTTTAATTAAATTGTATTTAATTAAATAGGAATTCCCGATAATAATATATGGAATATTATTATAGGATTTAATATATATGGAATCAAATCTGTAGAGATTTGATATACATAGAAATTAAATCTGTAGGATTTAATATATGGAATCAAATTCGTAGAGATTTGATATACATGGAAATTAAATCCGTAGAGATTTTTATATATGGGAATTAAATCAATGGGATTTAATTTACAAAATTAGGGATTTTATTTCCAAATCAGGTTAGCTTAAGATTTAAGCTGGGCCTCCCCTATATATACAAGCTCTTGAGAATTCACAAACAATGTTAATTCATTATTTTCTCCATAAGATCTAGAGTTAGAATTTTCCTAGCAAATTCATCTCGGGATTCAACGCTGGCAAATCCGTGCAAGTCCGTGATTGGGGATTACGTGGATACAATAGTAGAGAAATATGCGTACAATTTACTGTAAGGTTTTTCTTTATGTTTACACGTATTTAATTATGCAGTTATATGTTCGTTGTTGGTGAACTGTTTAATTCCGCTGCGCATGTATTACGTGTTTACGTGCCTCTAAATTCCAACAATAAGGGTTGTCCAAGTAACAACTGTCTAAGCTTAGACAGTTGTTAAAAAACCGCTATCTAAAAAATGGACTTAGACAACTGTTTTGAACCGCAAAGGTAAGTGCACTTGTTGATTAGCCGATTTTGAAACCGTCCCAAAGTATTCCTCGACAAATGGTTCATAACCGTTGTCTAATTTTTTTTTAATAACTTTTTTATTTTATTGGATAGACAGCGGTTTATAACCGCTGTCCAATAACACTTTTCTTTTTTATAATTATTTTATATTTTAAAAATTCTGTTTATACAAAACCAAAAATTAAAACTTGTACCGCTATAATATATATGCGTCCAATACCAAAACATCAAATAAATAAACATACACATCATGAAATAAATAAACATACACATCATAAACATACATCGCTTCTTATATCGCTTCTCCCCACACTTGGGACATTCATCGAGGTCTGCATACTCTTTCCGAAATAAGATACAATCACCCGGACAAGCATGAATTTTTTGATGTGTTAACCCGATGGACTTGAGCATTTGTTTAGCATCATATGCTCTCTTAGGCAGTACATTTCTATCAGGCAATAGACCACTAACTGCTTCCAGCATATTTGTGAAGCACGCATCAGACAACTGGTGAGCTGACAGTTTTGTTTCCTTCTTACACTCGGGCTAAATGGGTAGTCCAGTAGAATCCCTTAACTTCTCTGACATATAAGGGTGATCTCGTAGATCATCGTCATCCCCACTCGATGTATCAACAGTAGGTACATCTCCGAAAATATCCGCATCCACTGTATCTTCAAACCTAAAGTTAGTTCCTAGGTTGCTTGAGCTGCATCCATCTCTTCTCTCACCATGAGATGTCCAAACGGTATATGTTTTATCAATACCGTGAATCATCAAGTGGTTGAACAAACTGTTAGTGTTAGTGTCCTAGAGACAATCTATTATAAGGACATAATACTCGATGATATTCAGTTTGATTTAATATTATAGTTCATTTAATATTAATGTATGACAATACACTTGTTTGAATATTATGTTTGATTGTTTGCATTTATTCGTACAAGTGTTCCCATGAGTCATTGCTGTCATTGAGGTTGTGAGAACTCACATGACTTAAGCATGATTCTCAAATAGCCCCGATCAAGGATCATCAAGAATGAGATATTGATGATGCAATGGAGATTGTTATGCGATCTGCATCATACTCTTAGAGAGTGTAGTAAGATCTCACTTACTACGAGATACTAGGTATCTAATGATTGATGCACAAATACCTTAGAGGGTATTGGTATACCCATCCGAGAAACCGTTTGATGTAGTTTCACTATATGTGTCTACGGGTGTCTCGGTTAGTGGGAGCGATGCGATACTCCTTTGACTTGAGGTCAATACGCACGACATGTGTGGGATGATGAACTTTGACCATGACCGACGCTTGCACCCTTCCATGGGTAGATATGGCTTGGATTGGGTTCATCACGAAGTGCATGTGCGTGGTAGTTGAGCCAAGAAAATGATTCATTCCTCAAAGTGGATTTAGAGAGAATACTCATCTTCTCGTCATAATTGGATCTAAGTCATCGGTCGATGCACGTCAACTTAAACTTTGTGGCTAAGTGTGACATACATGATCAATTAGTGATTAAAGATAAATTGATTAAGTTAATTGAATAGACACTTCATCATGTTCAAGACTTAATCGAGTATTCGCGAATGAAAGGAGGAAATCGTAATAGCCCATGTTTCAGTTACAGGTAGTTGCACGTTTCTCGCAACGTACCTCATATATTGAGAATGTCTGATTTATTGTCTAGGGTTCAATTAAGATCGTTAGTTTGACTAATCGCTAGATATATGAGGGCCTATGGGTCACACAACAAGTAGTTCTCATTTACGGATTATAGTTGGTTGATTAAATGTTAAATTGGATTTAATGTTTAATTTATGGAGAATTAATTAATAATAGATTAATTTGGAATTAATTATTATTAATATTTAATTAAATTAGATTTAATTAAATAGGAATTTCCTAATAATAATATATGATATATTATTATAGGATTTAATATATATGGAATCAAATCCTTAGAGATTTGATATACATGGAAATTAAATCTGTAGGATTTAATATATGGAATCAAATCCGTAGAGATTTGATATACATTGAAATTAAATCCGTAGAGATTTTATATATAGGAAATAAATCGTAGATATTTTTTTAAATAAAGATTAGGGATTTTATTTCCCAATCGGACTAGCTTAAGATTTAAGCTGTGCCTCCCTATATATACAAACTCTTGGGAATTCACAAATAACGTTAATTCATTTTTCTCCATAAGATCTAGAGTTAGATTTTTCCTAGCAAATTCATCTCGGGATTCAACACTGGCAAATCTGTGCAAGTCCGTAATTAGGAATTATGTGGATACCATAGTAGAAAAACCGTATACTGAATTCTTCAATTATCGTAAGAATTAATTGTTTACGCTTACTCGTATACCATAATTATGCAATTAATTGTTCGTTTACTTCGTTCCCAATTAATTGTTCGATATCAATAGTAGAAAAACTTCTAAATTCCAACACCGTACTAAAGCTTCATCACTTGATTAGATTGCATAATTTGTTTTTACGGTTACTCGTTATTAAAATTGATTTACCCATAATTGTTTCATTGGTTTTGTTCAATTGGCCGTTTTATTCATTAAATTTCTATTTGTTGCAACTTGATTGATTGGCTGCATCTAAGAATAAAATCATATTTATTCATCAATTTAATATTTGATTGATGAAAACATCCAAAGTCAATTGAATATTGAAACTACGCCTTCGCCGCATCTCCAAGGAAAGGGGACGCTTTGATTTTTTGATTCACGTGACATAATTTGTTTTTTGAATTTTTAAATCGTTACAAGTGAAATCTAAATTGATTTACCCATAAGCCTTCTTTGATTGGTTTTGTTCAATTGGCCGTTTTATTCATTAAATCAATTCTATTTGTTGCAACTTGATTGATTGGCTGCATCTAAGAATAAAATCATATTTATTCAGGCCGATGCGATCTGCTGCTGCCGTTTCAGGGCGGCGGTGATCCGTCTCCTCCAAAAACCGCGGCGGTGCTGGGCATCGATCTGGGCCGTTCAAAACGAAGGCACCTCTGGCTCGGGCGACGCCGCCATCTGGCTCGGGAGACGCCATCATATGGCTCGGGCGGCCTTCGGTCAGCGGCGATGACAAGAGTCCTTGTGCGGCGTCTCTGGCGTGAATGAACATTGGGCCTGGGGTGAGAATTTTACTCTCACCAGGCCATTATTTGAAAACCCTAAAAATTGCCTAAAAGCCCTATAGATTAAAAAAAAAAAAAAAAATTAAAAAGGATTTTAGAAATAACCGAAAGTTTGGAACTTGTTGATATTTCTAATTTTAGCTTTATTTACCTACGGATAAATAATTAATTTACGCGTTTGTTGATATACGTGTTAATTTATGAAGAAATTGTTTTAGCATGTGCTAGATATTTTGAATTTTACACATGCTAATTATTTTTAATGAGAACTTGATTAGTTGCTCCCCACTTGTATATCTGTTTATGTGAATTAATAGTTACATTTTAGTTATAGTCCGCATTAAATTATTTGGGTAGGCGGTCGCCCAATACTTGTCGACCGTATTAATTATTTGGGTAGACGCACCATATAAGTGTTAGTCCGTATGAAATCATGTTTGGGTAGGTGGCTCCCAATAATTGCTTAAATGTGATGTAGATTAACATGTTGGATCTCGATTAAGCAATTAATACCCCGCCTTTAAAGCGTTCCTCACTAAAATATAATTTTTCATTAAATTGAACGATGCCTTCCATCAAAATTAAAAGTAAATCGGAGATTTTGTTCCAATGAGTATTTAAGGCCCAAGTATTTTGCTCGGATCTACATCTAACGGGACTTTTATAGGGATACGAAGTGTCGCCGCTTGATGGTTGTAAATCAACTTGACTTTGTTTCACCAAATTGCCAGGAAACGAAAAGTCAAGGGACATCCGATTGAACTAGGTTCAATCAACTAGGAATTGCAGTTTTGCAATTGGTTTGGAGACCTACCAGTTATGCTATTGCAGTAATAAGCCCAAGCATATATTGTAATAGTAAGAATGTGGATCCTAGCCCGTTAAAAATTTATATTAGATATAAATTCGTATTCTTCCGATGAGGTCGTTGAATATGTGAAAATAATGGAGACAAAATAAACACAAAAGAAAGGCCATGTTTATTTTGATTGCTGAATATTGATCATATGAATTATGTGTTTAATTCCCGTTTTATTTTATTTCTCTTGGTTAGTTGAAATATATAATTATTATTGAGATGTGTTTGGAAACAAATAAATTGGTTAGGCCAAATTTTCTGGACTGGCACTGAAACATGTGTTTAGTGCTAAGGCAAGAAAAGATTGAGGACGAGTTGGACACGTATATCCTGGTTACCCTTAAAGCTGGTATTCTGAGATAGCCACGTTTGACGTAGCAGCTCAGAAGAAGCATCAAGAGGATGCTTCCCAGGCTCAGTATGTGATGTTGCTCGGCATGACTCCCGATATACATAAGCAATGTGAGAAAATGGATCTCTTCTAGATGCTCCAGCATCTGAAGGATCTCTTTGATTCTGAGTCTCATTCTGAGATTTATGAAGTGATGAGAGATCTGTTCAGATGCCGGTTAGCTAAAGAAGGGAAGATTTCACCTCATGTGCTAATGATGATAGGCCTAATTGAGAAACTTGGTAATTTAGGCATTGGGCTAAAGACCAATGTTTTCATTTATGCTATCCTCCAGTCGCTCTCAGATTCATATTTTAGCTTCATTGTGAACTACAATATGAATAAGACGGATGCGACCATGCCTGAACTTCACAACGTGCTCAAGACTTTTGAGTTCACTATCACGAAGATGATGTTCAAAAGAAGGAGCGGGTAAAAACAAGGATGTGTGCCTCTACTGTAAGTAGAAGAGGGCATCGGAAGAAGGACTGTATGGTTTTGGTTGCTGAAAAGAAGACACTAGGTGCTTCTAGCACTAGAACATGTACGTTTGTTATTAAGACAAACATGTCCACTGATAGCGCTAACTGCTTAGTATAGGATACCGAATGTGGCTCTCACATTTGCACTAATGTGAAAGGGCTCATGTGTCTTAGGACAGTTAGGGCGGGTGAAGTCGTCTTACACGTAAAAACAGAGCAAGAATTGCTACTGAACGTGTGGGGACTTATGTGTTAGACTTACCCTTTGGTTTTAGATTAGAACTTAATGATTGTCATCTAGTTCTTTCTATTACTCGCAACATATATTTGTTGCATTGTGGATATGATGTTCTTAATATACAAAGTAAAAGACTCAAACTTAGTAATCATGAAAACCCGACTTACTTATGGCATTGCATAACTTGATCATGTAAACGAGAAAATAATTGCAATGTTAAGAAAGTTAGACTACTAAACCCCATTCGACTGTGAGTCTTATGGAGATTGTGAATCTTATCTCATGGGAAAGATGATCAACAAACCCTTTTCTGGGAAAGGGGTGCATGCCAAAGAAGTTCTAGAGTTGATCTACAACGATGTTTGTGGACCATTGCCCACTCTAGCTAGGGGTCACTTCGGCTACTTCATCACTTTTACTGATGATTTCTCTAGATACGGATACGTGTATCTTATGAAACACAAATCCGAATCTTTTGAGAAATTCAAAGAGTACAAAGCTGAAATAGAGAAAAAACTTGGTAAGAGTATCAAGACTCTTCGATCGGATCGAGGAGGTGAATACCTTAACCATGAATTCACCGACATTTGAAGTTACATGGAATCCAAATACATGGACTACTCCCGGAACACCTCAGATGAACGGTGTGTCCGAGAGAAGAAACCAAACCCTGTTAGACATGGTGAGGTCCATGATGAGCTTTTCCTGTCTTCCAACATTCTTATGGAATACGTGTTACAACTATCAATTTACATTCTGAATAGGATTCCATCTAAATCGGTTGAGCATACACCATATGAACTATGGTGTGGCAAGAAGCCAACTTTTACACATATTAAACATGGGGTTGCCCCGTGATTATGAAAAGGATGCTTACCGCAAGTTGGAATCCAAAGGTGAAAAAGGTTACTTTGTGGGATATCCTAAGGAAACTAATGGATATTACTTCTATCTACCTAAGAAATAATCAGTGATTGTTTCTAGGCAGACCAAGTTCCTCGAAGAAGACTATGTCTTTAAGGAACAAGGTCGTAAGCTGATAGAACTTGAAAAAATTCAAGAAACCACAAATTAACAAAGAGATTGATATCTTGTCAAAGCAACATGACAAGGAATCAGTGGGAGCATTCATCGACTTTCACGGTGGGAGTTTTTCACTAGGTGATCGTCTTTCAGCCAGTGAGAGTGTAATTGGAGTAGGCTTGCCAGTGCAAGAAACTCCAAGTGGGCTGAATGAGAACAACATAGTTCAAACTCCCGGCCAAGAGGCATATGAAAGTGTAGCTATTGAGGAATCTCCGGGCATTGATGAAATCAATGCACCACAAAATTTTCACGATCAGAATGTACAGCCTGCACAACCACAGCTCCGTAAGTCAATTAGGAATCGTAATCTACCCATTAGATACGATTACCTCTTGGAGGAATTCATTAATGTGGACATACCGGATAAGGACGATCCTAATACTTATTCTGAAGCAATATCAGATATTGATTCAGGGAGTGGCATGAAGCCATGAAATCCGAGATGGACTCGATGTACACCAATCAAGTCTGGGACTTGGATGAGTTGTCTAAAGAGGTTAGACCCATGCAAATTGCAAAGTACAAACCTACAAAGCTAGGTTGGTGGCGAAGGGTGATAGTCGACGCTAAGGCATTGACTATGATGAGACCTTCTCACCAGTTGCAAAGATCAAGTCCATTCAAATTTTACTTGCGATAGCAGCACACTATGATTATAAGATTTGGCAGATGGATGTCAAAACAGCTTTCCTCAATGGAAACATTGATAAGAAAGTGTTTATGACTTAACCAGAAGGTTTTACATCTAAGTCAAATTCTAATCTAGTGTGCAAGCTAAAGATATCCATTTATGGATTGAAGCAAGCTTCTAGGAGTTGGAATATTCTATTTGATGAAGCTATCAAGTCTTTTGACTTCATCAGAAATTCGGAAGATCCTTGCATTTATCGTAAACGCAACGGGAAGAATATTGTTTTCATAATCATATATGTCGATGACATATTGATTTTGAGAAATAATATCCCGTTAATGCAGTCCATTGAAGATTGGTTGTCGAAGACCTTCATGATGAAGGATCTTTGTGAAGCCTGCTACATCTTAGGGATCAAGATCCACAGGGATAGATCCGAGAGGATGTTGAGGCTATCACAATCCACCTATGAAGATAAGGTGTTGAAGCGTTTTGCGATAGAGGACTCTAAGAGAGGGTCTCTATCGGCAAATCATGGGATAAAGCTGTCAAAGAAGGATTGTCCTTCTGTTGAAGCTGATATCAAGTACATGAAAGATGTCCTATATGCATATGCAATTGGGTCAATCATGTACGCCATGACTTTTTGACTAGGCATCAACGCGGCCTACGCTTATCAACATCAATCCGATAGACATCAAGGTTACAATAATTTGGGTGAGTCTCACTGGATTTCTATCAAGACCATTTTGAAGTATCTTAGAAGAACTAAAGAATTTTTCATTGTTGGAATATAGTGAAAACAATCACATAACTAGTAGTCAACGAACAATTAATTGGTTATTATCTCATAACGAGAAATTACACAAGTTTCATCCGACGTGATGATTATTAAAATCACGCTTGGTTACGATCTTAACTCTCAATAATGAGGCGGCTTGGGTGGAATAGTTCCAAGCAAAAGGACCGCAGATTCAACAATCGACCGTTGAGTATATTTGTTGTTAAAATCTCTTTAATTTAATTCCTAAATATAAATCTCCCAAGGAGAATTATGCCAAAACATTATCAATTTTATAGTTCTTAAGAGAACTAGGGGTAGTTCCGAGAGCGGCCAGTTGTCTAATAAAGTTTTTGTTGAATATAGAGGCACGAAAACACGTCCTAAATCACACGCTTGCAAATGAAATAATAGTTCACCAACAACTAACAATTAATTGCATACACAACAATAAATATATAATTAACAACGAAAAATCTTAATAAAGGTTGAGCGCAGATTTCTCTACTACAAGATCCACGAATCCCCGACATTATGTCCATACTCATTGAACGATAAATCGCAATAACATAGTATTTAATTAGGTTCAATTTGCAATATATTTATCGATTTCAATCCTCAATTGTAATAAAATTACCTATTTGCTAGAAAATCCAAACTCTAGATCTTATGGAGAAAATATGAAGTAACGTTGTTTGTGAATTCCATAGAATCTTGTATATATATGGGAGGCCCAACAGAAAAACCTTTAATAAACAAAAAAAACAAACAATTTCAGGATGTTTCATTAGGGAAATAAAATCCCTAATCTTGAATTAAATTAATTCCTTTTAATTTAATTCCCTAAATATAAATACTATGAACACATATTTTTAGTTTTGATGAATTATGCAACAAAACATTATCAACTTGTATTTTTTAATAAACAAGAGCTAATCTAATATAAACAAAACGATAAACAAGTTGAGGGGAAAAAAACAAAAGAACAAGTTAAGGGGAACTCACAAAAATCAAAAGTAGATGATCTAGATCGACGAGATCAAAGTGACTTGTCATTATGAATAAAACTAAAGACCAAACCGATCGAGATCGATGGATAAGATGAGTTCCCACGCGAGTTAACAATCATAAATAATATAAACAAATTAAACTAAGATTGAAGCAAAATTAGAAGAGAAGAAAAGCTAATTAAAGATTCCACCGATCGAACGATCAAATGACGGAGATGACTGATCGATGACCAGATCGTAAAGAGGAGGTTGCGGATCGTAAGAGAATGAGATGAGACCGACGAGATCGACGGTTTTGGATCGAGATCGATAAGATAACCTAATGCAACTAACCTCGATATGCTAAACCGATATACTAACATGATGTAGATAAACTAATATGCCGACTGATTGTTGTAAGCTCGATCCGATCAAGATGAGCCGATCGATCAAAGTAGAAAGAAATCGATATCGAAAACCGTAAATTAGAAGATACCGGATCAAAGCGAGAAGAAATCGAAGAGAAGTCATCGAAGACAAGTCATCCAAGTCATGTTCATCGAGAATCGAAACGCCATCGATGATCGATGTTAGCTTCGAAAAGAGTGACTCGAGGGTCGATTGTCTAATACGAAGTCGAAGAAATCAACTCATCGTCGGACGAGTATTAGTATGCCATCGATCGCATAATGTCCGGCTAGCTTGAAGAGAAGTTTGTTAATCAAGAATCAAAGACTCGATGAGAAACCCAAAGACTCAAGTCGAGAGAATCTCAAGACTCGTAGAAACCTCAAGACTCAAAAGATCCCGAATATTATAAATTATCCTCATTCAAATTCAACCGACGTGGACCAATGAGAGGAAGACAACAAGCCCGAAGAAGCCGCAAAAGCTACAGAATAGTATGGATTTGAATGTGACTCCATCCAACGGTAACATTCAAATTTACACTATAAATACAAGTTCTTCCTTCATTATTCATGTGGAGAGTGTGGAAAAAGATGCTACAGAGCCAAGAGCCATATACTCAAGCATTCCCACCATAGAACACTGAACAAGAAATACACGCATATATTCAAGAGTGTTCTACCCTAGATCTAAGCACAAATGTAATATCCCAAGCTTAGAGAGATTTTCCCATCCTTAGCATTGAGGCTAAACAAATGTAAGGGAAAATCTCAACCTAGTTGGAAACCAAACAAACCTTACCCAAATCAGTTTGGTAGATAAGTTTGTAGGTTGAGTGAGAACCCCGGAACATCTAGCAAATCCCGAAAAAGGGAGGGTAGCGATCCCGTGAGGGAGATAAGTCCCGCTTTGAGTGTGAACTCGGAAACATCTCTGGCTGGGTGTTGGACTAACACGTTAAACTAAGTCCAGTTGGTTAAGTTGGTGCCCCTGATGATAGGGAAGAGTGGATGTAGGAGTTGGACTCCGAACCACTATAAAATCGTGTGTTCTTTACTGCTTTATGTTCTTACTTGCCATATGCATTTGATTATAAGCAAGACACACATCGTTCTTAAAAGCAAAAAAAAAAAGAAGAGTAATTGGAATCACACTGCCCTCACCACTGTTTTATATGCATTACATGGTATTTTCCGCACTAATGGGTTTTCAAAACGGGACCAACAATCTCTACGGATTTAAATGCCTTATATGAAAATCTCTACGATTTATTTCCATATGCATTAAATCCTACAATTATATTCCAAATATAATTATTGAGAATTCTTATTTAATTAAATCCAATTTAATTAAATATTAAATATTAGTAATAATTAATTCCAAATTAATCTATTATTAATTACTTCTCCATAAATTAAATATTAAATCCAATTTAACATTTAATCAACCAACTATAATCCATAAAAGGGAACTACTTGTTGTGTGACCCATAGACCCTCATATACCGAGCGATTAGTCAAACTAACGGTCTTAATTGAACCCTAGTCAATAAATCAGACATTCTCAATATATGAGATACGTTGCGAGAAACATGCAACTACCTGTAACTGAAACGTGGGCAATTGCGATTTCTTCCTTTCATTCACGAATACTCGATTAGTCTTGAACATGATGAAGTGTCTATTCAAATAACTTAATCAATTTATCTCAAATCACTAATGGATCATTATTGTCACACTTAGTCACAAAGTCTAAGTTGACGTGCATTGTCCAATGACTTCGATCCAATTATGATGAGAAGATGAGTATTCTCTCTAAATCCACTTTGAGGAATGGATCCTTTTCTTGGCTCAACTACCACACACATGCTCTTCGTGATGAACCCAATTCAAGCCGTATCTACCCATGGAAGGGTGCAAGCATTGGTCATGGTCAAAGTTCATCACTCCATACATGTCGTGCGTATTGACCTCAAGTCAAAGGAGTATGACATCGCTCCCACTAACCGAGACACCCGTATACACATATAGTAGAGAAAACTGTACACGAGTTACTGTAGGAATTCTGTTTACGTTTACTCGTATTTAATTATGCAATTAATTGTTCGTTGTTGGTGAACTGTTTAATTCCGCTGCGCATGTATTACGTGTTTACGTGCCTCTAAATTCCAACACAAACTTTCTCGACCACTAACGGTTTTTCGATTCATACATTTTCAACACATACATGAAATGTACCGATGGTCGGTGCAGTGTCTAATTGCATGATTACAAAATTCCTCCACCCTATTCCTATACTCCTCTGATAATCGATCTGCTCGAACCCACTATCGATCCATATAGAACTAGAGATGCCTATAGGAAAGACAATATGAAGTGTTTCTCAAGACAATGTATCCTAATGTATTAAACCTAAAAGTATTCCAATCCTAATGTATACAACAATCATTATTCTATTGAAGGCTATTTCGTAACAAAACAAATGCATACCTAACCATACTTAATCTACATTCATTTTAATTTTCAAATTTTGAAATCCTTCCAATTTTTTACTCATTCACAAAATGAGTCTTACAAAACTTGCATATAGAATGTGGGAGAGGTTTGTATATTGCATGTACCTAAGGATTTGTTGCTTCTCAAGACAATGTATCCTAATGTACCATCAATCATCTAAAGCAACACACTATCCATTCACCAAATCATCAAATTAATAACCAAAATATAACCTAATGTATTAATCTTAATTTATGCTTAAATCCTCACACAAGCATATTATCAAACACCTTGTGTGCATCAATTGTTCATCTCTAAATTAGCATAAAAAATTAAGCCAAGCCACACAATATATATTCATCTCTAACAAATTGTTCATCTCTAACACCAAAACAATTAATCCAAGCCACTAAGAACAATTAAACCAAGCAACACAATATATATATATATATATAAACAATTAACAATATATAAACCAAGCATCAATATATTGTTCATCTCTAACACTAGCAACAATTAGTCCTAACAAATTAACACTAATTTATGCTTAAATCCTCACACAAGCATATTATCAAACACCTTGAGTGCATCAATTGTTCATCTCTAAATTAGCATAAAAATGTTGGGATTATACTAGAAAGTATGCTTTTACTTTGTATAATCAAAACTGAATTTCGGACTTATTTACTGAAATAAATTGTTTATCACTGATGCTTTAAATATCATCGAATGTTACATATATTTACTTGATAACTGTTCAATAAATAAGACGTGTTACATTGTAGTTAATTTAGTGATACCGCATCACGTAAGATTAAATTAACAATCCCTTGTAACTAAAAGTACACCATTCACGACCTAGATGGAAATGAACAATCCATCGTGAAAGGTTGAAGTGTAAGGCTCGGATTGGCTTGTCTTGACCAAGAGATTACACTAGTGCATAACTGATGCACTGAATAGGACCTACAGGAGGACAAATTCTTCAGAACTGAACAAGGAAGAATTAGACCTCAGTGGTTCGTTATTTCTTAATCTTCGTTCCTTAAATATGATCACGTGTGGTTGGTAACTATTGCTTTGACTTATCATGGGTAGAGAATCAACGAGATTCAATACTTTTTATCTTGGGCAATATTATTGGTCACATGTGCTTGCTAAGATTTAAAACGGAGAATCGTGTGCAAGTACGCTTGTTCGATTTGCCCCCTTGGGAGGTTCATAAACTTTATCATACCAAATCTTGCAAGTGGAACTAGTTTCCGGTATGGATAATAATGTTGAACCGTTCCTTAAGCAAGGACAAAAGATATTAATTAATGGAAAACTATTTCAGTGGCTTGAATTAATTAATGGGCTAGATAATCTTAAACAAGGGAAATAATAATCGGGAGCCATATTGACTGTAATATGGGTTAAGATGGATAGTGCAATATTAATTATGTAGTGGGATTAATTAATATTTATGGACTTGAATAATATTGTGGCTCAATATTGATAATTCAAGATCCATTGGAAGGTCCAATCTTAATTCTCCTAAAGGCCCCCTAAGTAGCCAACATAAAGTCCAATAATTGAAAAAGGTGTTTAAAATAAAATAAATATTGTTGCCTTATTTTTCCTCCTATTTTCGAAAATTATGGATTAAAAGGGGAGAAAGATTTTCTTTGAATTTTGTTATGGAATGAAGATATGTATTCTTGGAATACAAGATTATCTCATTAAATTAAAGAAATCTCCCACTTAGTTATCCATATAGTATATTTCGAAATTTTTGAGAAAAAAGGGGAAAGAAAGATTTTCTTGATTTTCTTGAAAAAGATATTATAAAAGATATGTATTTCTTGAAATACAAGAATATCTCATAAATTCAAAAAGATCCAAATCTTGGATTCTTGCCCCTAATTTTCGAAAATATCCCATAACAAAGAGCAGTTGGAATTTTGTTGAATATTTTAATTATGGAGAAAAGAATATACGAGATATATTCAAGATTTCTTGGAGATCAAGAAAAAGATTTTTTCATATTATTTTATCCTAAAAATTCGACCACCACTCTTCTATAAATAGGGGATGAGTGTTTCATTTCCAAGTACAATTCCATGTGCTGGAAAATTAGTAAATCCACAATGGTGGTGCAACGAAGTTTATTTTCCTTTTGTTAATTGTTCGCAAAGCGTCCTACCAATTTGGATTGTCGAAAGGGATTAAGGGAATACTTGGGAAGGTTCTTTAGGTGTGTTTAATCAACAAGGCCATTACCATTCCAAGAGGTACGTTCACGTGAACTTGTAGAAATTCCGCATGCGTAGGATTTACGTGAATTGATTATATGCATGATTTGTTGTTGAATTATTATTTGAATTAATATAGGATTAATTCATGCTAGTAATAATTATAAGAATTAAATTTGTATTTAAATATTTATCCCAATAGATCCGCGCACATTATTCCCCAACAATCGCATATCGAGCCTCGGTTTTGGCTCAATTTTTAAATTGTAATTTAATTCATTTTCATTAAATTTGAAATCGATAGTAGAATTGCTAGATCTTTTTTTGCAGTATCCAATTGTCATGGAATTTAATGTGTTTATTTATGCATGCATATAAATTGTGGTTTTGAATTCGATTCGTTCGAATTCGTTTTGCCTCGTGAGAAAATCCACGAGTAGATTAGGATTTGTTTGATTTGATCAATGTAATAGACTAAGAATAATTTTTTTTGATTTGTAAATAAATTGTAACCGGATCGAAAACGGAGGCGAGACGAAGAATTAAAGGATAAGATCCGTAATCGGGTGTAGGCGGTGTCGTCGCGCGAAACGCGTTGCGGAGGCACGCACGCGACGCGAACGCATGTAGGCACACACGGGCGCGGGCAAGGCCGAGGGCCGAAGGCCAAGACGATGGTCGCCGCACAAGACGGGCGGGAAGATAGGGCGCACGCGTGCCGCGGCGCGAAGCGGACGACGGACGGGCGGCGTCGCGCGTCGGGATGTATGGTGACCGCCGAAGTTCCGTGGAGCGAAGTGAGGTTGGCGAAGCGAATACACATGATGCACGCTGTACACGAAGTCGCCAATTTAACTCCTCGCCGAGGCTACGAGGCCGACGCTGGCGAAGCTCTCGCCGAGGTCACCGAAAGACTCGATGGGGGCGATGCGCTACACAAGGCCAAGACGGACGCGTCGCCGCTAGCGGGCCGCCGGATGCGGCGCAAGATCACGGCCGCGAGCTTTCAAGCGTGAAGCTTTCGAGACGGAGTTCTTTTCGAGACAATCGAGGGAGAAATTCAAGATTTATGACATTTCTTCAAAAATCAAGCCAAGAAAAAATCAAACCATGACAATTGGATAATTTGTGCCCAATATGTTTATTTTTTTCGCTGGCTTTATTTATTATTGTGTTTTCTTGTGCTTTATTTAATTTGTTTAAATGTGTTTGCATGAGAGTTGCCCAATGAAAAATTTCACCTTAAAAATTACTAAGTATGTTTAAATAATTAATTGACAATTTTATTCCTGGATAATAAAATTGAATTAATTTTGACCTCCATGATTTATTTATTTGTGAATTCTTTTGAGAAATTCCCTCACGGACGGTCAAAAGTTAGCTTTCCCATGAATGAATTCCAAATGGATGATTGTAGATTATTACTAGTGGCGACGATGACCTCCCCACGAGGCTCGCTTCAAAAGCAAAATAATGATTCTCAGATTTAATCATGGTTATTACTTAGGTATAAAATTGATATGCATATATACTTCCCGAAGTCCCCGCAATTTTATATTGGTCAAGGGGAGCCAACTATTAATCTGGATATTAAAGGTTTAATAACCGTTTTGTTTGTAACTCTTTTTGATGTGTTTAAATAATGACCCACCCCACGTGGCTTATTTAAACTGCTTTTGAGATGTTGGCTGATGCATGTTCATATTTTTTTTGAGATTTTAATATGATACATGTGATCGAACCTTGTGATATATTTATGCTTATGCATATTATTATTTATTTCATTCAAAGATGTCGAAACCTTTTAATCCACCGCTATTATACTTAAAAGTCAATAGAATAAGTATGGAAACTAAATTGATTGAAATGGAAAATTATAATTGTCCTAATCGCACAAAAAGCACAAGTGGATTCTTGACACACCAAAATCGGATGAGCCAACCGACGAAAAAAAAAATGCGAGACTCGTCGATCACCTTGAGAGATGTCATCACAGAATTGGTGGAGGGCAAACCCGCGGAGGATTACGCCCTCAAAATTGAGGCCCATCCAACAAACTTGAAGTTCTCGAGTACGATTATAATCCGAGATTTAGATGAATTTGGTACTTCATTCTCCGCCCCCAAAGTTTCGAAAGCAATTTTACCTCGCAATTCGATTTGTTGCAAGCTTTGGTCTTAGCGCAGAGATGTTGATAGGCACCAAACTCAAGCTTTGACGGCAAGTGGTCTGTCTTCATCTTCTAGGCCAAGGGCAATGATAAGATGACGAATGCTGGTGGTGTCAAGAAAAATCCAAAGAGGAAGTGCTTAAGTTGCGGTGAAAGAGGAGAATGGAGGTTTGCCTGTTCCAACCCCAAAAAGGGCCGGAAAAGAAAGGTAATTTTCACGCGACTAATTGTTGAAACTTGTTTAGCGGGCGATACTTCTCATTCGTGGGTAGTTGATACGGGATCCACTAATCATGTTTGCTTCACTGCTCAAACCGATCCGACAACTTAGTGGCAAAGTGAGATCCTCATCACACCGGGCGATGCTACGAGAGTGGCAAACGGTAGTGGGAGAAGTACACTGCTTTTTGAAGCCGACGAGCGAAAGGCTACGGATGTCTTGCGCAGTACGCTGCGTTGTTCGCCGAGGCCGCCGAGACCGACAGGGCGATGCCCTACCGAGGTCGCCGAAGCGGCCACTGGGCGATGTGTTGTGCCAAGGCGCGCACGGGCGTGGTTGTTGGCCAGGGGGCGGATGGATGCAAAGGCCCTATCCGCGAGCTACTTTGGAGGGCGCGTTTTGAGATGGAGTTCTTTTCGAGACGATCGAGTGGGAGAAATTCAAGACGACATTTCTTCAAAATCAAGCCAAGAAAAAATCAAACCATGACAATTGGATAATTTGTGCCCAATATGTTTATTTTTCCGCTTTTGCTTGATTTATTATTGTGTTATATTATGCTTTATTTAATTTGTTTAAATGTGTTTGCATGAGAGTTGCCCAATGAAAAATCTCACAATCAAAATTACTAAGTATGTTTAAAACATTAATTGACAATTTTATTCCTGGATAATAAAATTGAATTAATTTTGACTTCCATGATTTATTTATTTGTGAATTCTTTTGGAGAAATTCCCCACGGACGGGTCAAAAGTTAGCTTTCACATGAATGAATTCCAAATGGATGATTGTGGATTATTACTAGTGGCGAAGATGACCCTCCCCACGAGGCTCGCTCAAAAGCGAAATAATAATCCCATTTAATCATGGTTATTACTTAGGTATAAAATTGATATACATATACTTTCCCCAAGTCCCCTCACTAATTTTATATTGGTCAAGTTGGAGCCAACTATTAACTGATATTAAAGGTTTGTAAATCGTTTTGTTTGTAACCTCGCTTGAATGTGTTTAAATAATGACCCACCCCACGCGGCTTATTTAGACTGCTTTTGAGATGTTGGGCGATGCATGTTCATATTTTTTTGAGATTTTAATATGATGGATGTGATCGAACCTTGTGATATATTTGTGCTTATGCATATTATTGTTTATTTCAGTTTCATCATGTCGCAACCTTTTAATCTCATCGTTATATACACTAAAAAGAACACCAATTAACTAGCGAAAACTATAATGTTTGGAAACGAAATATGAGTTTTGTCCTACTCCGACAAGAACATCATTGGGTTCTTGATGTACCCAAGCCACGTAAGTTTCACCGATGCATCACATAATGCGGGAAGACACTTGTATAATGTTTGGGAGCAGCCAATGAACCCATGAAACGTGTAATCTTGACTTCACTTTGTCGATGATTTGAGACACATTCATGAAGGTGTTGAGTCTGGCCGCAAATTATGCAAAGTCTTGAAGAAATGTTTTTAACAAATGACCGCATGATCAATCGGTTTAAAAATGACGACGTGGCGGTAAAGATGGTTGAGGAACACCCGTAGGGAACATGTTCTCGAAATTAAACACCATTTTGAAAAGTCGGCTTATCTCGAAACTAAGTATTGTGATGAGGCCCAAATCGAATTTCTTTTGCTAACTCTTCCAAGATGCTTCGATGGATTTTACTGTAGTTTTGTGATGAGTGATCACATGTTTACTATGGACATCCTACAAGAAGCCTTGGAGAAGATAGAGAAGCATCTAGGAAAGAAAGACGAAGCATTGATGACCAAAAGTCTTTTCTCGAGATCTAGGCCAAAGAAGGGCAAGTCTCAAGAAAAGGAAAGTGGTCGTAACCAAAGCAAACTCATCACTAAGAAAAGTGAGAAAAAGACAAAGAGTCATTAGGGTGTCAAGAAAGGACCAAAAGGAAAATGTTTTAATTATGTGAGAAAGGACATTGAGGTTAGCCTGTTCCAATCCCAAAAGGAATGGAAAGAAAGGTAATTCTCACGCACTAGTTGTTGAAACTTGTTTAGCGGCATATGCCTCCCATTTATGGGTAGTGGATACGGGATCCACTAATCATGTTTGTTTCACTTTACAGGGGTTCAAGCGGACCCGACAACTTAGTGGGAGTGAGATCCTCATCACACTGGGCGATGCTACGAGAGTGGCAAATTGGCAATGGGAGAAGTGCACCGCCTTTTGAAGACAGTAGTTTTAATTTTAAGAGATGTTCTTTACGTTCGAATTTTAGAAAGAATTTAATTTCGGTTTCTAAACTTTTTCTTGATGGATATTCGTTACTTTTAATAAAGTTGTTACCATTTCTCTTTTTTGATAAATTTATCTCATCATGGAACATTATCGAATAATCTCTATACAATTAATCGTGGCACACCACTCACGAAAATGCATCCTATAACACATCAATCTTTCTTCGATAAAAGAAAACGTTCATCAGACGTGAACGAGACACTTCTATGGCATCTAAGATTGGGTCATATAAATCTAAAGAGGATCCAAAGGTTGGTGAAAGACGGTTCACTGGAGTTTCTCCAAGTTGAACCAATTCCAACCTGCGAATCATGTTTGGAGGGTAAAATGACCAAGAGGGCATTTGGAGCCAAGGGGAATAGAGCCAAAGAAGTGTTAGAGATAGTTCACACAGATGTATGTGGTCCAATGTCAACCAAAGCAAGAGGAGGTTATGAGTATGTTGTCACTTTTATTGATGATTACTCAAGGTACGGTTATATTTTCCTTATGAAGCATAAATCGAGACCTTTGAGAAATTCAAAGAATTCAAGCTCAAGCAGAGAATCATAGGGACAAACGATCAAGTCTCTACGATCCGATCGTGGAGGCGAATACCCCAAATGAGTTTTTGAACTACTTATCCGATGAAGGATTGCATCCAAGCTAATCGCATCTTTAATCCTCAACAAAACGGGGTTGCAGAGCGAAGAAACGAACTCTTTTGGAAATGGTTAGATCTATGATGAGTTATGCGGATCTTCCCAAGTCGCTTAAAAATCATGCCTTGAAACAAGAAATTTCACATTCTAACTTGGTGCCATCCAAATCGGTTCCCAAAACTCCCAAAGAATTGTGGACCAAAGCGCAAGCCTAGTATGAGACACATGAGGATTTGGGGGTGTCCAAATACCACGTGTTGGACAAGGAAGCCGGAAAATCGATCCTCGATCAGAATTAAGGTTATTTGTGGGATACCCCGAGGGAACAAAAGGGTGTATGTTCTATGGTCCCGAAGATCAAAAGGTGGTAATTAGCACCCACTTTAGATTTTTGGAAGAAGACTATATGAACGAAAGAAGACCCAGAAGTGAGATTACCTTAAATGAGCTAAGGGGGCTAACCTCAATGCCAACTGTACAAGATGACATACCAAACGACACACTTACACAACCGGAGCCTCGTCGTAGTGGGAGGGTTGTGAAACAGCCTGAGAGACTCATGGGAATAGGAGAGTCCTCGAACTTGATTGACGAATCAGACCCATGGACATATGACGAGGCAATCCAAGACAAGGATGCAGATTCTTGGCAAACAACAATGAAAGCCGAAATGGGTTCTATGATTCATAACAGAGTGTGGGAGCTAGTCGAACCACTTAATGGGGTCAAACCCATTAGTTGCAAGTGGGTGCATAAGAGAAAAAAAGGACCGGATGGGAAGGTGGAAACCTTCAAAGCAAGACTCGTGGCGAAAGGTTATACTCAGAAAGAAGGGAACGATTATGAGGAAACTTTTTCGCCCGTAGCCATGCTTAAGTCCATCCGAATTCTCTTATTGATTGCTGCGCATCTTGATTTTGAAATCTGGCAAATGGATGTCAAGACAGCTTTCCTTAAACGGAAGTCTTGATGAAGAGATCTATATGCAACAACCGCAAGGCTTCATTGAAAAAGGCCAAGAACACCTAGTTTGTAAGCTCATGAAGTCCATTTACGGACTCAAACAGGCATCCAGAGCTTGGAACCAATGTTTTGATCATGTTATAAAGTCTTATGGGTTCGATCAAAACGAGTTCGAAAGTTGTGTGTACAAAAAGTATGTCAGAACTACATTGATATTTTTAGTATTATACGTAGACGACATTCTGATCATCGGGAACGATGTAAAGGTGTTATCAGACGTAAGGGCATGGCTTTCAAAACAGTTTGATATGAAGGACTTAGGGGAAGCCGCACACATCCTTGGGATCAAGATCACCCGAGATCGCAAGTAAATGATGATAGGCTTATCGCAAGTTTCATACATAGACACTGTCTTGAAACGATTCAGCATGCAGGATTACAAGAAAGGCTTTGTACCTTTCAGACATGGAATCCATTTATCCAAGAAAATGTGCCCTAAGACTCAAAAGGAGATAGATGACATGAGAGACATTCCATATGCTTCGGCTGTAGGAAGCCTCATGTATGCAATGCTGTGTACGAGACCGGATATCTGCTTTGCCATTGGCATGGTGGCAAGATATCAAAGTAACCCGGGGAAAGAACATTGGACGACAGTTAAAAACATTCTGAAGTATCTGAAAAGAACTCGGGATAGAATGTTAATTTATCAGTCAGATAGTCTAATCCCCATCGGCTACACGGACTCGGATTTCCAATCAGACATAGACTCCAGAAAATCTAACTCCGGTAGTGTGTTTTGCCTGGGGGGAGGAGCCATGACATGGAGAAGCGTCAAGCAGAAATGCATCGCAGATTCTACAATGGAAGCCGAATATGTAGCCGCTTTGACGGGCAAATGAAAAGAAGCGGTATGGCTCAAGAACTTCCTAGTGGACTTGAATGTAGTTCGAATTTACCCAAATAGAATCATCATTTATTGTGACAATGCCGGAGCAATTGCAAATTCAAGGGAACCAAGAGCCCACAAGGCCAAAGAAACACATTGAAAGGAAATACCATCTTATACGAGATATCGTTAAGAGAGGAGATATAGATGTGGTAAAGATAGCGTCTCAAGACAACCCCAGCGATCCATTCACAAAGGGTCCGCCTCCTCAATACATTCGAGAGACATGTGGAAGGAATGAGTGTCAAGACCGCTTGCTAACTGATTTGAGTATAAGTGAGAGAAATTATTAGGTTCGTGTAGGTGACATTAGATGTCACGTATTAGGAACTACACGAGACATGTTGTAGTATACTTTGTTGGTCCCGGTGAGAACGAGTCTTACACGTGTATGGGGGAATACACGTGTTCGATTTTTTTAAACTTTTTCTTCGAGGTCAACTTTGGGTCGGAAAATCCCACAAGATTAGGTTACGAGAAGCACAGTTGCTCGAGTCAAAGTCTCATCGAGACAAAGATCCCGAAATTGCTTTTCAGATACCTCGAGATAATCCCAACCGAGTCCCGAAAAGTCGAGAGATCCCGAGTTGCTTGGATCGATAACTAACTTCATCAATCCTCGGATGAGAGTTCGGTTTGGTAACTATCTGTTCTAGCTACTCTCGTTAAATGCGGAATGGTTGGCCCTTAGATTATACTCGTTTAAGCTTTCTTTGAAAACCTTCCCTTATGAAATAGTGATTAGTAGGTTGTGAATTACTTATGCAACTTTCAAAGGATTGATTCCAACCGAATATCAATGAAAAGTATGCTTTCAAAATCAAGTTGATGCAACAATTAAGCCGCGAGATAAGAAAGCGATAAAGAACACAAAGATTATAGTGGTTCGAGACTCAAGCTCCTACATCCACTCTCCCCGACTCTTGAGAGAAATTCACTATCAAACCGAGCTTTACGACTACCTCGTAGTTTACTTACTCAACCCGAACTGAGTTTTTACTACTCCTCCGTAGTTTACTTACTCAACCCGACCTTGAGTTTTTAAGACTACCTCGTAGTTTACTTACTCAATCACACACAAGCTTTCAGACTACCTCTGTAGCTTACTAACTTCTTCTCTAGAGTTTTCTGACTACTCCGCGTAGTTTACTAACTCTTTACAACTCTACTTACCAACAAACACACTCCAACTACCTTCTCAAGGGTTTGGGGTTTCTTGGTTGGTTTCCAACTAGGATGAGATATCCTTTACAATAAAGCACAATGCAAAGGGTTAGGATATCTCGACTAAGCTTTTGGATAAAACTTATCACGCTAGGCTTAGTAAATTGAGCTCTCTTCAATATAAAAAGCACTTGGGAAATTCAAGGTATTTCGAGTGCTTTAACTTTCGCAAGAATAAGTTTGAGCTCTTGTTATGCAGATAAATTTCCGTAACCTTACTATGTAGAGGGTCACCAGTATTTATAGGCATACACCAAGGTCACTCTTGAAAACTATCCGTTGGAGAGATAGCTTCGTGAGTTCCCTCTTATGGTGTGTGAGAAACGACTATATTTAGAGTTTGAAACTCCCTAACACGTTTTAGGCCATAGCCTTTCATGTAGTCGGTCTTCACTTTTTTGTAATCTGAACTTTCGTGACATCCGACATCTTTTTTTATTGACATTGTCACCGTCGTTGTCGATGGTACAATGTCATCTTCCTCTTTTGACTTTTGTCTTCGATTAAGGGTAGACACCTTTAACGGCTCTTTTTTGATCACAAACTCGAGTTTGATATAACCTTAACAATACTTGACTTAGTTCCTTTTATGCGCATTCGAATGTCTTGGCAATATCTAACTTTTTAAGGCATCGCGTTTCTCTCGATTGCATCCTCCGGATAGATATATTCAAAGGTGCCTCGTAACATTCAGTTCATATCGAAAGCATTCAAAAGATATTAACTTGAGTCTTCGATAATTCTTGTGCTCTTAGTTTTCTTGATCTTGAGATACTCGGTCTTGATCTTGTGTCTTGAGTCTTCGAGTCTTGAGTCTTCGAGTCTTGATTTATCTTCGACCGTCTTTTCTTCGAGTCTTCATGTCGAAGTCTTGATCTCTCGGTTTCATCGAGTCTTGAGAGACTATTCTCAAACTATATCTGTGACTTATACATTTTGCAGATAACATCCTGAATACTCTAAAACTGAATCCTGACTCAACTATCAAGATCATTACTGAACATGTCATACTCAGGGGTTTTGGGATCTTAATCAAAATCATATAATCTTTTATTAAATTCATCTCCCAACATACTTAAAAGCAGACTTTGAGTATAAGTGGGAGATTGTTGGGATTATATTGAAAAGTATGCTTTTACTTTGTATAATCAAAACTGAATTTCAGACTTATTTACTGAAATAAATTGTTTATCACTGATGCTTTAAATATCATCGAATGTTACATATATTTACTGCATAACTGTTCAATAAATAGTACGTGTTACATTGTAGTTAATTTAGTGATACCATATCACAGAAGATTAAATTAACAATCTCTTGTAACTAAAAGTACACCATTCACGACCTAGATGGAAATGAACAATCCATCGTGAAAGGTTGAAGTGTAAGGCTCGGATTGACTTATCTTGACCAAGAGATTACACTAGTGCATGACTGATGCACTGAATAGGACCTACAGGAGGACAAATTCTTCAGAACTGAACAAGGAAGAATTAGACCTCAGTGGTTCGTTATTTCTTAATCGTCGTTCCTTAAATAGGATCACGTGTGGTTGGTAACTATTTCTTTGACTTATCATGGGTAGAGAATCAAGGAGATTCAATACTTTTTATCTTGGGCAATATTATTGGTCACATGTGATTGCTAAGATTTAATATGGAGAATCGTGTGCAAGTACGCTTGTTCGATTTGCCCCCTTGGGAGGTTCATAAGTTTTATCATACCAAATCTTGCAAGTGGAACTAGTTTCCGGTATGAGTAATAATGTTGAACCGTTCCTTAACCAAGGACAAAAGATATTAATTAATGGAAAGCTATTTCAGTGGCTTGAATTAATTAGTGGGCTATATAATCTTAAATACGGGAAATAATAATCGGGAGCCATATTGACTGTAATATGGGTTAAGATGAATAGTGCAATATTAATTATGTAGTGGGATTAATTAATATTTATGGGCTTGAATAATATTGTGGCTCAATATTGATAATTCAAGATCCATTGGAAGGTCCAATCTCAATTCTCCTAAAGGCCCCCTAAGTAGCCCAACATAAAGTCCAATAACTGAAAAAGGTGTTTAAAATAAAATAAATATTGTTGCCTTATTTTTTCCATGTTTTTTGAAATTTATTGATATAAAGGGGAGAAAGATTTTCTTTGAATTTTGTTATGGAATGAAGATATGAATTCTTGGAATACAAGATTATCTCATTAAATTCAAGAAATCTCCCACTTGGTTATCCATAGGGAAATTTTAAAAATTTTTGATAATTAAGGAAAGAAAGATTTTCTTGATTTTCTTGAAAAGATATTATGGGAGATAGTATTTCTTGAAATACAAGAATATCTCATAAATTCAAGAAGATCCAAATCTTGGATTCTTGCCCTATAATTTTTGAAATTAATCCATAACAAAGAGTAGGTGGGATTTTGTGGAATATTATAATTATGAGAAAAGAATATAGGAGATATATTCAAGATTTCTTGGAGATCAAGAAAATATTTTCCCCACATTGTTTTTTTTGCCTAAAATTTCGACCACCTCTACTCTATAAATATAGGGATGATTCTTTCATTCCCAAGTACAATTCCATGTCTTTGGAAAAATTAGTAAATCCACAAAGGTGGTGCAACATAATTTATTTTCCTTTTTGTTAATTGTTCGCAAGTGTCCTACCAACGGATAGTCGAAAGCAAGGATTAAGGGAATACTTGGGAAGTTCTTTTGGTGTGTCTAATAAACAAAGTCATTGCCGTCCCAAGAGGTGCGTTCACGTAAACTCGTAGAGAATTCAATGCGTAGGATTTACGGATTTAATTATATGCATGATTTGTTGTTGGATTATTATTTGAATTAATATAGGATTAATTCATGCTAGTAAATAATTATAAGAATTAAATTTGTATTTAAATATTTATCCCGAATAGATCCGTGCAACTTATTCCCCAACACTGAATACATTCGAGAGACATGTGGAAGGAATGGGTGTCAAGACCGTTAACTCTGCTTTAAGTATAAGTGGGAGAAATTATTAGGTTCATGTAGGTGACATTAGATGTCACGACAGAACTACACGAGACATGTTGTAGTATACTTAAAAGCGCACTTTGAGTATAAGTGGGAGATTGTTGGGATTATACTAGAAAGTATGCTTTTACTTTGTATAATCAAAACTGAATTTCGGACTTATTTACTGAAATAAATTGTTTATCACTGATGCTTTAAATATCATCGAATGTTACATATATTTACTGCATAACTGTTCAATAAATAGTACGTGTTACATTGTAGTTAATTTAGTGATACCATATCACAGAAGATTAAATTAACAATCTCTTGTAACTAAAAGTACACCATTCACGACCTAGATGGAAATGAACAATCCATCGTGAAAGGTTGAAGTGTAAGGCTCGGATTGACTTATCTTGACCAAGAGATTACACTAGTGCATGACTGATGCACTGAATAGGACCTACTGGAGGACAAATTCTTCAAAACTGAACAACGAAGAATTAGACCTCGATTGGTTACATTATTTTAATCTTCGCTCCTTAAATAGGATCACGTGTGGTTGGTAACTATTGCTTTGACTTATCATGGGTAGAGAATCAACGAGATTCAATACTTTTTATCTTGGGCAATAATATTGGTCACATGTGATTGCTAAGATTTAATACGGAGAATCGTGTGCAAGTACGCTTGTTCGATTTTCCCCCTTGGGAGGTTCATAAACTTTATCATACCAAATATTGCAAGTGGAATCAGTTTCCGGTATGGATAATAATGTTGAACTGTTCCTTAACCAAGGACAAAAGATATTAATTAAAGGAAAGCTATTTTAGTGGCTTGAATTAATTAATGGGCTAGATAATCTTAAACACGGAAATAATAACCGTGAGCCATATTGACTGTGTAATATGGGTTAAGATGGATAGTCTTGATGTTAATTATGTAGTGGGATTAATTAATATTTATGGGCTTGAATAATATTGTGGCTCAATATTGATAATTCAAGATCCATTGGAAGATCCAATCTTAATTCTCCTAAAGGCCCCCTAAGTAGCCCAACATAAAGTCCAATAACTGAAAAAAGGTGTTTAAAATAAAATAAATATTGTTGCCTTATTTTTCCTCCTATTTTCGAAAATTATGGATTAAAAAAAGAGAAAGATTTTCTTTGAATTTTGTTATGGAATGAAGATATGTATTCTTGGAATACAAGATTATCTCATTAAATTCAAGAAATCTCCCACTTAGTCATCCATATAGTATATTTTCAAATTTTTTGAAAAAAGGAAAGAAAGATTTTCTTGATTTTCTTGAAAAATATATTATGAAAGATATGTATTTCTTTAAATAGAAGAATATCTCATAAATTCAAGAAGATCCAAATCTTGGATTCTTGCCCCTAATTTTCGAAAATATCCCATAACAAAGAGGAGTTGGGATTTTGTGGAATATTTTAATTATGGAGAAAAGAATATATGAGATATATTCAAGATTTCTTGGAGATCAAGAAAAAAAGATTTTCCCATATTATTTTATCCTAAAAAATTACCACACCACTCTTCTATAAATAGGGGATGAGTGTTTCATTCCCAAGTACAATTCCATGTGCTGGAAAAATTAGTAAATCCACAAAGGTGGTGCAACAAAGTTTATTTTCCTTTTGTTAATTGTTCGCAAGCGTCCTACCACCGGATTGTCGAGCAATGATTAAGGGAATACTTGGGAAGGTTCTTTTGGTGTGTTTAATCAACGAGGCCATTACCATTCCAAGAGGTACGTTCACGTGAACTCGTAGAAATTCCGCATGCATAGAATTTACGTGAATTGATTATATGCATGATTTGTTGTTGAATTATTATTTGAATTAATATAGGATTAATTCATGCTAGTAATAATTATAAGAATTAAATTTGTATTTAAATATTCATCCCGAATAGATCTGTGCACATTATTCCCCCACAAAAAAATCAAACCAAGCCACACAATATATATTCATCTCTAACAAATGGTTCATCTCTAACACTAACAACAATTAATCCAAGTCATTAACAACAATTAAATCAAGCCACACAATATATATATATATAAACAATTAACAATATATAAATCAAGCATCAAAATATTGTTCATCTCTAACACTAACATATATATACATACATAAAAGAAAAATTACCTGTGGAGGCGGAGGGCGACGACGACGGCGGTAGGGGAGGACGATTTGGACTATTTGGTTTGGAGGAGGAGGGCGATTTGGGGGAGAAAGGGAGAACTAGGTTCTGAATATATCGCGATTTGGGTGTTTATAATACCCGAGCTATTGGACAGCGATTCAAAACCGCTGTCCAAGGTGTTTTCTTGGACAATGTTCGAAACCACTGTCTAAGTGGTTTTAATTTGCACAACGGTTTAAAATCGCTTTCCAAGTATTGTTTTTGGACAACAGTTTTGAACCGCTGTCTATTTGTTTTTTTCTTTTTTAATTAAAACCGCTCTCCAAACTATATTTTGGAGAGTTATTTGAAAAAGGGATGTCCAAGTGCAGCTGTGCAGGCTTAAATGTGTAGTAGTGGAAAAAGAAAAAATATGTTACAACACCTTTGTGGATTTCTAATTTTTTTCAAAACTGAAATTGTATTGTGGATGAAAAAATCATCCCCTATTTATAATACAAGGGGGGTTGAAAATTTGGCCACAAATAAGATATTAAAAGATCTTTAATTCTTGTGCAAGTCTTGCCATAAATAATTTTCCACAAAAATCTTCCTCCTTAATATTAGGCAATTTTCGAAAAAATCAATCAAAAAAAGTCAAAGTCCAAAATTCTTGAATTTATGAGATAATCTTGTGTTCCACGAATACTTATCTTATTACCATAAAATCTTTTCATGACTATTTCGAAAATTATAGAAAAATTAGGCAATAAATTATTTCTTTTATTTTAATCGTCTTTTCATTAATGAACTCATGTTAGGCTACTTGAGGGGCCTTTAGGAGAATTAAGATTGGACTTCCCAATGGGCTCTGAATTACAATATTGAGCCACAATATTATTCGCCCATTAATATTAATTTATTTAACTATAAAATTAATATTGCACTATCCATCTTAATCCATATTACGATAATATGGCTCCCGGTTATTATTTTCTCGTGTTTAAGATTATTTTGTCTGTTAATTAATTAAGCCACTGAAAAGCTTTATATTAATTAATATCTTATTCCCTGAAGTAAAGATAGCTCAACATTATTATCCATACCAGAACTTAATCCACATGCATGATTTATTATGATAAAACTTCTGAGCCCACCAAGCGGACAAATCAAATAAAATTTTCCTTGCACATGTTTCTATGTATTAAATCTTAACAATTGTCATGTAATTAGTAATATTGTCCAAAATACAAAGTATAGAATCATTGTCTGATTCTAAACCAAATATAGATCAAAACAATAAATATTAATTACACACAATCATGTTTAAGTGATAGAGGTTAAGAAATCAACAAACATTGAGGTCTAATTCTTTATCCCGTAAGTCAATACAGAAGAATTTATCCTCTTTGTATGTCCGTTTCAAGCATCATAATGTACTAGTATAATCTCTTGGTCAAGATAACTCAATCTGAGTTTTACATATCAACATTTACCAATGGAGCGTTCAATTCCATCTAGGTTGTGAAGATGTACTTATTTACAAGAAACTGTTAATGTGATCTTATGTGATCGGGTATCACCACATTAACTACAATGCAATATGTACTATTATTGAACAGTTTGCAATAAATAAATAACATTCATTCATATTTAAAACAACAATGATAATAAGATTTATTCTCAGTAAATAAGTGATAAATTCAGTTTGTTATACAAAATAAAAGCATACTTTCATGTATAACCCCAACACTTCTTTCATCCATCATTCCTCTTTGTACAAATATATTATATAAAATACATACCCCACAATTTATAATTTTGAATAAAAAAGGAATGAAAATATGTATATATAATATTAGAAAATAAAAATTACTTCTATAATTGAACTAACCAAACTATTTAAATGTTTAAAATATTTAATATAAAATTAAATGAGAACTATTTTCAATCCTTGATTGTAAACTCGAAGCGGATCCCCAATTTTACGTTGATGTTTCATCAGTGTTTTCTTTTAATAAATGACATCGTAATTTATCATTAATGTCAAATTTCATGTATTTACACAAGATGAAATACTAAAATAGAGGATGTGATCTTGATTGTAAAATCAAAACGGATTCCCCATTCAAGTTATGTGTTTCATATGTAATAAATGAAATCATAATTTAGGATTCAGGTCATATATCATGTATTATATTCCAACTTTTATATAATTGTCTATCACTTTTGAAATTTTGATTAAATTTAACAAATGTAAAATTTTCACAGAATTACCCTCCAATAAAAAGAAAAGGGAGGAGCGAGGATGTGTGAGGAAAAATATATTTTCAACATAAAAAAAAAAAATTAGAAATAATTGTGAAAAAATAGCAAAAACGATAATCACTTGAAATAAAATTAAAGTCCAAAACAAAAAAGCAATATGAAACGAAGGGAATAGGTAATTAACCATAAGATGAACCACTAATAAGGAACAGGTGATCTTGATCGTATAATCCGAATGGAACTCTTATTCCATTTATGTGTTTCATATTTCACTACTTTAATTACGCGGAATAAATGAAATAATAATTGAGTTGGTCTTCAATAATGCAACACATCAAGAAAATGAAGGAGGAGGCCGCAGGTAGCAGAAAAAAACTCTTAATTACTAATATAGAGGATATGAGATGGATAATAACGATAGAGTTAATGCATAACAATGATAATGTATATATATAACATTAATATTGAAGAATAAGCCCGTCAAAAAAAAAAAAAAATTGAAGAATAAGAGCTTATGATGAACTCAGGTGTACATAAGTTTTCGTCTTTGAAATTTACGTTATAGGAGTATTTTAAATAGAGTTGGTCTCCTATGAACAAATTTCTTAATATGAACTTGAATTATTTGACTCATTTCACCAATTTTAATACATTTTTCTAACCTATTAAACTTGACATGTATCATATTTTGGATAGGGTCACATGCTCATGAATTAAAACAAGTTTCATAGCACCCTAGAGTTTGACTTTTAAATAATTTAAGCATGACTTTTAATAAGGAAATAGACTATAATTTTGGACAAAAAAAAAGGGACCATATTTTTGAGACAAAAGGAGTATGATATAATTTCATGATGATAATTTAATTTGGCTCTCGATGGGGATTTTCAGCCGTCGGATTCGAGGAGGTAGAAGTCATGGAAATTCGGTAGTAGGAGAATTTAGAAAAATTATTTCTCTGCAGTTTAAAAAAAAAATTGGGACAAAAAATGATTGTGAACCGCAAAAAATATATTTGAGGAGAGAACTAACTAAGAAATGGAAAGTTTAACGGTGAACGAGGCCGTTAACTGATTGACATCATATAATTGAATTGGTCAATTGCCTTGATTTGGGGATGATTTCAGTTCAATTTTTTTACAGCAATTCTAATGACCAATTTTTTTAAAACAGTTTGCACCTAGTACACATGAATGAGTGGGTCATTGATTCGACAGTCGGTTTGAGATTTTAAAATTTTGTCGTATAAAACCCATCATCTTTTTTGCTATTTTATATATAGGGGGGCTTTCTTAAGAAATATTTCATTGTGAAATATTAGTTAAAATAGGAAGAAGATGAAAATTCGCGGATCATGCGGTGGTCGAACCGGATCAAGTGAATATTTTTTAAAAATTCACGTAAAGATAAAACTGAAAAACTCGCTCTCAAATTGTGTACTATATAGACAAATATATGTTATTATACATATAATTATGTGTTACTAAGTGATGATAAAAAATAAATATTTTCACTAATTAATTGGTGTAATCTGGTGGTTTGGGCTTTTACTTAAGTCACTTGGTCACATGTCAGACGGAGAATCGGATAAAATAAGAGGGGGAAGTGGATGAAAATAAATGGTGTGTCGTTTTTTTCTTATAGTAACACATGTTTTTCCTTATAAAAATATAGATATCGGAGCGAATTCTGATGTTTTGCCTTTACGCAAATTTTATAGAAAAATTTAATTGACCCAGTTCAACCCGCACAGGATCTACTATTTTTTTCGTCTTTGTATATGCACTTGTCCTTCTGACCCACATAACATGTTTCACGGACTCTTCCTTATAGTAACATTTACATATATTCACACTAATATATGTCTGCCCTTATAGTTACACATATATCAGACGAGTTTTGTTGTTCTGCCTTTGCGCGAATTTTTAGAAAATATCAATTTGACCCGATTCGAACCGTACAAAATCCGCGAATTTTTTGCTTTGTGTTATGCACTTCTCCTTTTGACTATGGGGTCATATTTCACGGATTCAAATTCATAAAATATTTCATATAAATTTTGTCTTTTATATAAGATTGATATTCTCACCCTTTAGATTGTATACCTCTGAAGTTTTAGCTTTATTAGTTTCTCATAAAAAAAAATTTGCTTTTACTTCTTCTTTTAATCGATGTGAATTTTACAAGACACTTTTGTGGGACGGGACATAATATTAATATTGACGTTTTAATGTTTTGAGAGAAGTGAATGATAAATTATATTAATTAAGTTGTACCCCATTTTATGTATGAGATCGTTTTATATGATTTTTTTGTCGAATATTATAGGTTCAATTACCTCTTATACTCGTGGGATGAGAATCGCCTTAAAAAAAAAGAACAATATCATTTCATTATACTCTTTAATGACGGTAATTAACGACCCAATATTATTTCCTTATGATGCCATTTATTGTTCTCGACCTCATGCTTATAAATTGACACATTTCACAAGAAAAGAGTGAAGAGAAAAAAAAACAACAAAAAGCCCCAACAATTCTTTTATAATATTTATGTTTCTACTAAAGAACATATGGCAAGCTTTACTACATCGTTGCTCATTCTCTTCTCCGTCATCTCAATTTCACGTACGATTTATTTGTTTTTGACAATGTATATTTTTATATTCTTAATCTATTTAATATTCACATTTTAATATTTCCTTCAATTCTTTTAGATGTCATTATGACATTTCAAATGATTTAATATGTAAATGTCGTTTTCCATTTTTTAAGTATAAATTATATTTTTCTTACTTTACCTTTTGTACGTAGTACTCTTAACTAAGTGATGCAGGGCGTAAGGCCTGCAAGGAGTTGGACAAAAACTTGTGTGAACCCGAGTTCACCGTGAACTCGATTTTTAAAGTATCACTGTTATATATAAAAATTATCACTGTTATTCATAAAAATTTTAACTGATATACACAAAAACTATCACTGTTAAAAAATGCGTTACGAGGAAATCGATTTTAAAAATAGGTTTGGAAAGTTTTTGTGTTCCGCTAATTGAACATCCGTTTTTTTCGCCCTTAAGATATTTTTTGCATATAACTTCGCTTTTTTCTCAAAAAAATTAGAGGGTGAATGTGTGTTAATCCATAGTGTTTCGGACAAACCTACTAAAGAGGAGATATATGGCTTTAATGAGTGGTCTGAATACTGGTTCGAATGGCTAAAACCGTGGGAGGAAATCGATACCTTCATGCAAAAACAGGTTTGGACCAGATGGTATGGTGTTCCGGCTCATGCTTGGAACATCCATCTCCCTACTTTGGCCCATTTTTTCGATCCCAATCCTATTTTGGCCCAAAAGCAAACCTCTAGCAAAATTTGCGAGTTCCACGTGGGGAGGTTGGTCAGAATGGACAAAACTACCGAGTCGAAAGAAAATCTCATTCCCCATCCAACACCTGGGATCCAACCCTGCTAGGATCTTGATCTCTTCGTCTTTTTACCCACTTTTTTCCCCAAAAAAATTGACCACAAAGTGCTAAAATTAGAGTTGATGGCAAGATCGGAGAATTCTCTCCATTCGGTTTCGAAGAACCCCAAAAAGTTCCCCGAATGAGAAAACATGGTCTTATGGGAAGCGAGGAGGATGAAGAATCTGACTATTGTGCGGAGGAGTTGAATTTATCCGTTACTCCGGCGGAGGCAATCATCGACAACGATGGCCGCCATGGTCGTGATGAAGATTTCGTGGCCAAAACCCTAACGGACGCTTCATATGGATGGGGACAATCTCTGGATTCGAGGGCGGAATCACGAAAAATCCAGGCAATGATTGATTGTGGTTCCTCAATAATTGCTTTTCCCTTGCCTATGGGAGTCCACCACCCTTCAAAGCGAGCGTGAGCCCCCAAGTTACGCTTTGTCCATATACCGAAGGATATTAGAGCGACGAGATTTTTGTGGGCCACCATCGTCTCCCACTTCAAGTCCTATCAACCAAATGGGAGATGCGATGGACTCACATTTAAACCTGTGGTGCAAGGAGAAGAGGCCCAATCTCCTACTTTGGCCCATCTCCCTATTTCATCGGATCCCAATCCTATTTTGGCCCAAAAGCAAACCTCTAGCCCTGTTCTTGAAAATTTGAATTCTGAGAAAGCCCATTCCACGCATATACATCTAAATCCTTATAATGACTCAAGCCCAATAGTTACACCCAACATTGTTGAACAACCAGATCCTTCTCTGTGCCCACTTGTTAATTCTAACAGCCAAATCATTCCCCATCCAACACCTGTGACAGTAACCCAACCCTAAACCCCCAAATTGGTGACCCGCCATCTCGACTCAATCTAGAGACGGGTCCTTCTGCGCCAACACTCCAAATGAATCCACACCCCCAAATGTACCCACTTTCAGCTCCCCAACCTCAACACACCTATCCCACACCCAATAACCAGACCACTTCCTGCCCTGAAACGCTACCTTCTCAAAGGCACACAACCCAATTGCATCCAAACCCGTTCTATTTTATTTTCGGAGAGATTTTTCGATAGATCGGGAAGGAGAATTTTACCGGCATCCATGGGGTTCGGTATTCGAAAGACCAAGGCCAAACCAAAAAAGAAAGGCAAAGCTCCCAGAAAATCGTCTCTCAAACAAGATGAAAGCGAACATGGTGTCCATTGAGGACATTGATGATTTTAACAATGATCTCCGTAACCGTAAGATGAAGATTCAGGTGGGACATCGAAATCCACACCCAAAAAGAGGTGGGGGATTGCTAAAATGGGATAAATCAAAAATCTAAGGGTAGAGTTGGGAATTTGGTAAGCGATTGATTAACTTTAATGGGAGTAACGATGATGTAATGATTTCGAATATGATGTCTCAGGGTGATGTTGTGGAAAGGCAGAACTCTGTGGACAGGGAGCTAAATGATAATGTTTCCTTATGAAGATTATATCTTTCAACATTAGAGGGGTAGGGAGTGTGGTGAAGATAAAGGAGATTCAAGACCTTATTAGAAGACTTAAGGTGGATATAGCTTGCATTCAAGAATCAAAATTAGTAAATGTTCAGGAGAGTTTCTGTAGGATGTTATGGGGAGGAGAGAAATGTGGATGGGCGGTTAGGGACTCGGATGGGAGATCAGGGGGGATAATTCTCCTATGGAACAAAGGAAAAATTCCTTCCCTACAAATTGGTGGATGTGTAGGGTCTTTGTAATTGTATTGGGATTGTGGGGAGCTGAGAGGATAAAGTGCAGCATTATCAACATCTATGCACCTTGCCCGATAGCAGAACGTATTGAGCTATGGGAAAGACTCACCACCACCATTCAGAAATAAAATATTGGATGATCGACACGAGTTTATGCTTATTTATTACTAGGATTTTAATTCAATAAGATTCCAACAACCGCGAAAGAAGAAATCTTGAATATATCCTTATATTCTTTTTCCATAATTTAATATTCCAAAAATACGGTGGTGAAAATATAAGAAGGATATTAGAGCCTCGCTTCCGAATATTCTTGAATTCATTATGTTGCAGTGGGGCTAATCTCATCGATCTCCCACTTCATGGGAAAAAATTCACTTGGTATCAACCAAATAGGAGATGCAAGAGCAGACTGGATCGTATCATGGTCAATAACGAATGGTTTTCAAGTCAAAAAATCCGCCAAATTTGATTCAAAATAACCAAGTTCAATTTCTCCCAAGATCCATTTCCAAAATCTTTTCTCCAACTTTGTCCCTATTGTTTTTTTTAAATCGAACTATGTGTATTGGGGACCGAAACCTTTTCGTTTCCTCAACGCTATTAATTAATCCTTACATAATTAATATCGTAACTTCTTAATTCGGAAGAGGTCGTCTCTCGAATGTTGGCGAGCTCTTTAGTTGATGGTTGGACATGTTTTCGGATAAAGGAGAAATTGAAAGTTGTTAAAGAGGCACTGAAAACATGGAATAAAAACGTCTTTGGAATCATCGACAAAAATATTTGAAGTTGAGGAACAAGATTGAAGAATTGGACGTGATGGATGATGTGTTCGGATTGGAAGAAGATGAAATTGAAAAGAAAGATGGCAACCACTGACCTCTTAAAAAACCTCAATTGGAAGCACAGTTTGGCATCTCAAAAGGCCCGTATCTCTTGGTTGAAGGAGGGGGATATTAACACAAGCTTCTTCCATAGGGTCATCAACAAAAGAAAAGGTGAAAATCGAAATCACCCGACATGTATTTCAAATCGGCGTGATGGTTGGAGACACTAAGCGGGTCTTTCCCCTACATTTAAACAGGGTATCAAGGAGTTTTTTCAAAATCATTTAAAAAAAAAGGCAGATTGTGTGGCCATCCCTGGACCCGAATCTCCAATTCAAAAAGGTGTCGGAAGAAGAAAACCGGAATCTTGTTGCAGATTTCTCGGAACAGGAAGTATTAGTGGCTATAGGTAATTGTGAAAACTCCAAAAGTCCAGGGCCTGACGGATTCAATTTTTGCTTCATAAAGTCAAGTTGGGAGGTGATCAAGGTGGATATTATGCGTTCATGCCTTATTACATGATAAAAACGGGTTGGGCTTGAAGAATTCCATCGAATGGCAAAATTGTAAGTGGGCTCAACTCATCTTTTATGGTTCTCATTCCAAAGAAGGATGAAGCTAGAAACCTGTCGGAATTTCGCCCTGATATCTCTTATTGGATGTTTCTACAAGATTTTGGCGAAAGTGTTGGCTGCTAGATTGAGCAAAGTTATGGAATCCGTCATATCGGAGAATCAATGTGCATTTGTGGGGAAGAGACAAATTCAAGATGGAGTGGTGATCCTAAATGAAGTGATAAAGGAGGCAAAAAGGAAAAAATTGAAGAGGATTCTTTTCAAGATCGACTTTGCAAAGACATATGACTCGGTTGAGTGGGGCTTTCTAGAGGAGATGATGTCACACTTGAACTTCGATCCCAAGTGGAAAACATGGATTATGGAGTGTGTTTCTATGGCCTTAACAAACGTGCTTGTTAATGGTAGCCCGTGGGAGTTTTCAAATTAGAAAGAGGCCTTCGTCAAGGCGACCCTTTGTCTCCATCTCTCTTTTTAATTGTTGCTGAAGGACTGAACGTTCTCGTGAACAAGGCGATGGAGGTCGGTTTGTTGGATCTCAAAGGTCTTACTTTATTTGAATTAATTGAATTGGGGCAATAGACAAAATCAAAATCCCTCTTCTCCAATACGCAGATGATACCATTTTCCTAACCTCGGGTGATCCAAAAAATGGGCAGGCGATGAAGAACATTTTGCAAAATTTTGAATTGTTGTCTGGACTTCGGGTCAATTTTGGTAAATGTAGCCTCGTGGGGATTAATGTCATGTCATGTCAAAAATTGGTCGTTTACCTTTCTTCATTCTTATTAGTTGAAAATATGGTTGCACTACTGGGTTGTGTAGTGGGATCGACTCCGTTCTCGTATCTCGGAATCAGGGTGGGCATGAGTCATAAGAGCATTTTGGAGTGGTCCCATCTTATACACAAGGTAAAAGTGAAGTTGAAGTCGTGGGAACATAGGAAAATTTCATTTGTATTGGGAAGGATCACTCTTCTTAAACAACTTGCCTCCTTGGCCTAAAGATGAAAGGTTCTCAATGCTATGCCAAATATCGAACCGCCTTTTTTTTATCTTCCAAAAAAAACCTTGAGTGAATTAACTGCTTTACAACGTAACTTTTTGTAGGTGGGAGAAATGAGAGTGAGTCAAAAATTGCTTGGGTGAAATGGGATAAAATTTGTGAATCTAAGAGGGGGGGCTTTTTCCAAAGGGATCTAGAGCATTTCAATTATGCACTTATAGGGAAATGGTTATGGAGATACTTAGAGGATAGAAATTCTTTGTGGGCGAAAATTGTAAGTTCTTTATATGGGAGGCTAGAGGTGAGAGAGAGTGGGTTTGTGTCAAGTAGGGGGACATCGGGCTGGTCGGGTTGGTGGAAGGATGTAGTGGATAAGGGGTCGGGAGTAAACGGGAAGTGGTTTAGGGATAATTTAGAACTTAAAGTGGGGGATGGAGAGAACACGAGCTTTTGGGAAGATGTATGGGTTGGAGAGAGTTCTCTTAAAAATAGATTTCCTAGGCTATTTCACTTGAGTAGGGATCAGGAGAGTATGATTAAATCAATGGGTCAATGGGTAGAGGGTTCATGGTATTGGGATTGGAAGTGGAGACAGAGTCTTTTAGATCGTGAATTACATGTTTTCTCTGATTTTCTAACACTGGTGAACAAGATAACATGGAATAAAATAGAGCCTCTCAAGGTTCAAGCGATGGCGTGGAGACTTCTTAAAGATAGACTTCCGATTTAAATGCAATCTCACAGAGATTTAATTTCAAAACAAATTCAAAAATCAGGCTTTAATTCAAAAACACTATGTCCGATCTGTGGGGGACGAGGAGGAATCAGCAAGACATCTTTTCCATTATTCTTATTCTAAAGGTATCGAAAATATCCGGAGGCTATGCTACGAATTGGATAGTATTAAAAGCCTTTCCTTCCCTCAACATATCCATACTCGAAAAAAACCTTATTATATTTAAAATATTTTCATCATCCATTCTTCTAATTTGTAGTCCGAGGTAAGAAAGGCTCAAGCATTGCTGCCAGTATTTGGCAAGGCGTGGTATGGCTGATTTGGAAGGCGATAAATAAACTGGTATTTGAAGATGGGAGTTCGTGCCGAAGAAAATCATTGAGGAACTTAAAGGAAGAACTTGGAGTTGGCTTTTGGCAAGAAAACTGATCATGGAGAATGCCTCTTATGAAACATGGCTTAGCAATCCCCTGTTCTTGTTAAAAACTTTATAATTCTTTTGTACAGATTCGTTTACCCATAAGCAACAATTATGCTTCATGGCTTTGCTCTAATAAAATGTTTTTTCCTGACAAAAAAAAAAAAACACCTGATTCACAGGAATGTTACTCAAGGAGTTGAGACAGCGTTTCGGATAAACAGAAAAACTCCTAAAAATTCTTATATAATCAAATTGTTTCCTTAGAATGAACTATGAACACGTATTTATACTAATCCTAGGAAAGCATAAAAGAAAGACTTTGGGCTCAAGTAATACTTGATGGCCAAGTCGAACATAATAAAGAAAGAGTGGGTCTAATAAAATGTTTTTCCCCGACAAAAAAAAAAATACACCGCACAAGAATGTCATAATGCATTTTAGAAGCGTGCAACTATACAAAAATTGTGTCCTTAAATGAACGTGCAACTATTTCAAAGGAAAGATAAAAGAAAGACATGCAACTATATTTTCATATTAACAGTTGCACTTTTCTGTGTAAATAAGTTGCACTTTTCAACATAATAAGTTGCACGCTTCTAAAATGTACTATGAGTGCACGGTGCACCTAGGTGCATACAAGCCCTAGTCATAAAGAAAAAGTTCCTCACATGGTATCTTGATAAAACTGGAAAATATATCAACGCATACTTAATGAGAATTTATTATACTGCCGCAAATACTAAAACATATAATTTTAATGACGGAAATTGAATCTCGCGATTCAATCTCCACAATCAAGGGTATATGAAAAAATTAATATTTTTTTAATATATATTCATTGATCTAAAATGATATGTATTGTGTTGTGATGGTTTTTTTACATAGTCCAATTAAATACAATAGTTGCAAAATACAATTAAATATTTTTTGATGAAACTAAACTATATAAAAATCCAATTTCTTATTTTTATATAATTACTAGCTCTAATATTTATTTAATCTATCTATATATGTACACGAATTTCAGTTGTAAATGTGGCAGAAAGCCTTGAACATGGCGTGAAGGCAACTGAACGGTGCATAATTATAAATACGGCCAACTGCACGGCTGATGATTACTGCAACAAAATATGCCTAGAAAGGTTTCCTGGTGCCAAAGCAGAGAGATATTGCAGTAGAAACATGAATATTCCCTGGGCGTGCACATGTATTTTTGATTGTAATGCTCAATAATACGAGCAAGAATTCATATCAAGAGAAAATAAAAATAAAAATTTGATAATTCAGTTTCCTTAGTTATGATATTATATTCTCAATTTTCTCCTCAACTCACAACATTAAATATTTTATGTATTTAAATATGACACTATCCCACTATTCCTAATTTTGGCTGGCACATGACAAACATGCGACATGAACGATGTTATTTTCGTTTTTCTGGTAAAAATTGGATCAAAATTAGATAATAATTTAAGTCAAGAGATGAAATTAAAAGTATTAAACTTTTTTAGACAAAATATGGACAGGGGAATAAATTATTGAACAGTTTTTTTTTTCTCCTGTATACTAAGTAGTAGATTTTTTTATAAAGAACCCACTAGTGGCCATGTGGTAGTGTTTTCGATCCATATTGCTAATTAGGTGTATTTCGGGAATAATATTTTTTAAGGACAGTAATTTAGGGGGTTGTGTTTTAAGGACAATAGTTTTAAAGGCTTGGAAATGTAGGATAGTATATTTTAAAATTTGTAAATATAGGACAATATGTTTTAAGAATATGTAAATGTAGGACAATTGAGCCCGAATCTCTCAGCCCAATTTTATCTTATTTGGGCTCAATTGTCCTACATTTACAGATTTTAAAACATATTGTCCTATTTTTACATATTTTAAAACATATTATCATACATTTCCAAATCAGTAAAATTATTGTCCTTAAAACACAACCCCCTGAAATTATTGTCCTAGAAAAACATTTTTCCTGGTGTATTTCCACACCAATATTACTCTTTTTAACATACTCTCCAGTCCCATAATATCTTTCACATGTAAAATTGTGAGTATTGTAATGGTAAAGTGTATGAAGAACTTTCCAATTTAGTGTGTGAAAGGTATTGTGGGACAAATAAAAAGTGTGAAAAGTATTTTGGACCGGAGGGAATAATATTTAATTATATTGAAATATTGTAGATTCCTAATATCCTAACAAATAAAATAGATATCTCAATTCTTTATTTAATTATAAACATTTATTTTTGAAAGCATTTATTAATTATAAACATATAAAATAGAACAATTCTCCCAAAATTCATCCCTTCAATAATCAATACCATAATATGTGATTTCTCCATATTAATTAAAGACAAAAACTCTTATTTGATGGTCTTATGCATACAACTTAGAACAAATTAATACTTATCCCTCCCAAAATATTAAAGCATCAATATTTATATTATGCTCCGTCTCACCGTGTTCATGCGATCGTCTCACGCAAATGTACCTCTTAATTAAAATGCTATGCGTTCAAGTTTTGAAAAACTAACAATGAATATGCCCAACAATGTTAATACATGTAACATATAGGGCTATTATAATGCTCGACCGACTTTGTTTATTATGGAAATTAAATATATTTGACCTGTTCAAAGTTATTTATTATATAAACTTACTATTCAATGTATTATTAACAATTTAGTGCAAATTTATTGCCAACTTTCCCAATATGGATTGAATCAAAATTTATATAATTGATTTATTACCTTAATTACGTGACGATATAAATATGTTTTCAGATTTTAAGGAAATTATTTATGGCAATTTTGATTATTTAATTTGATTCTTCATTATTGTTAGCATTGTTAATCCGGGCCGGGCTAAACGGGCCAGCCCGTTTAAACCTATTATATGCAGGGTTAGGGCCGAGCAATGGGAGGCCCGTTTAAAATCGGGCCTTTTTGGCCCGGACCGATTAGCCCGCGGGCTAAACGGGCTAGCCCGCGGGTTAACCGGGCCAACCCGTTTAGCCCGTTTATATTTATATATACTCAATTTTTTTATTTTTTTTTATTTTCTAATTTTTTAATTAATTTTTTTTAAAGTTTTTTCACAAATTTAAATAAGGCAAAAATCAATTATGGCCAATCAATTACAAATTAAATATTTCTATTTGATTTAGTCAATTAATAATTAATCCTCTCCAATTCAATATTTTTTAACAGTTTTGAATTTCTATTGAATTGAATAAATAAGTAAAATATTAATCCAATATAAAATAATAATATAATATTTTTATAAATTCTATTATGAAATTTGTTCATAATATGAAACTGATATCATTTTAATTATAAATTAATATTATGGTATTAATTTATAAATGTGATGATACAAATTTTATATTATTAACTAATTTTATGGGAACTTTGCTCAATTATGTTATTAAAGATGATGAGAACTAATTTTATATTTTGAACATTTGTTATTAAAGATGATGGGGCAGTCTGGATCGAAATTTTTGTCATTATGTAATGTTAATGTTTGAACTTTTTTTTTTTTTTAATTTTTTCGAGTCTGTTAGGGTGCTCTGTTTAGCCCATAACCCGCTAGGGTTAGGGTTAGGTCTCAACTATTAGAGGCCCGTTTAAAATGAACCGCTTAAGGCCCGGAACCGTTTGGCCCGTAGCCCTGTAGGGCTGGCCCTAATGGGTTAGGGCCGACCCGTTTAACAATACTAATTATTGTAGAGTGTATTTGGAAGGAATTTTGATTCCTCAATATTGTATACCATAATTGGGAAAGTATAGGGTGAATAAGTTTTACTCTGTGGTCCCCGAAATTGTTAATTAAGGGGTATGACATATATTATTAAAGAGTATTGGTCGTAATAATTGAAAGGTGTGACTTATTTTTTTGAAAGGTATGACTTACTACTATAACAAGGGTATTACTTGTTATCCTGAATAATGTGACTTATATTACATTAATAGAGGTATTAATAGTGATAATTAAAGGGTATAACTTACATACAAAAGGGTATTAGTCGTGATAACTTAAATGTCAAGTCTGTAAATATGGAACAATTTTACGGGGAACAAGTTTTACAAGAGACTTTCTACCATAATCTACCAATTTTTTTTTTTAAATTATGCCAATTCAATTGAAACTCCAAAAATTATACACAAATTTAATTTGCCTAATTACATTTTTTAAAATGCTTTGTCTTGATTCCCATGGAAAATCGATGCTTGTAATGTTCTTTATTACACATGACATGTATTAAAAGAAGTAAAATATACACAAGATCTAGGAAATAATGTTAGGTTGTACAAGATAAGTCTAAATTAATCAACACACACTTTTTTCTCACTCTAAAATTTCGGCAGAACATCAACGCTTTCCGGGCAAATGAACAATTAATGTGATGCATTGAGCGCCTATTTGTGATATTTGGAGATCATCCGGCCGGAACATTAACAATTTCCCGGAAAATGATCGTTTCACAAATGCAGACTAGGCTTTGCACAACTGTTAATTTACACCTTAGACAGCGGTTATAAAGGTTGTCCAAGTGACAACTTTCTAAATTCAGACAGCTGTTAAAAAAGCGCTACTGTGCAAAATTGATACTTAGACAACGATTTTTAACCGTTGTCCAATAATCGATGTCTAATATATATATATATATATATATATTCTTCACTTTAGAATGCGGTTAAAACCATATTCCAAGACCTTAATTTTTTTTTTATAACTTTTTGTATTTTAAAAATCCTGTTTATACAAAACCAAAACCTATACGAGTATAATATATATACGTCCAACACCAAAACATCAAATAAATAAACAAACATATCAATTAAATACACCAAAAACATGAAATATCATTACAAATATATAAGTTAATTACATGGCAAGGGATAACCAAATAACCTCCAGCAGTGGAGTCCCTCGTTCTCTCCCACTCATTGTCTACGACACCCTTTGATTTCTGTTTAGCATTTTGTGGAGTCGACAATTTCTACAATCAATTTGCAAACATTATTTAGAACGACAAATAAGATACTGAACTTTAATAACATATATTTTACCTTCTTGGTGAGAGAGACCAAGTTGCTCGGTCATTCGAGGAAGTGCCCAACCATTGTTCCGATTGTGACGGCATCATCTATTGGTTTTGGCACCGGTGAATCCTCTTGTCCGAGTACGGGTACATCGAGCGTGACCCTCATGAAACCAGGAGTGAGGAAACGACCATGAATCATTCCATTGGAGCTACTGTGCAACATTCTTGTGGCCACCAACCAAGTAGGATCCTCCAAATAAAGGTAGCAAATGGTCGGTGGCTGTTCGAAGAAGATATTTAGTTAGAAAATTTTAATATACTAGTCTTTAATTAAAATAAATGCGAGACACATTTGATACCTAGGAGACGTTTTGAAGTGGATCATCGAAGTTGTCCCTAGCATCAACGGAAAACATAGCATCAGCGATACTATTTTCACAGCTTGCTCCACTCGACGACACCCCGTGACTCGATCTTCTCTGAGAACTCAAAAGTTCCACCTTTTTAGACAACATGACAACTTGATCTGAAAGTCTACCCACCATATACATGGCCGCAAGACCAGGTACCATCGCCAATTATGTCTTCGTCCCGCCATATCCTCTGTATGTTGGACGAATAACCCTTTGGTACTTTTACATCCTTTAATGTCTGAAGTAACACTTTTCTCTCATTCTTGGACAAGGTGTGTGCAGCAGGAGGTAAGTACGGTGCTTGCCTTTCTCTAGGCATAGGTTTTAGTTCTGCTCTTATTCCCATATCAATCATACCATTCTTGCATTGTAACCATCCTTGGACTTCTTGTCAGCTAGCAGAGTATTGAGCAAGCTGGCACAAACGTTCTTCTCAACGTGCATTAAATAAATGAAGTGTCTAACATACAGCTCTTTCCAATAGGGCAATTTAAAGAAAATTGATTCCTTCTTCCAACCGCTAGTGGGGACACTCTTTGCGATGTATTTTCCGTACTGTGTGTTAATATTCTTCATCTCATTCAATACATCTGAACTTGATAATAAATGTGGTGCTTCATCTTTCTCGATTGTGCCATCGAATGCATCGGCCATTATTCGGTACTTATGTGTTGGGTCCAACCACCTCCTATGACTCATATAAACGGTCTTCCTACAATGACTCAAGCGAATGTGATGTGTCTTCTTGGTACAATAAGGACATGCATCGGCCCCCTTCACGCTATATCCAGATAGATTCTCGTAAACGGGAAAGTCATTGATAGTTCCAAACAGCATGACCTTCAACTTGAAATTCTCCTTTCTACAAGCATCATACACATCGACACCCTCGTCCTACAGGAACTTCAAGTCCGCTATCAAAGGAGCCAGATATACATTTATGTCGTTACCAGGTTGTTTGGGTCCTGATATAAATATAGACAACATCATGTAAGTGCGCTTCATGCACAACTCGGGTGAAAGGTTATAAACTAACAGAATCACTGGCCATGTACTGTGGTTGGTACTTTGGATACCGAACAGATTCATTTCGTCAGTTGAGAGTGCAAGACGCAAGTCCCGTGGCTCGTGTCCAAATTCTGGATGCCTGACATCGAATGTCTTCCACTGGGGTGAATCAGCAGGGTGTCTTAGCATTTCATCTTTGATCTTATCATCATGATGAGAAGTTAAATGTCTACCATCCAGAGCGCTATTATACATTCTCCTGAATCTTGGTATTATTGGAAAGTACCACATCACCTTCGCGGGAGATTATTTTTCTTATATCGCTTCTCCCTACACTTGGGACATTCATCGAGATCTGCATACTCCTTCCGAAATAAGATATAATCACCCGGACAAGCATGAATTTTCTGATATGTTAACCCGATTGACTTGAGTATTTGTTTAGCATCATATGCTCTCGTAGGCAGTACATTTTCATCAGGCAATAGACCACTAACTGCTTCCATCATATTTGTGAAGCACACATTAGACAACTGGTGAGCTGCTTTTAGGTTGAACAATATCAACACAACTGGCAGTTGTGTTGCCTTCTTACACCCGGGCAAAGGGGTAATCTACCGTCATCCCTTAACTTCTCTGATATATAAGGGTGATCTCGTAGATTTTTGTCATCCCCACTTGATGTATCAACACTCGGTACATCTCCGAAACTATCTGCATCCACTGTATCTTAAAACTAAAGTCGGTTCCTAGGTTTCTTGAGCTACATCCATCTCTTCTCTCACCATGAGATGTCCAAATGGTATATGTTTATCAATATTGTGAAACATCAAGTAGTCGAACAAACTTTCTCGACCACTAACGGTTTTTCCATTCATACATTTCCAACACGGACATGGAATGTATCGATGGTCGGTGCAGTGTCTAATTGCATGATTACAAAATTCTTCCACCCCATTCCTATACTCCTCTGATAATCGATCTTTTCGAACTCACTTTCGATCCATATAGAACTAGAGATGCCTATAGGAAAGACAACATGATTGCCATATAGCTGTTCTGATTTTTGTTTAAGTTTGATTGATGAACTGCATAAAAGTCACAAGATTCTTTTTTTTTTTAAAAATTTTATTTATACGTTTGAATTGTGATAATTAATTACATATTCTTTGTATAACCGATTCTTGTAGAAGAGATGAATTCACCCCTTATCTCATACCATGTACCAACTGACCCTTTAGTATGCAAAACTAGTTAAGGTACTTAACTAAGATTGAACGAGAAGCCATTTAAATAAGCTATATATGCACACCTTTATATCTATCGAACAATACAAATGTTCAAGGAAAATATGAGTTTTAAGAACATTTGAAGCAGTAAGTCTTGAATTCCAACATAAGAAATAGTTAATCGACTCCCCAAGATAAGTAAATTTATCCATATCCTAATGTATTAAACCTAAAATTATCCCAATCCTAATTTATGCTTAAATCCACACACATGCATTTGAACAAACACTTGGAGTGCATCAAGTTCATCTCTAAATTATCATAAAAAATCAAACAATACAAATGTTCAAGGAAAATATGAGTTTTAAGAGCATTTGAAGCAGTAAGTCTTCAATTCCAACATAAGAAATAGTTAATCGACTCCCCAAGATAAGTAAATTTATGCATATCCTAATGTATTAAACCTAAAAGTATCCCAATCCTAATTTATGCTTTAATCCACACACACACATTTGATCAAACACTTGGAGTGCATCAAGTTCATCTCTAAATTAGCATAAAAAATCACCAACCAACTCAAAAATATATGAATTCACATCTAAATCGACACAACTACTCACAAGAGCATTCAAAACATGTGCAATTAGACATCCCAAAAAGCAACTTTTTTTTTCAAAAGAAGCAAAATGAATTAAAACCCAAAAACTAAACAACATATTCTTATAGTGAGAAAGGGCGGACAGCGGCAAGGGCGTGACAGCGGCAGCGTCGAATGGTGGTGGCGGCAGCGGCGTCTAGCAATGGTGGCGTCTGCGGCGGCGTGCAAAGGGGAGGTCGACGAAGAGGGATCGCGTACTGAATAAGCTGCTTCGATCTGTTTATACAAATGGATAACAGATTGGACAGCGGTTATAAACCACTATCCAATTATACTTTGTACAACGGTTATTAACCGCTCTCCAAATGGATAACATATCCAGATTGGAGAGCGGTTAATAACCGCACTCTAATAATTTTTTTATAATATTTTTTGTAAAACCGCACTCCAATGATAATTATGGAGTGCGGTTATTAAAAAGGTTGTCCAAGTGGAGTTGTCCAAGTTTAAATGTGTAGTAGTGTTTAGCGATGCTTTGGGCTTCTGCTCTTTTCTAAATCTAGGGCCTTTTTTTAAATTTTGGCCGCTCTACTAGCCAAATCTTGTTTGCATCTCTCCCCGTTGACAGCCTGAGTTTTCTCTCCTTGTTGAGAGCCCGTGTTTCCGATGAAATCTGCATTTGAGAACATGTCTTTGTTGGAGGAAGAAGCGGAGGAATTGATCTTCGATCCAGAGGGTGAGGATGACAGTCCCCAGGATGTTGATCTGTGCATTGTAGGCCGTTTTTTGACCGATCAACCCATTAATTTTAATCTGATGAGAGCAAGAATAGCAAGTATTTGGAATCCAAAAGAGGGAGTCTTCATCAAGTCGATCGGAAGGGATAGATATATGTTCCAATTTTTTCATAGACTTTATGTTAAGAGGATTATGGATGGATCACCATGGTCCTTCAACAATTACTTATTAGTCATGCGCCAGTTGCAGATGGGGAATTTACCTAATCAAGTTCTCTTGAATCGAATTCCATTGTGGATTAGGGTTCTGAATGTTCCAGCGGGATATTTCAAGGAAAGCATGGGGAAACTACTAGGAAATTATGTTTGCCGATTCCTCGAGTATGATGTGACGAATTCTACCTCACCTTGGAGGGAGTATATGCGAATCAGGGTTGAGCTTGATGTGGATGAGCTGCTCAAGCACCATAAACTTTTGAACCTTCGAGATGGATCGTCGAAAGTGTTCGATTTTCCTATGAAAAAATTATCCATCTTTTGTTTCGTCTGAGGTAACCTGGGACACACTGAAAGTCTTTTTGAACGAGTTTTCAATGCCAATGGGTTAGAGATTGAAAGAGGATGGGGCCCCTTGCTGAAAGTTGTGGATGGTCGGAATGCATTGTCGTACGGAGATAGGTGGCTCAGGAAGAAAGGCGGTAGTTACTCCGCTGGGTCAAACGTGAGTGGTAATTTTGGGCGAAAAAATGGAAATGCCCAATCCCGTCAATCATGGGATAGATCGTGACAAATCGGTTACGAAAATGAATGTCTCCCATGAAAATAGGGATTTGATTGTGGTTTCGAAACCGGTTATGCGGTAGAACCCAGTTTCTTATGGCACCAACAAGGAAAATACCGACACTACCCTTACTGATTCAAGAAACAAAGACTGGTGGAGAAAGGGTCTTCGTCTTTGACTTTCGACGAAGACAGTGAAAACGAGATGGACAAAACAAATGCGACCATAACTGGTCATTTTTCAGAGGTGGGCTCTGACTTCCGGGCCCACCTGGAGTCATGATCATCCTAAGTGTGAACTACAGGGGATTGGGCACCCTGCAACGGTTCCAACCCTTGTCGAGTTAGTGAAGACTCGTAGGCCCGATGTTATCTTTTTGTTTGAAACACTCTCATCTTCTTCTAGATTAGAAGCTCTTAGAGTGCAGTTGAATTTTTAGTCTTGTTTTATTGTTAATTGTGTGGGGCGGAGTGGTGGTATTTATGTTCTCTGAAAAACTTAGTCTCTTAGTAATGTTGTTAGTTTCTATAACAACCACGATTTATCAATAAATAATGCCGGCCTTGAATGTTGTATTTCTGGTTACTATGGTTCCTCGAATCGTTCTTTACGTACTCAATCTTGGAATCTTTTACGTTCTCTTGCGGCTGTTAATGATAAACCTTGGTTATGCATAGGGGATTTCAATGATATTCTAAATCCGGAAGATAAGAGGGGACGGGTTGACCACCCAAATAGGTTGTTCACTGGGTTTCGAGAAGTTGTCGTCGATTGTAATTTCGTGGATCTCCCGTTAAGGGGCTATCCATATACGTGGTTTCGGAGCAAGGGGACGATTAATGTTGTTGAGGAGCGCCTTGATAGAGCTATGCACAATCCGGGCTGGGGGAAACTTTTCCATGAGGCGAAGTTGAGCAATCTTGTGGCTCCAATTTCGGACCATAATCCTATCTTAGTAGAAACCTCTCCAACTAGCTAGGTTGCAGGATTTAGACCCTTTCGTTTCGAGCCAAATGGTTTGAACAACCAGATTTGCGGTTGGTGGTGAGTCGTTGTTGGACTGGATTTGGGGACTTCTCATTGTTGCAGAAGCTAGATGCCACAGCTGAAACTTTGAGCTTGTAGGGCAAGCACATCACCACAACTTTTAGGAAAAATAAAGAGGTTCTTGAGCGCACGATCACGGAACTTCTTGAAAAAAATGGATGCGGACTCAGCAGCCCTTGCCTACTTACCGGAATACTAATTTGCCCAAATGGGCATTACGTCGTCAGGCCACATCATAAACTGGCACAAAAGAAACTTTCAAAAAATATAATTTATAATCATATTTAAAGTTAGTAATTTATTTGCAATTATTTAAAATATTAAATTAGATTATTATTAAGCGAAAAATGATAATTTAGTTCGCAATTAAACCAAAAATAAAACAAAAAGAAATGTTTACTATGGTTATGCCTTGGAGGACAAAAATTAATGGCTGAGATCAATTTAAACTCAAAATGAATGAGATTAAAGAGATTTAAAATAGAAGAATATTTTATAAGAATCTTGTCTAATCTAAAAGCTAAAACTTGTAGAGAGGTGAGAAATTAATTCATTTATATATAGTTCTCTAATACTCTCCATCGGTTGGGTTATCATCTAGCTATCAACTCCATTATTGTGAGGAAGATGAGGCCCAACAAGTGTATAAAAAATGTGGGTGAGAAATTATCATTGGGAGGAAGAGGATGCCCAACAAGTGTATAATAAAATGTGGGTGAGAATTTAATTCATTTGTATATAGTTCTCTAATATTCTCCCTCACTTGTGGGCTGGGAGGCGAGGCCCAAAAAGTGTATAATAAAATGTGGGTGAGAAATTATCATTGGGAAAGTATATAATAAAATGTGGGTGGGAAATTAATTCATTTGTATATAGTTCTCTAATACCCTCCCTCATTTGTGGGCTGGGAGGCCCAACCATCACTTGTCTGGGAATCTCGGGTTCAAGTTTGTAGAGAGGTGAAAAATTAATTTATTTGTATATAGTTCCCTATTAACTTTGACATGTCATTTAATATCATTTTATGACAAATTATTATTTAAATTCTTTTTGCATTATAGATATAATAAAATTGTGGACCTCTTATTGTTCTCGAAAAAATTATCATTTCACAACAAAGAGAGAAAAAAAAAATAACAAAGCCCCAACAATTATATAATAAAATATGGGTGGGAAAACCTTGCTCATTCTCTTCTCCGTCATCTCAATTTCAGGTATATTTGTTTTAACAATGTACATTCTTTTTATTCTTAATATTCTATCTAATATTCACATTTGAACGCTCCAACTAAATCTTTATAGATGTCATTTTGACATTTAAATGATTTACAATTTAAATATTGTTTTTTTGGATGACATTTTTTTCATTCCAAATGATTTAAATTTATAATATAAAATTTGCATTTTTCTAGGTTGAGAGTTTTTTCCTTGTCATCATTAGTAGTAACTTTGAACTTACTATGATCGGGGAATTAAGTTACTAATAGATATAAAAGTCTTTAAATACTTACTAATAGATATAAAATAATAAGAATCTCGTTAAATCGAGAATGTATCTAAAATGTTCAAGTTTTTTTAGAGAGGTGAAAAAAATTAATTTATTTTTTGTATATAGTTCCTAAAGATTAAAACTTTGACATGTCATTTAATATCATTTATGATCTTGCCAAATTATTTTTAAATTCTTTTTGCATTATAGAGATTATAGATTATGTTAAACCATTTATTGTTCTCGACCTCTTGAACATTGTTCTCGACCTCACCAATGGGATGCAAGGACAAATGCTTATTGCAACACCAGATGCTTAATTGTAATAGAAGCATAAAAATTTTATGGGTGTGCATGTGTCGTTATGATTGTTACAACTAGGAACAATCGAGAAATATTCAGTTTCCTTAAAAAAAATTCTCAATTTCTCGTCAACAAAGAGAGAAGAAAAAAAATAACAAAGCCCCAACAATTCTTTTACTATATTTCTACTAAAAGAACATATGGCAAGTATTACTACAACCTTGCTCATTCTCTTCTCCGTCATCTCAATTTCAGGTACGATTTATTTGTTTTAACAATGTACATTCTTTTATTCTTAATATTCTATCTAATATTCACATTTGAACGCTCCGTCTAAATCTTTATAGATGTCATTTTGACATTCTAAATGATTTACAATTTAAATATTGTTTTTGCATTTTAATTTTTTTTTAGATGTCATTTTTTTCATTCCAAATGATTTACAATTTAGATATCATTTTTGCATTTTTCTAGGTTGATTATGTTTTTTCCTACTTCATCATTAGTAGTAACTTTTAAAGACAATTTAGAATTTGAAATAATTACTATGATCGGGGTACAAAATCTTGAATTAAGTTACTAATAGATATAAAGTCTTTAAATACTTACTAATAGCTATAAAATAATTGCATATATGCAGTCAAAATTGCACAGAATGTACAAATGTACTTATTTATGTTCAAAAACAAGACTATCAACTAATATCCTATCAAAAAGTTTGCATTCTAGAAAATTGTACTTCCAAATACTTTTTAAAAGGAATGAGATAAATTTAAACTCAAAATGAATGAGATTAAAGAGATTTAAAATAGAAGAATATGACTTTGTAAGAATATCGCCTCAAAACTTAAAAAAATGAAAAATCTTGTAGAGAAACATTCCATTTTGAACGGTGAGAAAATTAATTCATTTATATATAGTTCCCTTCATAAATGCTCTCCAACTTATTATCATGGTTTGAGTTATTATCTAGCTGTCAACTCCATTATTGTGAGGAAGGGGATGTCCAATAAGTGTATAATAAAATGTGGGTGAGAAATTATCATTGGGAGAAAGTTCAGTTTTTGAACAATTCTTAGGCCCAATACCTTTGCCAACAAGTCCTTAATAAAATGTAGGTGAGAATTTAATTCAAAATTTATTTCAAACACACGTATATAAGTTCATACTTCCAGATACTTTTTAAAAGGAATGAGATAAATTTAAACTCAAAATGAATGAGATTAAAGAGATTTAAAATAGAAGAATATGACTTTGTAAGAATATCGTCTCATCTAAAAGCTAAAACTTGTAGAGAGGTGAGAAATTAATTCATTTATATATAGTTCCCTAATACTCTCCATTGGTTGGGGATCTAGCGAGGCCCAACAAGTGCATAATAAAATGTGGGAGAGAAATTATCATTGGGAGGAAGAGGAGACCCAACAAGTGTATAATAAAATGTGGGTGAGAAATTAATTCATTTGTATATAGTTTCATAATACTCTTCCTCATTTGTGGGCTAAGAGGCTCAACAAGTGTATAATAAAATGTGGGTAGAGTTTTTAATAAAATGTGGGTGAGAAATTAATTCATTTGTATATAGTTCCCTAATACTCTTCCTCATTTGTGGGTTTGAACCTAGGACGTGGGTAGAGTTTTTTTAAGGCGTGAGTTTGGAGGCTCTGATACCATGTAAGAATCTCGTCACATCTAAAAGTTCAAGTTTGTAGAGAGGTGAAAAATTAATTTCATTTGTATATAGTTCCCTATTAACTTTGACATGTCATTTAATATCATTTTATGACTTGCTAAATTATTATTTAAATTTTTTGCATTATAGAGATTATAGATTAGGTTACCATTTATTGTTCTCGACCTCTTATTGTTCTCGACCTCATGCTTATAAATTGACACATTTCACAACAAAGAGAGAAGAAAAAAAATAACAAAACCCCAACAATTCTTTTACTATATTTCTACTAAAAGAACATATGGCAAGTATTACTACAACCTTGCTCATTCTTTTCTCCGTCATCTCAATTTCAAGTACGATTTATTTGTTTTAACAATGTACATTCTTATATTCTTAATATTCTATCTAATATTCACATTTGAACGCTCCGTCTAATTCTTTATAGATGTCATTTTGACATTCCAAACAATTTAAATATTGTTTTTGTATTTTAATTTTTATTAGATTTCATTTTGTCATTCCAAATGATTTACAATTTAGATATCATTTTTGCATTTTTCAAGGTTAATAAGTTATGTTTTTTCCTACTTCATCATTAGTAGTAACTTTTAAAGACACTTTAGAATTTGAAATAATTACTGGTCGGGATACAAAATCTTGAATTAAGTTACTAATAGATACAAAGTCTTTAAAAACTTACTAATATGTACAAGATAATTGCACATATGCAGTTAAAATTGCATAGAATATACAAATGTACTTATTTATGTGCAATCTTTTTATACGTATGTACCTATCAGTAAGTTTGCATTCCTGAATTGTACTTCCGTATAAGTCTCCTAAAGATCGAATTTCGAAACAACTAATTAAGAGTATAAGAAGAAATTAATGTTTTCATAATACATGTATATCGATCTAAAATGACATGTATTTAATTTTTAAATGAAAAGAGTATGAATGTCCTATGGTTTTTTTAGAGAGCTCAATTAGATACAAATTAGTTTTGATGAAATTAAACTATATAAAGGATCCAATTCTGATTTTTATATCAATAGTCTAATATTTGTTTAATCTATACATGTGTACACGAATCTCAGTCGTACACGTGGCAGAAAGCGTTGAACATGGTGTGCTACAAGATCGACGGTGCACAATAGATACACCAATCGGATGCAAGGACAAATCTGATGATTATTGCAACACCAGATGCTTACAACAGTTTCCTCGTAGCAATGCAGAAGGATATTGTAATAGAAGCATAAAAATTGAATTATGGGTGTGCATGTGTCGTTATGATTGTTACTAGGAACAGTTTCGTATCGAGAAAAAATAAAAGAATTGATATTCAGTTTCCTTAGTTATGAAATTAAATTCTCAATTTTCTCGTCAACTCACAATAATAAATATATTTATTTATATTTACATTTGACACCGCATATGTATATGATACCAGAGAAGGCAAACATCGTTTAGCAGTTTAGGGGGAATTCACGTTACTTTATTAAATTTGAATTTCAAATGGTCCTATAACTTTAGCCTCAAATAAATTTAGTCACATAAATTTATTTATCGTCGATTTAACTTCAATAAATTTTATAATATCTCATTTTTGTCTCAAATTGATCGGAAATTCAAAATGAATAATCATGTGAAATGATTATTTATCTTAAAAGCAATCTCCACTATCAACTTCGAATAATCATTTGAAATTCGAAATGATTATTATTAAGTAAAATAAGTAAATATTGTATGTAATCTGATTCAAGGAAAAATAGAAGCCGAAAAAAAAAAAAAAAAATAAAATAAAATATATATATATATATATATATTGACTATCATTAATGTTACTCCTTTAAGGAAGACGTCTTAATCACCAATTGTTTCAATCAGACAAAATTGACTAGTTAAACAATGAATCTATGTGCAATTGAGTTCAATATTGAACAAAAAACAAAGGAACACGGAAGATTTGTGACCCGGTTCGTTCGTTAAACTGAACTATGTCCGGGGGCTCCAAGCCAGGTTTATCTGTATATTGTTTATGCCTAGAGTACTAAGATTTTTCCACCTCTTTACAAGTGGCCTCCTCGGCCTATTTATACTTATTTTTCCGCCTTGTTTAGCTAGATTCTTCATAAGGAAAACCGCACTCTTCATGCCTTCAATCTCGCAAGTCGTTTGTCTATGAGGCTTGATCAGAGATTGCCTCTTTAATGAGGGCGGATTGTGGGAAGAAATTCCCTGCGGATTGAACGGCTTATTGGACGACACTCTTGATTAAAGGCTTTTAAGAGCCTTTAATACCATTCAGGTCGCATCCCGACCTGAAAAGCATTGGCTTTTTGCCGACGTGCGGCTTCCGATCTCGAATGTGGTCGTCATACGAGTTGTCTCCTTCTGCGACTTGAGAGTCTACTCCAAGAGCCCTCTTTTCAGTTATGCACTGGTGTAGGCCAGCTTTTTTCTGTCATACTTATGAAATATGATGGAAGCAGCTTATTTCATGCCACAACAATTGCCCCTCAAGTCGAGGTCGCATGTTCGTTTTAATGGGGCATCGACTTGACTCTTTTACCGGCATGGGCTACGACCTCTTGCCCCGAGTAGGGGAAGAGTCACCTCGAAGTTACGAAAAGGAGTATCTGATTTTCTCGTTTTTCGGAGATTTGAAATGATGGCTTGCCAGGCCGCTGACGTGAGGTGCCGCCAAGGGAACCAATAAGAATCCGCGGTGATCCCCACGCGTCGACTCTGCGCCTTCGATTGCCGGAAGAGGCTCGATTTACAACTTATTTGCATTTTGGCCCTTCCCTTCCTTTTATAAATAGGCGGGGAATTAGGTTTTCAAAAACCCATTTATCCCCTCTGAAAATACGAGAAACTTTTGAAAATTTCATCTTCTCCGATCGAGCGTTTGGATCTTGCTCTCTTTTCCCGTTCTTCATCAGGTAATACACTCTCCCGTCTCTTATTTTCACACGATGGAAACTGACTTCCCCGGTTCAAGCTCTATTCCGCAACCTATGACGATCGCTTCATCTTCTGAGGATGACATTCCGATCGCCCATCGCCGCCTTCTAGTTTTTGGCTCCACAGCAGGGCACGACGGTGAGGGCTCGTAGGCTCACTAGTTTGGTGTCGAGAGAGAAGACGGTGCAAATGACGAACCAGTGGATAACCAGTTTTTGGAAGAACTGGATGAAATCGCCCATCTCCCACCGTTGGATTTTCCATCCCAAATTCCAGTCCCGTTGAGGTAATCGATGGCTGCTGGTTCTTCCGCCCCTACTGTGGATTTTGGGGCTTATGAAAATATTTTTGACTATGAGATGTATCACAACCTTGCCCCATACAAGCGACCTGAACGCCAGTATCGCAAGTCGGTACCCTCAGAATTCGCAGCATCCGAACGGTGATTTAGGTCGGTGTTGTCTGATCGTTATGTGCGAGCTCTCCGTCGCACATACAAAGTTCCCCGGGATGTCCATTTCTATGCACCGACCTCTGACGAAAGTGCCGATCAGCCTCCCCAGGGTATGATTGCAGTGAATCGGCCCACCATGGATGCGGGGATTCACTTCCCGCTTCATCCGGCCATCTCGCATCTGCTGGCCGCCTGGAACTTGAGTCTCCCTCAGATCACTCCGAATGGTTGGAGCTATATTATTTCGACCATGATCGTGTTGGGATAGGCCGGCCTGAAAAGGATGCCTACCCCTGGGGAGATTGGCTATGTGATGTCGCCTATGGCTCAAGCTGGGGGATATCATGCAGTGCGACTTCGCAAGGGCAAAGAGCTTGTTAGCGGCATCCCTAACAAAGTCGACGGATGGCGCGAGAAATGGTGGTTTGTTGGAGGGGCCTGGGAATCAGTTCCACCGACCAGTACATTATCGATCCGAGTTCCCACGGATTATGCCATCCGTGTGGAGAACGGTATATTTTTCGTGCTTTTCCTTTTACACTTGTACTGATCTAATTCTCTTCTTGTCTTGCAGTGTTCACACTCCGAGCCTCCGACCTTTATTGGGATTTCAACGAGGCCTTCAAGACAACCCGGGGTATCCCTGCGAGTTGGTGCGAAGTCGAGTCGTTGAACACCGAGCACAATCGGCTGTCGACGGGATTATACACGTATCCCCGCCATCTGCGTATCCCCTGTAAGTTTTCGAGGAACATCTTTTGATAGTAATTTTCCCCATGAAATGACTTTTTAATTTGGTTACTCTTGTAGACCCCGAGCTTCCGATCTATCATCGTGAGCCTTCTGCTGCTAAGATGGTGTCCAGGTCGAAATCAGTCCTCAGCTCGATGAGACGCCATCAGAGCTCGGGTTCCCCCGCAGGCTCTCCGGTCCAGACATCAATCCCCACCGCTGATAAGGGGAAGAAGAAGAAAACCAGTGAATCTGCCCCGCCGGCTGGAGATCGCCCCCATAAGCGGGCTCGGGAAGACTCAACCTCCCACCGGTCTCAGCGGGAGACCGTAGTAGTCGCCAGGACCTCCACTCCTCCTCCTGCAGTAACCACGCCTGTGTTGGGATTATACTGGAACGTATGCTTTTACTTTGTATAATCAAAACTGAATTTCGGACTTATTTACTGAAATAAATTATTTATCACTGATGCTTTAAATATCATCGAATGTTACATATATTTACTGCATAACTGTTCAATAAATAGTACGTGTTATATTGTAGTTAATTTAGTGATACCAGATCACAAAAGATTAAATTAACAGTCCCTTGTAATCAAAAGTACACCATTCACGACCTAGATGGAAATGAACAATCCATCGTGAAAGGTTGAAGTGTAAGGCTCAGATTGGCTTGTCTTGACCAAGAGATTACATTAGTGCATGACTGATGCACTGAATAGGACCTACAGGAGGACAAATTCTTCAGAACTGAACAAGGAAGAATTAGACCTCAGTGGTTCGTTATTTCTTAATCTTCGTTCCTTAAATAGGATCACGTGTGGTTGGTAACTATTGCTTTGACTTATCATGGGTAGAGAATCAACGAGATTCAATACTTTTTATCTTGGGCAATATTATTGGTCACATGTGATTGCTAAGATTTAATACGAAGAATCGTGTACAAGTACGCTTGTTCGATTTGCCCCCTTGGGAGGTTCATAAGATTTTTCATACCAAATCTTGCAAGTGGAACTAGTTTCCGGTATGGATAATAATGTTGAACCGTTCTTTAACCAAGGACAAAAGATATTAATTAATGGAAAGCTATTTCAGTGGCTTGAATTAATTAATGGGCTAGATAATCTTAAACACGGGAAATAATAACCGAGAGCCATATTGACTGTAATATGGGTTAAGATGGATAGTGCAATATTAATTATGTAGTGGGATTAATTAATATTTATGGGCTTGAATAATATTGTGGCTCAATATTGATAATTCAAGATCCATTGGAAGGTCCAATCTTAATTCTCCTAAAGGCCCCCTAAGTAGCCCAACATAAAGTCCAATAACTGAAAAAGGTGTTTAAAATAAAATAGATATTGTTGCCTTATTTTTGCTCATAAATTCAAAAATTATGGATTAAATGGGGAGAAAGATTTTCTTTGAATTTTGTTATGGAATGAAGATATGTATTCTTGGAATACAAGATTATCTCATTAAATTCAAGAAATCTCCCACTTGGTTATCCATATAGTATTTTTCGAAAATCTTGAAATATAAAGGGCAAGAAAGATTTTCTTGATTTTCTTGAAAAATATTATGAAAGATATGTATTTCTTGGAATACAAGAATATCTCATAAATTCAAGAAGATCCAAATCTTGGATTCTTGTTCCCTAATATTTTCGAAATTTCCATAACAAAGATGAGTTGGGATTTTTGTGGAATATTTTAATTTTGGAGAAAAGAATATATGAGATATATTCAAGATTTCTTGGAGATCAATAAAAAGATTTTCCCATATTATTTTATCCCAAATTTTCGACCAACACCCTCTATAAATAGGGGATGAGTGTTTCATTCCCAAGTACAATTCCATGTGCTGGAAAAATTAGTAAATCCACAAAGGTGGTGCAACAAAGTTTATTTTCCTTTTGTTAATTGTTCGCGAGCATCCTACCACCGGATTGTAGAGTAAGGATTAAGGGAATACTTGGGAAGGTTTTTCGGTGTGTTTAATCAACGAGGTCATTACCATTCCAAGAGGTATGTTTACGTAAACTCGTAGTAATTCCGCATGCGTAGGATTTACGTGAACTAATTATATGCATGATTTGTTGTTGAATTATTATTTGAATTAATATAGGATTAATTCATGCTATTAATAATTATCAGAATTAAATTTGTATATAAATATTTATCCATAATAGATCCGTGCAATTTATTCCCCAACAACTGGTATTAGAGCCTCGGTTTCGGGCTCTGAATTTTAAATTGTAGTTTAATTCATTTTCATTAAATTTGAAATTGGATAGTAGAATTGCTAGATCTTTTTTGCAGGTATCCAATTGTCATGGAATTTAATGTGTTTATTTATGCATGCATATAAATTGTGGTTTTTAATTCGATTCGTTCGAATTCGTTTTGCCTCGTGAGAAAATCCACGAGTAGATTAGGATTTGTTTGATTTGATCAATGTAATAGACTAGTCTAGATCTAGGTTTATTTATTTTTGTAAATAAATTGTAACCGGATCGGAAAAGGAGGCGGAGACGAAGAATTAAAGAATAGATCCAGAACCGTACGCGGACGATGTGCATCGCGTGAAACGTGCCAAGGGAGACACGCGCGCGACGCGGACGTTACCTTGCGATGAGGTCGACTCTGGCATCCGCGGGTGGGATCGCTCGACGCGAAGCGGGGACGGATGGGCGAAAGCACGGGCGAAGGCGATGGGCGCCAAGGACTATGCGAGGTCAAGGAAGGCCGGGGCGGCGAGGGTCGACGAAGGCTACATGATGATGCACGCGATACGCTGCCCTTACCGAAGCTTCTTGAGGCGCAAGCCGAGGCACGGGCCGGCAGAGTCTTAGAGGCGTCTTTGGGTTACCGAGGCGGACTTCGGCCAAAGGGCTTGGATCTTGGTGTGCATCATCGGCATGCGAGCTACTTGGCATGGCTTTTTGAGACGGAGTTCTTTTCGAGACGATCGAGTGGGAGAAATTCAAGACGACGTTTCTTCAAAATCAAGCCAAGAAAAATCAAACCATGACAATTGGATAATTTGTGCCCAATATGTTTATTTTTCCGCTTTGCTTGATTTATTATTGTGTTTTCTTGTGCTTTATTTAATTTGTTTAAATGTGTTTGCATGAGAGTTGCTCAATGAAAAATCTCACCATCAATAATTACTAAGTATGTTTAAATAATTAATTGACAATTTTATTCCGGATAATAAAATTGAATTAATTTTGACCTCCATGATTTATTTATTTGTGAATTCTTTTGGAGAAATTCCCCCCACGGGACGGTCAAAAGTTAGCTTTCACATGAATGAATTCCAAATGGATGATTGTGGATTATTACTAGTGGCGACGATGACCCTCCCCACGAAGCTCGTTCAAAACGAAATAATGATTCTGTATTTAATCATGGTTATTACTTAGGTATAAAATTGATATGCATATACTTCTCCGAAGTCCCTGTCAATTTTATATTGGTCAAGTGGGAGCCAACTATTAATCTGGATATTAAAGGTTTAATAACTGTTCTTGTTTGTAACCTGCTTTAATCTGTTTAAATAATGACCCACCCCACGTGGCTTATTTAAACTGTTTTGAGATGTTGGCTGATCCATGTTCATATTTTTTTGAGATTTTAATATGAAACATGTGATCGAATTTTGTGATATATTTGTGCTTATGCATATTATTATTTATTTCAGTTCAGCATGTCGTAACCTTTTAATCCACTCTTCATTATACTTAAAGTCAATTGAATGAGTATGGAAACTATATTGATTGGAAACGAAAATTTATAATTGTCCTAACTACACAAAAGCACAAGTGGATTCTTGACACACCAAAATCAGATGAGCCAGCTGACGAGTCAAAAATGCGAGACTCGTCAGATCACCTTGCGAGAGATGTCGTCGCTGAAATTGGTGGAGGGCAAACCCGTAAGGGATTACATCCTCAGAATTGATGGCCCATCTGAACAAGCTTGAAGTTCTGAGTACAGATTATAATCTGGAGACTCAGATGAATTTGGTACTTCACTCTCTGCCCAAAAAGTTTTTGAGCATTTTGGTCTCGCTAGCTGATTTGTTGCAAGCTTTTGGTCTCAAGAGATGTTGATGGGGCACCAAACTCAAGCTTTGACGGAAAATGGTCCGTCTTCATATTCTAGGCCAAGGGATGGCAAGAAGAAGAATGTGACCAAAGGCCATAAGCAATTCAGACTCAACTGTTGCCAAGGGCAATGATAAGATGACGAATGGTGGTGGTGTCAAGGAAAATCCAAAGAGGAAATGCTTAAGCTGCGGTGAAAGAGGGCAATGGAGGTTTGCCTGTTCCAACCCCAAAAGGGCCGGAAAGAAAGGTAATTCTCACGCACTAATTGTTGAAACTTGTTTAGCGGCGTATGCTTCTCATTCGTGGGTAGTTGATACGGGATCCACTAATCATATTTGCTTCACGGGTTCAAACTGATCTGGCAACTTAGTGAGAGTGAGATCCTCATCACATTGGGCAATGCTACGAGAGGGCGGTGAAAGCGATGGGAGAAGTGCACTGTCTTTTTTTGACGAGTTTTAATTTTAAGAGATGTTCTTTACGTTTCGAATTTTAGAAAGAATTTAATTTCAGTTTCTAAACTTTTTCTTGATGGATATTCGGTTACTTTTAATAAAGTTGTTACCATTTCTCTTTTTGATAAATTTATCTGTCATGGAACGTTGTCGAATAATCTCTATACAATTAACTGTGCACACCACTCACGAAATGCATCCTATAACACATCAATCAAGTTTTAAGAAAAGAAAACGTTCATCAAACGTGAACGAGACACTTCTATGGCATCTAAGATTGGGACATATAAATCCAAAGAGGATCCAAAGGTTGGTGAAAGACGGTTCACTGGAGTTTCTCCAAGTTGAACCAATTCCAACCTGCGAATCATGTTTGGAGGGTAAAATGACCAAGAGGGCATTTGGAGCCAAAGGGAATAGAGCCAAAGAAGTGTTAGAAATTGTTCACACAGATGTATGTGGTCCAATGTCAACCAAAGCAAGAGGAGGTTATGAGTTTTTCTTCACTTTTATTGATGACTACTCAAGGTAAGGTTATATTTTCCTTATGAAGAATAAATCTGAGACCTTTGAGAAATTCAAAGAATTTAAGGCTCAAGCAGAGAATCATAGGGAAAAACGTATCAAATCTCTACGATCCGATCGTGGAGGCGAATACCTCAGCGATGAGTTTTTGAACTACTTGTCTGATGAAGGGATTGCATCCTAACTAACTGCACCCGGAACCCCTCAACAAAACGGGGTTGCAGAGCGAAGAAACATAACTCTTTTGGAAATGGTTAGATCTATGATGAGTTATCGCGGATCCCAAGTCGCTTACGGGGTCATGCCTTGAAACAAAGAAAGACCTACATTCTGAACTTGGTGCCATCCAAATCGGTTCCCAAAACTCCCAAAGAATTGTGGACCCATAAGCCCGTTTTGAGACACATGAAGATTTGGGGGTGTCCGCCTCGTGTTGGACAAGGAAGCCGATAAATTGGATCCTCGATCGTAATTAAGGTTGTTTATGGATACCCCGGGAACAAAACGGTGTATGTTCTATGGTCCCGAAGATCTAAAGGTGATAATAAGCACCCACTTTAGATTTTTGGAAGAAGACTATATGAACGAAAGAAGACCCAGAAATGAGATTACCTTAAATGAGCTAAGAGGGCTAACCTCAGTGTCAACTGTAAAAGATGACATACCAAACGACACACTTACACAACCGGAACCTCGTCGTAGTGGGAGGGTTGTGAAATAGCCCGAGAGATTCATGGGGATAGGAGAGTCCTCGGACTTGATCCCCGGTCAAGACGAATCAGACCCATGGACATATGACGAGGCAATCCAAGACAAGGATGTAGTTTCTTGGCAAACAACAATGAAAGCCGAAATGGGTTCGATGGATCATAACAGAGTGTGGGAGCTAGTCGAACCACTTAATGGGGTCAAACCCATTGGTTTCAAGTGGGTGTACAAGAAAAAAAGAGGACCGGATAGGAAGGTGGAAACCTTCAAGGCAAGACTTGTGGCGAAAAGGTTTTACTCGTAAAGAAGGATCGACATGAGGAAACTTTTTTTAGCGTAGTCATGCTCAAGTCCATCCAAATTCTCTTATCAATTGTTGCGCATCCCGACTTTGAAATCTGGCAAATTGATGTCAAGACAGCTTGCCTTAACGGAAGTCTTGATGAAGAGATCTATATGCAACAACCCCAAGGATTCATTGAAAAAGGCCAAGACCACCTAGTTTGTAAGCTCATGAAGTCCATTTACGGACTCAAACAGGCATCCAGAGCTTGGAACCAATGTTTTGATCATTGTTATAAAACCTTATGGGTTTGATCAAAAGCGAGTTCGAAAGACGTTTGTGTGTACAAAAAAGCGTCGAATCGCATTGGTATTCTTAGTACTATTTTAACAACATTTGATCATGGGAACGATGTAAAGGTGTTATCGGGCGTAAGGTCATGACTTTCAAAATAATTTGATATGAAGGACTTAGGGGATATATAGTCCTTGGGATCAAGATCACTCCTCGAGATCCAAGAAAATGATGATAGGCTTGTTCAAGCTTCATACATAGACTTTTTCGTCTTGAAACTATTCAAAGATGCAGGATTCCAAGAAAGGATATTTTTTCTTTCGGACATGGAATCCATCTATCCAAGAAAATGTGCTCTAAGACACAAAAGGAGATAGATGACATGAAAGGCATTCCATATGCTTTTATCGGAAGCCTTATGTATGCAATGTCCATCGAGACCGGATATCTGCTTTGCCATTGGCATGGTGGCAAGATATCAAAGTAACCCGGGGAAAAAGAACATTGACTCGGAAGTTAAAAACATTCTCAAGTATATGAAAAGAACTTAGAATGTTAATTTATCGATCGATAGTCTAATCCCCATCGGTTTACGGACTTCGAATTTCCAATCGTATAGATTCGAAATTCTACCTCCCAGAGTGTGTTTTGCATGGGGGTTGAGCCATGACATGGAGAAGCAATGTTCAGGATTCTACCATGGAAGCCAATATATGTAGGCTTTGCTTTAGAGGCATAAAAAAGCGGTTTGGCTCAAGAACTTCCTAGTGGACTTGAATGTAGTTCAATTTACCCAAAGGAATCACTATTTATTGTGACAATGCCTTTTGCAAATTCAAGGGAACCAAGAGCCCACAAGGCCAATTTAACACATTGAAAGGAAATACCATCTTTTCTAGATATCGTTAAGAGATGAGATATAGAGGTGGCAAAGATAAGCGTCGGTGTTGGGATTATACTAGAAAGTATGCTTTTTACTTTGTATAATCAAAACCTAATTTCGGACTTATTTATCAAATAAATTGTTTATCAATCGATCCTTTAAATATTATCGAATGTTACATATATTTCTTTGATAATTGTTCAATAAGTCGACGTGTTACATTGTAGTTAATTTAGTGATACGGATCACGTAAGATTAAATTAACAATCCCTTGTAACTAAAAAAAGTACACCATTCACGACCTAGATGGAAATGAACAACCCATCGTGAAAAGTTGAAGTGTAAAGGCTCGTTTGGCTTGTCTTGACCAAGAGTTTACACTAGTGCATGACCGATGCCTTTGAATAGGACTCTCTGGAGGACAAATTCTTCTTGATCGAATAAGGAAGAATTAGACCTCGGTGGTTCGTTATTTCTTAATCTTCGCTCCTTAAATAGGATCACGTATGATTGGTAACTATTGCTTTGACTTATCATGGGTAGAGAATCAACGAGATTCAATACTTTTTATCTTGGGCAATATTATTAGTCACATGTGATTGCTAAGATTTAATCTTTGATCAAGAATCGTGTATAAGCACGCTTTGTTTGATTTGCCCCTTGGGGAGGTTCATAAGCTTTATCATACCAAATCTTGCAAGTGGAATTAGTTTACGGTATGGATAATAATGTTGAACCGTTCCTTGACCAAGGACAAAAGATATTAATTAATGGAAAGCTATTTCAAAGGGCTTGAATTAATTAATGGGCTAGATAATCTTAAACATGGGAAATAATAACCGGGAGCCATATTGATTTCGATGGGTTAAGATGGATAGTCTTGAATATTAATTATGTAGTGGGATTAATTAATATTTATGGGCTTGAATAATATTGTGGCTCAATATTAGATATTCAAAGTCCATTAGAAGGTCCAATCTTAATTCTCCTAAAGCCCCCCGAGTAGCCCAACATATAGTCCAATAACCTGAAAAAAGGTGATTAAAATAAAATAAATATTGTTGCTTATTTTTCCAAGTAATTTTAAAAATTATGGATAAGTTGGGAGAAAGATTTTCTTTGAATTTTGTTATGGAATGAAGATATGTATTCTTGGAATACAAGATTATCTCATTAAATTCAAGAAATCTCCCCTTGGTTATTCATAAGAGAATTTGAAATTTTTGAAATATAATTGGGCAAGAAAAAGATTTTCTTGATTTTCTTGAAAAGATATTATGGAAGATATGTATTTCTTGAAATACAAGAATATCTCATAAATTCAAGAAGATCCAAATCTTGGATTCTTGATCCCTTATATTTTCGAAATTAACCATAAATATGAGTAAGTGGGATTTTGTGGAATATTATAATTATGGGAAAAAGAATATAGGAGATATATTCAAGATTTCTTGGAGATCAAGAAAAGATTTTTCCACATTAGTTTTGGGCACAATTTTCGACCACTTGGACTCTATAAATAGGGGATGATTCTTTCATTCCCAAGTACAATTTCATGTGCTGGAAAAATTAGTAAATCCACAAAGGTGGTGCAACATAATTTATTTTCCTTTTGTTAAATCGTTCACAAGTGTCCTACCACCGGATAGTCGAACGAGGACTAAGGGAATACTTGGGAAGTTCTTTTGGTTAGTCTAATTAGCCAGATCACTGCCATCCCAAGAGGTACGTTCACGTAAACTCGTAGAATGAGATATAGATGTTTTACGTGAATTATTATATGCATGATATGTTGTTGGATTATTATTTAAATTAATATAGGATTAATTCATGCTAGTAATAATTATAAGAATTAAATTTGTATTTAAATATTCACCCCATAATAGATATGTTATTCCCCAACAATTTCGAATATACGGTTTCGACTCTTACAATTTTTTAAATTGTAATTTAATTCGCTGACATTAAATTTGAAATTGGATAGTAGAATTGCTAGATCTATTTTGCAGGTATCCAATTGTCATGGAATTTAATGTGTTGATTTATGCATCCATATAAATTGTGGTTTTTAATTCATTCACGACCCTAGATGAAATGAACAACCCATCGTTGAAAGGTTGAAGTGTAAGGCTCAATGTTGGCTTGTCTTGACCAAGAGTTTACACTAGTGCATGGTGATGCAATTATAATAGGACCTCTGAGGAGGACAAATTCTTGAAAAGACAATAAGGAAGAATTAGACCTCGGTGGTTCGTTATTTCTTAATCTTCGTTCATAAATAGGATCCGCATGATTGGTAACTATTGCTTTGACTTATCATGGGTAGAGAATCAACGAGATTCAATACTTTTTATCTTGGGCAATATTATTAGTCACATGTGATTGCTAAGATTTATCTGAAAGAATCGTGTCTGAAATCTGTTTGTTTGATTTGATTTGCCCTTGGGAGGTTCATAAGCTTTATCATACGAAATCTTGCAAGTGGAATTAGTTTTACGGTATGGATAATAATGTTGAACCGTTCTTGACGAGGACAAAAGATATTAATTAATGGAAAGCTATTTCGAATTGGCTGGCGAATTAATTAATTAATGGGCCCGAATAATCTTAAACATGGTGTTTTGAGACGGAGTTATTTTTCGAGACGATCGAATATGGGAGAAATTCATGAGTCTGTTTCTTCAAGATCAAGCCAAAAAATCAAACCATGACAATTGGATAATTTGGGCCCAATATGTTTATTTTTCTGTTTTGCTTGATTTATTATTGTGCTATCTTATGCTTTATTTAATTTGTTTAAATGTGTTTGCATGAGAGTTGCCCAATGAAAAATCTCACCTTCAAAATTACTAAGTATGTTTAAATAATTAATTGATAATTTTATTCCGGATAATAAAATTGAATTAATTTTGACCTCCATGATTTATTTATTTGAGAATTCTTTTGGAGAAATTCCCCCCACGGGACGGTCAAAAGATAGCTTTCACATGAATGAATTCCAAGTGGATGATTGTGGGTTATTAGTAGTGACGACGATGACCCTCCCCACGAAATAATAATCCTGTATTTAATCATGGTTATTACTTAGGTATAAAATTGATATGCATATACTTCCCCGAAATCCCTGTCAATTTTATATTGGTCAAGATTTTCTATTAATCTGATATTAAAGGTTTGTAATGTATTTTTGTTTGTAACTCAAGAATAATGTGTTTAAATAATGACCCACCCCACGTGGCTTATTTAAACTGTTTTGAGATGTTGGCTGATGCATGTTCATATTTTTTTTGAGGTTTTAATATGATGCATGTGATCAAACCTTGTGATATATTTGTGCTTATGCATATTATTATTTATTTCAGTTCATCATGTCGCAACCTTTTAATCCACTATTCAATATACTTAAAGACAATTTGCTCATTTGAAGAAAATTTTATTGATTGGAGTCGAAACTTACTATTGTCCTCATCGCACAAAGCCATAATCGGGTTCTAACCACAAACTAAACCTAAAAGCCAAAAGATGAGTCCATTAAAACGGTTAAGAAAGAGTATCTTGACCGGGAGCGATCTAACGAAATGGCAAAGTGTACCATCTTGGCTTCGTATGTCGATGTGTGTTGCAACACCAACACCGGAACGTTGAGACCGGGCTAGACATCATGACTAGTCTTAAAGCGATGTTTCAACATCGAAAACGTTGGCTCGTCGGATCACCATGAGGGACTTGCTCTCTATGAAAATGGTGGAGGGAACGCCCGTAGGGAGAACGTTCTCGGATGATGGCTCACCTTAATAAACTTGAGGTACTTGGATTATTATTTATATCAAGACCCAAATCGATTTAGTTCCACTCTTTTGCCGAAAAGTTTTGAGCAATTCAATTTGAACTACCGGATGAATAATCGACCTCTCGATGCCATATATTGTGGTTTTAGTCTCGGCGGAGGCGATATTGGGGCAAAAGAGCCAAGCCTTGGTGGCAAATGGGCCCCATTTTAAATCTTCAATTTAAGGGGTGGTAAAACAAGAAAATGGACAAAGGCCATAACAAGTGAACTCAAAGTGTTGCCAAGGGCAAAGAAAAGGTGAAGAAAGGTGGTGGTGTGAACAAGCCCATAAAAAGTGCTTCAACCTGCGGTGAAAAGGGACATTGGAGGTCACTGTTCCAAACCCAAAAGGGATGGAAAGAAAGGTAATTCTCACGCACTTAGTTGTTGAAACTTGTTTAGCGGCGTATGCCTCCCATTCGTGGGTGGTGGATCTAGGATCCATTAATCATGTTTGTTTCACATTACGGGGTTCAAGCGGACCGCAACTTAGTGGGAGTGAGGTCCTCATCACACTTTGGGTGATGCTCTAGAGTGGCAATCGAAGCGATGGGAGAAGTGCACCTTGTCTTTTGAAGACGAGTTTTAATTTTAAGAGATGTTCTTTACGTTCCAAGTTTTAGAAAGAATTTGATTTCAGTTTCTAAACTTTTTCATGATGGATATTCGGTTACTTTTAATAAAGTTGTTACCATTTCTCTTTTTGATAAATTTATCTATCATGGAACGTTGTCGAATAATCTCTATACAATTAATCATGCACACCACTCACGAAATGCATCCTATAACACATCAACTATTTCCGAGAAAAAAAACGTTCATCGACGTGAACGAGACACTTTGGCATCTAAGATTGGGTCATATAAATCCAAAGAGGATCCAAAGGTTGGTAAAAGATGGTTCAATTGGAGTTTCTCCAAGTTGAACCAATTCCAACCTCGAATCATGTTTGGAGGGTAAAATGACCAAGAGGGCATTTGGAGCCAAGGGAATAGAGCCAAAGAAGTGTTAGAGATCGTTCACACGTATGTATGTGGTCCATTGTCAACCAAAGCAAGAGGAGGTTATGAGTATTTTGTCACTTTTATTGATGATTACTCAAGGCTTTATTTACATTTTCCTTATGAAGTATAATCGATACCTTTGAGAAATTCAAAGAATTTAAGGCTCAAGCAGAGAATCATAGGAAAAACGTATCAAGTCTCTACTATCCGATCGTGGAGGCGAATACCTCGGCGATGAGTTTTTGAACTACTCATCGATGAAGGATCGATCCCAACCATTTTGGAACCCCCCTCAACAAAAACGGGGTTGCAGAGCGAAGAAATGAACTCTTTTGGAAATGGTTAGATCTATGATGAGTTATGCGGATCTTCCCAAGTCGATTAATCATGCCTTGAAACAATTGCCCATTACGAACTTGGTACCATCCAAATCGGTTCCCAAAACTCCCAAAGAATTGTGGATCGGTATTGGCCTAGTATGAGACACATGAGAAGTTGGGGGTGTCCGCCCTCGTTTTTGGACAAGGAAGCCCCAATTTGGATCCTCGATCGTAATTAAGGTTGTTTGTAGGATACCCCGAGGTAACAAAAAGGGTGTATGTTCTATGGTCCCAAGATCAAAAGGTGGTCATAAGCACCCACTTTAGATTTTTGGAAGAAGACTATATGAACGAAAAGAAAACCCGTGAGATTACCTTAAATGAACTAAGAGGAAAACCTCAATGCCAACTTTGTTTAGATGATATACCAAACGACACACTTTCTAAACTATTCAACCTCATCGTAGTGGGAGGGTTGTAAGAAAACCGAGAGATTCATGGGAATAGGAGAGTCCTTGATTCCCTGACAAGACGAATCAAACCCATGGACATATGACGAGGTAATCCAAGATAAGGATCAAATTCTTGGCAAACAAAGAATGAAATCCAAAATGGGTTCTATGTTTCATAACAGAGTGTGGGAGCTAGTCGAACCACTTAATGGGGTCAAACCCATTGGTTGCAAGTGGGTATATAAGAGGAAAAGAGGACCGGACGGGAAGGTAGAAACCTTAAAAGCAAGACTAGTGGCGAAAGGTTATACTCAGAAAGAAGGGATCGATTATTAGGAAACTTTTTTTCACCGAGCCATGCTTAAGTCTATCCGTATTCTCTTATCGATTGTTGCGCATCTCGACTTTGAAATCTGGCAAATGGATGTCAAGACAGCTTTCCTTAACGGAAGTCTTGATGAAGAGATATATATGCAACAACCCCAAGGTTTCATTGAAAAAGACCAAGAACACCTAGTTTGTAAGCTCATGAAGTCCATTTACGGACTCAAACAGGCATCCAGAGCTTGGAACCAATGTTTTGATCATGTTATAAAGTTTTATGGGTTCGATCAAAATGAGTTTGAAAGTTGTGTGTATAAAAAGCATGTCGGAACTGCATTTGTATTCTTAGTACTATACGTAGATGACATTCTGATCATCGGGAACGATGTAAAGGTGTTATCAGATGTAAGGGCATGGCTTTCAAAACAATTTGATATGAAAGACTTAGGGGAAGCCGGACACATCCTTGGGATCAAGATCACTCGAGATCGCAAGAAAAGGATGATAGGCTTATCGCAAGCTTCATACATAGACACTGTCTTGAAAAAGCTTCAAAGATGCAAGATTCCAAGAAAGGCTTCGTTGGCCGCGGGCATGGAATCCATCTATCCAAGAAAATGTCCCCTAATACGCAAAAGGAGATAGATGACATGAAAGACATTCCTTATGCTTCGTCTGTCGGAAGCCTTATGTATGCAATGCTGTGTATGAGACCGGATATCTGCTTTGTTGTTGGCATGGTGGCAAGATATCAAAGTAACCCGGGGAAAGAGCATTGGACGGCGATTAAAAACATTACGAAGTATCCGAAAAGAACTCGGGGATGGAATGTTAGTTTATCGATCGGATAGTCCAATCCCCATTTTACACGGACTCAGTTTCCAATCGGACATAGACTCAGAAAATCTACCTCCGGTAGTGTGTTTTTGCATGGGGGAGGAGCCATGGTGGAGAAGCGTCATATCTTTTGAAATGCAGTTTCTACCATGGAAGCCGAATATGTAGGCGTTCCAAGTTTTAAAAAAAAAGATTTTAGCTTGGCTCAAGAACTTCCTAGTGGACTTAGATGTGGTTCCGAATTTGCCCAAAGTTGAATCATTTTTTATTTTGATAATCTTTAGCGCTTGCAAATTCAAAGGGAACCAAGTAGCCCATTAAAGCCAAACACCAACACATTGAAAGGAAATACCATCTTATACGAGATATCGTTAAGAGAGAGAGATATAGATGTGGCAAAGATACGTCGAGGACAACTAAGATCCATTCACAAAAATCCAAAGAGGATCAATACATTCGAGAGACATGTGGAAGGAATGGGTGTCAAGACCGCTGAACCAATTCCTTTTGAGTATAAGTGGGAGAAATTATTAGGTTCGTGTAGGTGACATTAGATGTCACAGACTACACGAGACATGTTGTAGTATACTTAAAAGCGGACTTTGAGTATAAGTGGGAGATTGTTGGGATTATACTAGAAAGTATGCTTTTTACTTTGTATAATAAAAACCTAATTTTACTTATTCTTTGAAATAAATTGTTTATCATTGATGCTTTAAATATTATCGAATGTTACATATATTTACTACATAATTGTTCAATAAGTCGTCGTGTTACATTGTAGTTAATTTAAAATTTTACCGCTCACGTAAGATTAAATTAATGAAAAACAAACTAAAAAGTACGCCATTCATTCCCTAGATGGAAATGAACAACCCATCGTTTGAAAGGTTGAAGTAAAAGGCTCAAATTGGCTTGTCTTGACCAAGAACCCTTACACTAAATGGGCATGACCGATGAAAATAGGACCTCTTTGGAGGACAAATTCTTGAATCTAATAAGGAAGAATTAGGACCTCGTGGGTTCGTTATTTCTTAATCTTCGCTCTTAAATAGGATCACGATGATTGGTAACTATTGCTTTGACTTATCATGGGTAGAGAATCAACGAGATTCAATACTTTTTATCTTGGGCAATATTATTAGTCACATGTGATTGCTAAGATTTAATCTGAAGAATCGTACGTTTTACGACAAGGTTTGATTTGCCCCCTTGGGAGGTTCATAAGTTTTATCATACCAAATCTTGCAAGTGGAATTATTTTCCCAGTATGGATAATAATGTTGAACCGTTCCTTGACCAAGGACAAAAAAGATATTAATTAATGGAAAGCTATTTCATTTTGGAAGATTAATTAATGGGCTAGATAATCTTAAACATGGGAAATAATAACCTTAATTGACCGAATATGGGTTAAGATAGATAGTGCAATATTAATTATGTAGTGGGATTAATTAATATTTATGGCTTGAATAATATTGTGGCTCAATATTAGATATTCAAAGTCCATTAGAAGGTCCAATCTTAATTTTCCTAAAGGCCCCCTAAGTAGCCCAACATATAGTCTAATAACTGAAAAAGGTGATTAAAATAAAATAAATATTGTTGCATATTTTTCCAAGTAATTTTCAAAAATTATGGATAAGTTGGGAGAAAGATTTTCTTTGAATTTTGTTATGGAATGAAGATATGTATTCTTGGAATACAAGATTATCTCATTAAATTCAAGAAATCTCCAACTTGGTTATTCATAAGAGAATTTCGAAATTTTTGAAATATAATGGGCAAGAAAGATTTTCTTGATTTTTTTAAAAAGATATTATGGAAGATATGTATTTCTTGAAATACAAGAATATCTCATAAATTCAAGAAGATCCAAATCTTGGATTCTTGATCCCTTATATTTTCGAAATTAACCATAAATATGAGTAAAAGGATTTTTGTGGAATATTATAATTATGGGAAAAAAATATAGGAGATATATTCAAGATTTCTTGAAGATCAAGAAAAGATTTTTCCAAATTATTTTTGGGCACAATTTTCGACCACTTGGACTCTATGAATAGGGGATGATTCTTTCATTCCCAAATACAATTTCATGTGCTGGAAAAATTAGTAAATCCACAAAGGTGGTGCAACATAATTTATTTTCCTTTTGTTAAATCGTTCACAAGTGTCCTACCAAAATAGTTGAAAGAGGACTAAGGGAATACTTTGGAAGTTCTTTTGGTTAGTCTAATTAGCGTAGATCATCATTACCATCCCAAAGGTGCGTTCACGTAAACTCGTAGAATTCCGCATCGTAGATTTTAAAATTATTATATATGCATGATATGTTGTTGGATTATTATTTGAATTAATATATGATTAATTCATGCTAGTAATAATTATAAGAATTAAATTTGTATTTAAATATTCACCCCGAATAGATCTGTGCAACTTATTCCCCAACAGTCAGAAGACAACCTAGCAGATCCATTCACAAAGGGTCTACCTCTGAATACATTCGAGAGACATGTGGAAGGAACGAGTGTCAAGACCGTTGTCAATCTGCTTTGAGTATAAGTGAGAGAAATTATTAGGTTCGTGTAGGTGACATTAGATGTCACGTGTTAGGAACTACTACGAGACATTTATAGTATACTTAAAAAAGCGACTTTGAGTATCGATGAGAGATTGTTGGGATTATCTTTGGAAAGTATGCTTTTACTTTGTATAATCAAAACCTGAATTTGGACTTATTTATCAAATAAATTGTTTATCATCGATGCTTTAAATATCATCGAATGTTACATATATTTCTTTGCATAACGTTCAACAAATAGTATGTGTTACATTGCGATTAATTTTGTGATACCGGATCACGAAAGATTAAATTAACAGTCCCTTGTAACCAAAAGTACACCATTAACGACCTAGATGGAAATGAACAATCCATCGTGAAAGGTTGAAGTGTAAGGCTCAGATTGGTTTGTCTTGACCAAGAGATTACACTAGTGCATGACCGATGCTTGAATAATATGACCTCTGAGGGGACAAATTCTTGACTTCCTAGGAAGAATTAGACCTCGTGGGTTCGTTATTTCTTATTCTTCGTTCCTTAAATAGGATCACATGTGGTTGGTAACTATTGCTTTGACTCATGGGTAGAGAATCAACGAGATTCGATACTTTTTATCTTGAAAATATTATTGGTCACATGTGATTGCTTAAGATTTAATACGATAGAATGTGGCAAAAGATAATCGCTTGTTCGATTTGCCCCCTTTGGGAGGTTCATAAGATTTATCATACCAAATCTTGCAAGTGGAACTCCTCTAATACATAGTTTCCTATATGGATAATAATGTTGAAATTATTAGGTTAACCAAGGACAAAAGATATTAACTAATAGAAAGCTATTTCAAGAGACTTGAATTAATTAATGGGCTAGATAATCTTAAACACTTTGAAATAATAACCGGAGCCATATTGACTATAATATGGGTTAAGATGGATAGTCTTTGTATTAATTATGTAGTGGGATTAATTAATATTTATTTATTGAATAATATTGTTTATCAATATTGATAATTCAAGATCCATTGGAAGATCCAATCTTAATTCTTCTAAAGGCCCCCTAAGTAGCCCAACATAAAGTCCAATAACTGAAAAAAGTGTTTAAAATAAAATAAATATTGTTGCCTTATTTTTCCTCATAAATTCAAAAATTATGGATTAAAAGGGGAGAAAGATTTTCTTTGAATTTTGTTATGGAATGAAGATATGTATTCTTGGAATACAAGATTATCTCATTAAATTCAAGAAATTTCCCACTTGGTTATCCATATAGTATTTTTCGAAAATCTTGAATTATAAAGGGCAAGAAAGATCTTCTTGATTTTCTTGAAAATATATTATGAAACATATGTATTTCTTGAAATACAAGAATATCTCATAAATTCAAGAAGATCCAAATCTTGGATTCTTGTTCCCTAATATTTTCGAAATTTCCATAACAAAGAGGAGTTGGGATTTTTGTGGAATATTTTAATTATGGAGAAAATAATATATGAGATATATTCAAGATTTATTGGAGATCAAGAAAAATATTTTCTATATTATTTTATCCCAAATTTTCGACCAACACCCTCTATAAATAGAGGATAAGTGTTTCATTCCCAAGTACAATTTCATGTGCTGGAAAAATTAGTAAATCCACAAAGGTGGTGCAACAAAGTTTATTTTCCTTTTGTTAATTGTTCGCGAGCATCCTACCATCGGATTGTCTAGCAAGGATTAAGGGAATACTTGGGAAGGTTTTTCGGTGTGTTTAATCAACGAGGCCATTACCATTCCAAGAGGTATGTTTACGCAAACTCGTAGTAATTCCGCATGCGTAGGATTTACGTGAACTAATTATATGCATGATTTGTTGTTGAATTATTATTTAAATTAATATAGGATTAATTCATGCTAGTAATAATTATCAGAATTAAAATTGTATTTAAATATTTATCCCGAATAGATCCGTGCAATTTATTCCCCAACAGCCTGGAGGTCGGCATCCTGAAGACAACTCGTGGCTCGGATGGGACGCTGAGTCGGTGAAGAGGTAAGTTTCTGAACTGGCCTCGTGTAATATGCTTTTGTTGATAATTTTAACACGTTCCCCTTTGCTGACTGTAGCTCGGAGCTGACCCCTCATAAGTTCTCACCGGAAGCGTTGAGCTTCCTGAGGTCCCCGCTCCCTTCCCTTGAAGGCATTCCGGATGATTGGCCCAACTACCTGTCAAGGACGATCAGCAATGTCCCTCGAATGTGGACGCGGGATCTCCACTCCTCCGCCCATCGCCAGAGAGTCACGGGTAATTTGTACTCGTCGCTCGTGCATACCCTGAAAGGGGCCCTTTTTCTGGAGAAGGCCTGTGCTCAATCCGAGCTGGAGCTCGACGAATTGGAGAAAGCCCGGACTACGATCTCTGACCAGTCAAGGACCATTCTGGCTGCCCACAAGCAGCAAAAGAAACTGGAGGTCGAAAAGTCCGACTTGTGGAAGCGGGTTCAGGAGCTGGAGGAGCAGTTGAAGGGTGCCGAGGGTACGTTGGCGGCGGAGAAGGAGACGGTAACCCGTCTGAAGGAGGACCTGGGTGGCAAGGAATTGGAGGTCAGGGATAGGCTGGCTGCCGAGGAGGAGCGCTTCAAACAAACCGAAGAGCAAAATGCTAATTTTGCTTTTATCTGCGCAATGGCTAGGGCCATCAGGGCGATTCATAGAAAGAACCCTGTAGCTAATTGTTGGGGAATTATTTGCACAGATCTATTCGGGGTGAATATTTAAATACAAATTTAATTCATTAATTATTACTAGCATGAATTAATCCTATATTAATTAAAATAATAATTACAATAACATATCATGCATATAAAAAGCCACGTAAAACCTACGCATGCGGAATCTACGGGTTTACGTGAATGTACCTCTAGGGACGGCAGTGACTTCGGTCGGACGGACTAACCAAAAGGACTTCCCAAGTATTCCCTTAGCCCTTGCTCAACTATCCGGTGGAAGGACACTCGTCGAACAATTAACAAAAGGAAAAAATAAACTTTGTTGCACCACCTTTTGTGGATTTGCTAATATTTCCATCACATGGAATTGTACTTGGGAATGAACTAATCATCCCATATTTATAGGAGAGGAGTTGGTCGAAATTCTTGTAGAAAAACAATGTGGGAAAAGACTTTTCTTGGTCACCAAGAAATCTTGAATATATCTTCTATATTCTTTTTCCCATAATTAAAATATTCCACAAAAATTCCACCTCCCCTATAATATGGATTTTTCGAAAATAATATGTGCAAGATTCCAAGATTTGGATCTTCTTGAATTTATGAGATATTCTTGTATTTTAAGAAATACATATCTTCCATAATATCTTTTCAAGAAAATCAAGAAAATCTTTCTTGTCCATTATATTTTCTAATTTTAGAAAATTTCAATATAGATAGCCTAGTGGGAGATTTCTTGAATTTAATGAGATAATCTTGTATTCCAAGAATACATATCTTCATTCCATAACAAAATTCAAAGAAAATTTTCTCCCAACATATCTATAAATTTCGAAATTTTGGTTGGAAAATTAAGCAACAATATTTATTTTATTTTAATCACCTTTTTCAGTTATTGGACTATTTGTTGGGCTACTCAGAGGGCCTTTAGGAGAATTAAGATTTGACCTTCTAATGGATCTTGAATATCTAATATTGAGCCACAATATAATTCAAGCCCATAAATATTAATTAATCCCACTACATAATTAATATTGCACTATCCATCTTAACCCATATTACAGTCAATATGGCTCCCGGTCATTATTTCCCGTGTTTAAGATTATCTAGCCCATTAATTAATTCAAGCCACTTTGAAATAGCTTTCCGTTAATTAATATCTTTTGTCCTTGGTCGAGAACGGTTCAACATTATTATCCATACCGAAACAAATTCCACTTTCAAGATTTGGTATGATAAAGCTTATGAACCTCCCACCCAAATCAAACAAAAGCGTGCTTTTGCACACGATTCTTCGTATTAAATCTTAGCAATCACATGTGACCAATAATATTTCCCAAGATAAAAAGTATTGAATCTCTCTTTGATTAAGCTACCCATGATAAGTCAAAGCAATAGTTACCAATCCCACGTGATCCTATTTAAGGAACGTAGATTAAGAAACAACGAACCACCGAGGTCTAATTCTTCCTTGTTCGATTAAAGAATTTATCCTCCTCAGTAGTCCTATTCAAATTTTATCGATCATGCATTGGTGTAATCTCTTGGTCAAGACAAACCAATCTGAGCCTTACACCTCAACCTTTCGTGATGGGTTGTTCATTTCCATCTAGGTCGTGAATGGCGTACTTTTTAGTTACAAGGGACGATTAATTTAATTTAACTATCAATCACTAAATTAACTACAATGTAACATGTATTTTTTGAACAGTTATATGCAAAGAAATATATGTAACATTCAATCATATTTAAAGCATCGATGATATACAATTTATTTCAAATAAATAAGTCGAAAAATTCAGTTTTTAGATTATACAAAGTAAAAAGCATACTTTTCAGTATAATCCCAACAATCTCCCACTTATACTCAAAGTCTGCTTTTAAGTATACTACAACATGTCTCGGCTAGTCCGTGACATCTAATGTCACCTACACGAACCTAATAATTTATCCCACTTATACTCAAAGCAGATTGGCAACGGTCTTGACACCCATTCTACTCACATGTCTCTCGAATGTATTCAGAGGCAGACGCTTTGTGAATGGATCTGCTAGGGTCGTCCCTCGACGCTATCTTTGCCACATCTATATCTCCTCTCTTAACGATTTCTCGTATAAGATGTATTTCCTTTAATGTATTTGTTTGACTCGTGGACTCTTGGTTCTCTTGAATTTGCAACTGCCCCTAGCAGATATTGCTAGACAAATTCAGAACACCATCCAAGTCCACTAAGAAGATCTAGAGCCTAATCGGTTCTTTCACTGCTTCACAAGGTTGAGTCAGTGATGCATTTCTGCTCCACAATCGTCCATATGATGGCTACACTTCCCAAATGGAAACACACTATCTGAGGCAGATAATTCCTGGAATCTAAATCTGATTGGAAATCCGAGTCCGCATAGCCGATGGGGATTGGAGTACCTGACTGATAAATCAACATTCTATCCCGAGTTCTTTTCAGACACTTCAGAATGTTTTTAACTGTCGTTCAATGCTCTTTCCCTAGGTTACTCTGATATCTTGCCACCATGCCTACGGCAAAGCAGATATCCGGTCTCGTCTACAGCATTGCATACATAAGGTTTCCTATAGCCGAAGCACAAGGAATGCCTTTCATGTCATCTATCTCCTTCTCCGTCTTAGGGGACATTTTCTTGGATAGATGGATTCCAAGTCTGAAAGGTACGAATCCTTTCTTGGAATCTTGCATGTTGAATCGTTTTAAAACCAGTGTCAATGTATGAATACTTGCGATAACCCGATCATCCTTTTCTTGCGATCTCGAGTAATCTTGATCCCAAGGATGTGTCCGGTTTCCCTAAGTCTTTCATATCAAACTTTTTTGAAATGCCATGCCCTTACGTCTGACCACACCTTCACATCGTTCCCGATGATCACAATGTTATCTACGTATAGTACTAAGAATACCAATGCAGTTCCGACACGCTTTTTATACACACAACTTTCAAACTCGTTTTGATCAAACCCATAAGACTCTATTACATGATCAAAACTTTGGTTCCAAGCTCTGGATGCCTGTTTGAGTCCGAAAATGGACTTCTTGAGCTTACAAACTTGGTGTTCTTGGCCTGTTTCAATGAAAACTTGGGGTTGTTGCATATAGGTCTCCTTATCAAGACTTCCGTTAAGGAAAGTTGTCTTGACATCTATTTGCCATATTTCAAAGTCAAAATGTGCAGCAATCGATAAGAGAATACGGATGGACTTAAGCATGGCCACGGGCGAAAAAGTTTCCTCATAATCGATCCCTTTCTTTCTGAGTATAACCTTTCGCCATTAGTCTTGCTTTAAAGGTTTCAACCTTCACGTCCAGTCCTCTTTTCCCCTTATATACCCACTTTCATCCAATGGGTTTTACCCCATTAAGTGGTTCGACTAGCTCCCATACTCTATTATGAAACATAAAAACCACTTTGGCTTTCATTGTTGTTTGCCAAGAATCTGCATCCTTATCTTGGAGTGCCTCATCATATGTCCATGGGTCTGATTCCGGGAATCAAGTCCGAGGACTCTCCTATTCTCATGAATCTCTCGGGCTGTCTAACAACCCTCCCACTATGACGAGGCTCCGGTTGTGAAAATGTATCGTTTGGTATATCATCTAGTACAGTTGGCACTGAGGTTTGCCCTCTAAACTCATTTAAGGTAATCTCACTTCTGGGTTTTCTTTGGTTCGTATAGTTTTCTTCCAAAAATCTAAAGTGGGTGCTGATGACCACCTTTTGATCTTTGGGACTATAGAACATACACCCTTTTGTTCCCTCGGGGTATCCTACAAACAGCCTTAATTCTGATCAAGGATCCAATTTACCAGCTTCCTTGTCCAACACGTAGGCCGGACACCCCCAAACTCTTATGTGTCTCATACTAGGCTTGCGCCCGGTCCACAATTCTTTAGGAGTTTTGGGAACCGATTTGGATAGCACCAAGTTCAGAATGTAAGTAGCTGTTTCCAAGGCATGAACCTAGAACGACTCGGGAAGATCCGCATAACTCTTCATTGATCTAACCATTTCCAAAAGAATTATGTTTCTTTGCTCTGCTACCCCGTTTTGTTGAGGGGTTCCGGGTGCAGTGAGCTTGGGATACAATCCCTTCATCAGATGAGTAGTTCAAAAACTCAATGTTGAGGTATTCGACTTCACGATCAGATCGTAGAGACTTGATACGTTCTTCCCTATGATTCTCTGTTTGAGCCTTAAATTCTTAGAATTTCTCAAAGGTCTCATATTCATGCTTCATAAGGAAAATGTACCTTGAATAATCATCAATAAAATTACTCATAACCTCCTCTTGCTTTGGTTGACATTGGACTACATACATCTGTGTGAACGATCTCTAACACTTCTTTGGCCCTATTCCCCTTGGCTCCAAATGCCCTCTTGGTCATATTACTCTCCAAACATGATTCGCAGGTTGGAATCGATTCAACTTGGAGACGCTCCAGTGAACCATTTTTTACCAACCTTTGGATCCTCTTTGGATTTATATGACCTCTTGTTAGATGCCAAAAAGTGTCTCGTTCACGTCTGATGAACGTTTTCTTTTCTCGGAAACAATTGATGTGTTATAGGATACATTTCATGAGTGGTGTGCACAGTTAATTGTATAGAGATCATTCAACAACGTTCCATGACAGATAAATTTATCAAAAGAAAAATGGTAACAACTTTATTAAAAAGTAACCAAATATCCATCATAAAAGTTTAGAAACTGAAAATGAATTCTTTCTAAAATTCCAGAACGTAAAGAATATCTCAAAATAAAACTTTGTCTTCAAAAGACAGGTGCACTTCTCCCACTGCTTCAGCTGCCACTCTCGTAGCATCGCCCAGTGTGATGAGGACCTCACTCCCACTAAGTTGTCGGGTCCGCTTGAACCCCTGTAATGTGAAACCAACATGATTAGTGGATCCCGTATCCACCGCCCACAAAATGGGAGGCATACGCCGCTAAACAAGTTTCAACAACTAGTGCATGAGAATTACCTTTCTTTCCATCCCTTTTGGGTCTGGAACAGGCTGACCTCCAATGTCCTTTCTCACCGCAGTTGAAGCACTTCCCCTTAGTTGGCTTGTTCACTCCACCACCCTTCTTCACCTTATCTTTGCCATTGGAAACACTTGAGTTCACTTGCTTGTGGCCTTTGTTCCTTTTCTTGTTCTTACCACCCCTTGGTCTAGAAGAAGAAGAAGGTCCATTGGCCACCAAGGCTTGGGCTTTTTCGCCTTGATAAGATCGCCTCTGCCGATACTAAAGCTTGTAACAGATCGCATCGAGAACTTCGATTATTCATCCGGTAGTTCAACCTTGAATTGTTCAAAGCTTTTTGGCAGAGAATGGAGCACGAAGTCGATTTGGGTCTCGATATCATATTCAAAGGCCAAGTACCTCAAGTTTATTAAGGTGAGTCATCATCCGAGAAAGTGTTCCCTTACGGGCATTCCTCCACCATTTTCATAGAGAGCAAGTCCTCATGGTGATCCGACGAGCCCACATGGTTCGATGTTGAAACATCGCTTTAAGACTAGTCATGATTTCCGCAATGGCATGTCGAACGTTACGGTGTTGGTGTTGCAACACATCCGACATTGAAGCCAAGATGGTACACTTTGCCATTTCGTTATATTTTGCTCCCGAACGAGATACTCTTTCTTAACCATTTTAGTGGACTCGTCGATGGTTTATCCGGTTTAGGTGTGGTCGAACCCGCTTATGGCTTTGTGCGATGAGGACAATAGTGAGTTTTCGATTCCAATCAACAAAATTTTTCTCCAAAGAGCAAATTGTCTTTCAAAGATATTGAATAGTGGATTAAAAGGTTGTGACATGATGAACTGAATAAAATAATAACATGCATAAGCACAAGTATATCACAAGGTTCGATCACATGCATCATATTAAAATCTCAAAAAAAATATGAACATGCATCACCCAACATCTCAAAAACAGTTTAAATAAGTCACGTGGGGTGGGTTGTTATTTAAACACATTCAAGCGAGTTACAAACAAGAACGATTTACAAAACCTTTAATATCCAGATTAATAGTTGGCTCCCACTTGACCAATATAAAATTGACAGGACTTGGGAAGTATATGCATATCAATTTTATACCTAAGTAATAACCATGATTAAATACAGGATTACTATTTCGCTTTGATCGAGCCTCGTGGGGAGGGTCATCGTCGCCACTAGTAATAACCCACAATCATCCGTTTGGAATTCATTCATGTGAAAGCTATCTTTTGACCGTCCCGTGGGGGGAATTTCTCCAAAAGAATTCACAAATAAATAAATCATGGAGGTCAAAATTAATTCAATTTTATTATCCGGAATAAAATTGTCAATTAATTATTTAAACATACTTAGTAATTTTTAAGGTGAGATTTTTCCATTTGGCAACCCTCATGCAAACACATTTAAACAAATTAAATAAAGCATAAGATAACACAAAAAAATCAAGCAAAACAGAAAAAATAAACATATTGGGCACAAATTATCCAATTTTCATGATTTGATTTTTCTTGACTTGATCTTGAAGAAACACGTATTTCTCACTAGTACCACCTAGAAAAAAACTTATCCGCCCCCATCGGCTCAAAATGCACAGGCGCCTACTTGCGTCGCGCGGATGCTTCTCGCTGTAAACCCTTATTGCTTGCGGCCTCGCCAGCGCCCGCCGTGCCAGCCAGCAGCTCAGCGCCGCTTTCCGCGCAGTTAAGTTCGTCCTCTAATTCTTCGTCTCTTCGTTCCGTCGATTCTGTTTATTTACAAAAAAATAAATAAACCTAATCTAGACAATCTATTACATTGATCAAATCAAACAAATCCTAGTCTACTCGTGGATTTTCTCACGAGGCAAAACAAATCCGAACGAATCGAATTAAAAAACACAGTTTATATGCATGCATAAATAAACACATTAAAATTCATGACAATTGGATACCTGCAAAACAGATCTAACAGTTCTACTATCCAATTTCAAATTTAATGTCCGTGAATTAAATTACAATTTAAAAATTTGAGTCTAAACCGTGGCTCGATACTGGTTAATGGGGGAATTATTTGCACAGATCTATTCGGGGTGAATATTTAAATACAAATTTAATTCATTAATTATTACTAGCATGAATTAATCCTATATTAATTCAAATAATAATTACAACAACATATCATGCATATAAAAAGTCACGTAAAACCTACGCATGCGGAATCTACGGGTTTACGTGAACGTACCTCTAGGGACGGTAGTGACTTCGGTCGGACGGACTAACCAAAAGGACTTCCCAAGTATTCCTTTAGCCCTTGCTCAACTATCCGGTGGAAGGACACTCGTCGAACAATTAACAAAAGGAAAAAATAAACTTTGTTGCACCACCTTTGTGGATTTGCTAATATTTCCAGCACATGGAATTGTACTTGGGAATGAACTAATCATCCCCTATTTATAGGAGAGGAGTTGGTCGAAATTCTTGTAGAAAAACAATGTGGGAAAAGACTTTTCTTGGTCACCAAGAAATCTTGAATATATCTTCTATATTCTTTTTCCCATAATTAAAATATTCCACAAAAATCCCACCTCCCCTATAATATGGATTTTTCGAAAATAATATGTGCAAGATTCCAAGATTTGGATCTTCTTGAATTTATGAGATATTCTTGTATTTTAAGAAATACATATCTTCCATAATATCTTTTCAAGAAAATCAAGAAAATCTTTCTTGTCCATTATATTTTCTAATTTTCGAAAATTTCAATATAGATAGCCTAGTGGGAGATTTCTTGAATTTAATGAGATAATCTTGTATTCCAAGAATACATATCTTCATTCCATAACAAAATTCAAAGAAAATCTTTCTTCCAACATATCTATAAATTTTGAAATTTTGGTTGGAAAATTAAGCAACAATATTTATTTTATTTTAATCACCTTTTCAGTTATTGGACTATTTGTTGGGCTACTCAGGGGGCCTTTAGGAGAATTAAGATTGGACCTTCTAATGGATCTTGAATATCTAATATTGAGCCACAATATAATTCAAGCCCATAAATATTAATTAATCCCACCACATAATTAATATTGCACTATCCATCTTAACCCATATTACAGTCAATATGGCTCCCGGTCATTATTTCCCGTGTTTAAGATTATCTAGCCCATTAATTAATTCAAGCCACTGAAATAGCTTTCCGTTAATTAATATCTTTTGTTCTTGGTCGAGGAACGGTTCAACATTATTATCCATACCGGAAACAAATTTCACTTGCAAGATTTGGTATGATAAAGCCTATGAACCTCCCAAGGAAGCAAATCAAACAAGCGTACTTGCACACGATTCTTCGTATTAAATCTTAGCAATCACATGTGACCAATAATATTTCCCAAGATAAAAAGTATTGAATCTCTCTTTGATTCGCTACCCATGATAAGTCAAAGCAATAGTTACCAATCCCACGTGATCTTATTTAAGGAACGAAGATTAAGAAACAACGAACCACTGAGGTCTAATTCTTCCTTGTTCAGTTCTGAAGAATTTATCCTCCTGTAGGTCCTATTCAGCGCATCAGTCATGCACTGGTGTAATCTCTTGGTCAAGACAAACCAATCTGAGCCTTTTACACCTCAACCTTTCGTGATGGGTTTCATTTCTATCTAGGTCATGAATGGCGTACTTTTATTTACAAGGGACTGTTAATTTAATCTTCTGTGATCTGGTATCACTAAATTAACTACAATGTAACACGTACGAATTATTGAACAGTTATGCAGCAAATATATGTAACATTCAATCATATTTAAAGCATCAGTGATATACAATTTATTTCAGTAAATAAGTCAGAAAATTCAGTTTCGATTATACAAAGTAAAAAGCATACTTTTCAGTATAATCCCAACACTAATTTCTCCGACCTCGTCTCCGAACTGGCCGACTATGTCAGATTGTTCCCACTTGATCCCGACGTCGTGCTTGAAATCAAGGACTTAGAAGGACTTGGCATCGACATGTCCTTCTTCCCTAACCAGAGTCAGATCGTGCTCCCCACTCCTGATCCTGAAGAAATGCAGTCGGGCGACTCTGAAGCGGTCCCTGAGACTCAGACGGGTGAGGTCGATCCTCCGCAGGAGGCTGCTGGGATGTCGGTCGGGGCACCTCCCGCACAATAGGGGAGGTGTTTACCAGCCCAAGACTAAGGAGACGGGCTGCCCCCACGCTCATCAGTGTTATTCAACAGCAATTAGGTTGGCAGCTTTTGAACATAGTCAGTGGTGCTGCTGATGAGATTTTGGCGATCCTGAAGAATGATAACTTCAAGAATCCTGATAAGAAAAAGGAGATTGAGAAGTTGTTGAACCCCATCGCCAACAATCCCTTCGATTAGCTATCCATGTGTCTCGAAGTTGTCTTCTTAGTCCTGTAATACTTTGGCATTGGTGAACTCCTTGTGATCAGTACTCAGTCCGAATGTAATCTTTTATTTCCTGATGTAATCGGCCTTCGGGCTTTTTCATGTAATTGACTCGACTTCCTGATGTAACGACCCTCGGGCCTTTGTTATTAATGAATGTTGTTTTCATCTCATTGTGCCGACTTGATTTCCTATTGTGACTTTATTATTTGTGAGCCCTATCGTTCTTAATTTTATTTAGAAAGATGATATATTGAACTCAGGCTTAGTCGTCTTACAAAGTTAGGAGTGGGTGACTCTTGTTAAAGATGCGACCTCACCACATATATGTTGAAAGTCGTTCCCGGGGGAAGTCGATGTTAGTACTCATGCGACCCCCCCTAGGTTTAACACGAAATGAGATAACATTATTATAAAAAAGCATGGAAGAAATCATTACATGGAACAAATCGACCTCTCTCTACTGATAATATTTCTTCAGGTGCGAAGCATTCCAGGGGTATTGAGCCGGAGTGCCATCTGGATGTTCTAGCTCGTAAGCCCCATTAGCCAACACCTGTGTGATTTTGTAGGGACCCTCCCAATTTGGACCGAAAACACCTTTGGATATCCCCAATGTCTTTTTTAACACCAAGTCGCCGACTTTGAACTGCCAGATTCGGACTTTGGAGTTGTAATACTTTTCTGACATCTGCTTGTGTCTAGCATTTCTCAAATTAGCCTCTAATCTTCTTTCCTCAAGGAGATCTAGGTTCCTGGCTAGGGCTACATCGTTGTAGCTGATTTTGGCCTGCGAGGTCCGGAGTGTTTGAACTTCAACTTCCGAGGGGATTACCGCTTCAGTGCTGAAAGCCATTGAGTATGGTGTTTCCCCTGTCGAGTTTCGGCAGGTCGTTCGATATGACCACAGTACACTTGGCAGCTCGCTAGCCCACTTCCCTTTCTTGTCCTCAATCCTAGCCTTCAATGTGTGTTTGAGGATCTTGTTAACAGCTTCGACCTGACCATTGGATTGTGGATGATATGGGGTAGAGAATAGTTTGGTGATCTTCCACTTCTTGAAGAAATCATCAATTTTGGATCCATCGAACTGCTTTCCATTATCCGATATGATAGCTTGGGGAAGACCAAACCGGCAAATGATGTTTCACCAGATGAATTTGATGACATGCTCCTGATCTATGGTTGCCAATGCTTCAGCCTCGGCCCATTTTGTGAAGTAATCCACAGCGACCAAGGCATACTTGATGGAGCCCGGGGCTGTCGGAAGCGGCTCGATGATATCTATCCCCCACTTTGCAAAAGGCCATGGACTGAGAATGCTCGAGAGCTCTTCGGGGGCGACTTTGATTGCGGGTGCATGGATTTGACATTTGTGGCATTTTCTAGCAAATACTAATGCGTCGGCTCGTAGAGCAGGCCAAAAATACCCTTGCCGTATCACCTTGTGAGCGAGTGACTGCCCCCCCAGCGTGGTTGATCTGCTTGCATGATTAAATCATTGTCTAGCAGCTTTTTTACCTCCTCCGCGAGGGCTGCATACTTTTCTAGTCCGAACTTCCTTCTCTTTTGAGCTATGGGTCGCTTTGTCGGGTCTATATGGAGTCGGTGGCATACTACTTCTGGATTGATCCCCACCATATCCTTGTGTGACCATGCAAAAACATCAAGATTCTTCTTCAAGAAATCAATCACATCCAATTTAAGGTCGCTGGGGATTTTGGACTCGATAATGACCTCCAGCTCGGGCCGAGTTGGATCTACTTAGACCCTTTCGAGCTCTTCCCCCGGCTCAGCTCGGGGTCCTTTGACTCTTGGATCATCTCTCTCCCCTTCGAACGTGAATTCCTCGGGCTCAGGTCCTATCCTTGGGTCAAAATCCTCGCGCTTCCTTTTGGTCGCCTTTTCAGTGGCTAACCTATCATTGCCGCTATCGTCCAGCATCATTACTTGATGATTTGATGTATGCGCGGAATTGAAATAAGACACAGAGTAAAGCAAACATCCTCTAGCATCGACTTGATCAACCTTAACGATGCCAACAGTCCCACTTTTGGTGGGGAACTTTACACAAAAGTAGTAAGTGGAGGTCGCAGCCTCGAATTCATGCTCAAAAGGCCTCCCGAGAAAACCATTATAGGTACTCGGGAGGTCGATTACAAGAAAATCTAGAAGCCTAGTGTTCCTAACTTTCTCATCAATGGTGGACACCAGCTCCACCGACAAACGGATCATTCCTAGGGGCTGGATAGTTGCATTCCCGAAGCCCTTCACTGTGTGATCGCATGGGGTGATATACGACTCGTAATCACCGAGTTGATCCAGGGTCTTTTTGAACAGAATGTTGCAAAATGCCCCGCCATCGACTAGCAGGCAGCACACCGTAGTTCCCATGATATTGGCCTTGATAACCAATGGGTCGACGTTGGTATAGACTATGCCAGCTCTATCGACCTCCCCGAATTCAATCTTGTTGGTTTCTTCGGTCACAGCAAGCATGGGAAGGACCATCTTTCGTGCGTTCTCCATTTCCCTGACTTCGGCCTTCATGCGCCGTTTTGATGTTGTTGCCGGAGAGAGTCCCTCGATTGTGACCATAGGTGAAATAACGTGGATGACTCGACCTCCAGTACCCTCGGGCATTGTGGGTACTGGGAGTTCGCCACGTGCTCCTCCACGAGCAGGGTTCCCCTGATCTGGTTCCCCTTATTGGCGATTCGGAGGTCGCATCTGCCCGTTTTGACCATTTGGGCGGGGATTTTTAACAAACTCATTCAGGTGCCCATCTTCATAAAGTTTCCACAACTGCTTTAAAAGGTCCCTGCATTCACTGGTATAATGCCCGTTCTGAGCGTGATAGTGACAGAATTTGTGGGGATTCTGCTTGCTTTTCTCTTTCAACGGGCGAGGAGTGTGCAACATATCTCTCCCCTGAATTTGGGCGAATATATGGCCGGGAGTCATACCCAACACTTCCATGAGCTTTACCGGAATAGATTCTTCAAACGGCTTGAAGCTCCCGGGTGCCTTATAGTTGCCCCCGGTTTTCTTGGAACTCTTCTTTGGTTTAGCGACCTCCTTGGTCTTTGAGAGCCTTGATTCCAGGAGTTCCATGGTATGGATGATGTCGCTGGCGCATCGACGGAAGTCTGCATAGCTTACTGGGAAATCAGTGGTCATGCGTCGCCACAACTTGGTCCCCTTTCAGAGGCCTGTGACGGCACCCATCACTTTGGCTTCGTCATGGGCTCGCCCTCCATAATGACCTGATCGACCCTCTCGACATAGGATCGATCCGATTCAATCTCCTCTTGATGGAGATTCATGAGGTGCTGCTTGGTCGCAGGCCAGGGCGCCATGGCGGTGTAATGGGTTAGGAAAGACTGGGCCAATTGCTCAAAAGTATCTACCGAAAAAGTGGGCAAAGAAGTGTACCATTTGTGGGTCTGGTCGCTCAGAGTCAAAGAGAATAGTTTGCACTTAGTTGCATCCGTCGCCCCCATGGAAGCCATATACGAATTGTATCTGGCTACATAGACCTTGGGATCAGTACTTCCATTGTAGCGGTCTAAAGCCGCGATACCGATTTTTCTCTGGGTAGGTGCCAGAGTAACCATCGATCCCGGGGGATCGGGTATAGCGAGGTCGTCACCCCCGCCGATAGAACCATTTTGGTTCCCCACCTTCTCCAACAGATGTTGAACGATTCTGGCTAAAGCTGCGACATGCGCGTCGCGTGATGTCCCCGTCATGTGCCCTTTGTATCCTTGGGTGTGATGGATCATTGAGTCACCACGGATGTTGTCATGATGTAGGCCCAAAGCCATAGCCAGATCCTGTTCCACTTGTTTTGCGTTACGCGGCTGAGAATGGGCCTCATCACCATCCTCCGCCTGGAGCTTCCGGGCAGCCTGACTTCCCAAACGGGTGAACACATTGTTCGATGCCGCCAGTCTTTCTCGTGTCAGATTAGTCCGGACGATGGTATGCTTGGCCGCATTGTATGTCAGCTGCCCAGCGGATCGTCCCTTGGAGGTCATGATTGCCTTGCCCTTGGAGGGCCCGACATCATGAACAATCTTTTTGGGTGGGGGTTGTTCCCCCTAGCCTTCCATGAACAGGCGTTTCTTGTTAAGGACAGCCATGACCGCTTTGGCATCTTCGGGGGTCTGGATCAGATTCCACCAATCAGGCGATCCCGCTGGAGCGGCTCGATGAGTGCGGTGGGAACTTTGCGATGCTTCAACGCCATCGCGTCCGTCCGTTTCATTGAACAATGGAGTGTTCCCTTGGTTGATTGTCATTTTTATTTCGTTCAAGGAGAGGTGGGCTTTTCTTAAAATTAGATTAATTCTACAAAAAGAATGGTTCCCCACAGACGGCGCCAATTGTTTCAACCAGACAAAATTGACTAGTTAAACAATGAATTTATTTGCAATTGAGTTAAATATTGAACAAAAAATAAAGGAACACGGAAGATTTGTGACCCGGTTCGTTCGTTAAACTGAACTACGTCCGGGGGCTCCTAGCCAGGTTTATCTGTATATTGTTTATGCCTAGAGTACTAAGATTTTTCCACCTCTTTACAAGTGGCCTCCTCGGCCTATTTATACTTATTTTTCCGCCTTGTTTAGCTAGATTCTTCATAAGGAAAACCGCACTCTTCATGCCTTCAATCTCGCAAGTCGTTTGTCTCTGAGGCTTGATTGGAGATTGCCTCTTTAATGAGGGCGGATTGTGGGAAGAAATTTCCTGCGGATAGAACGGCTTATTGGACGACACTCTTGATTAAAGGCTTTTAAGAGCCTTTAATACCATTCAGGTCGCATCCCGACCTGAAAAGCATTGGCTTTTCGCCGACGTGCGGCTTCCGATCTCGAATGTGGTCGTCATACGAGTTGTCTCCTTGCGACTTGAGAGTCTACTCCAAGAGCCCTCTTTTCAGTTATGCACTGGTGTAGGTCAGCTCTTTTCTGTCATACTTATAAAATATGATGGAAGCAGCTTATTTCATGCCACAACACCATGCTATAAACATTTTTTTTAAAGGTAAAAGTGAAATTCATTCCATCGACTTAATTTATCAATATAAAAAAAAAAGTTATATATGCAATATTTCGCACAAGACACGCTATTGGTATTAAACATAGTTTACTATTTTTTTGTTGTTAATTCATTATTACTTCGTGGAAGGAGATCCGGTACTGTACAGCATTGGTGCTGTCCACCCAAAACGCTGCGTTTTAATCAAGTTTTTTCTCTCTCTTATTTTTCACTAATTTAATAGTATATTGTTTCTTTTATTTTAATTAAAAAAAAGCCCAAACCCCAATTCTCCCTTCCCGGCTTCCCCTACTGCCGGCTGTCACTTTTTGGGTCTGCCTCCACCCCATTCCCACGCGCCCCCGTTTCCCCCACTTCTCCACAATTATATTTCTCAACTCCTTTATTTAATTGTTTATTCATTTTTTTTGTGAGATTACTAATTATTATTTGAGGTTGGGACAAAAATTTGTATAAACTTGGTTCATGCTATGAATTCGGTTATTTAAATATCACTGTTACGTACAAAAACTCTCACTGTTATGTATAAAAATTATCCTATTATGAACAAAAACAATCACTGTTTAGAAAATGTTTTATATTTTTAAACAGTGAAAGTTGTTGTGCATAACAGTGATAGTTTTTATACATAACAGTATAGAGTTCATGTGTGAACTTGATTAACATGAGTGTTACTCTTTTATTTCCCAGCATTCTCCATTCTGATCCACAATTACTAATTAACTAGCTAGCACGTAATCCGTGTACTACGTGGAATTTAAAATAATTTTAATTAAAATATTTTAAATATTTAATTATAAGTATCATTTTTATATTTTAATATTATCTGTATATATTTTCATTCATTTCTTATTTTAAATAACATTCTCCCATTAATACATGTCGTTTTGATATTTTCACACATCATTATTCTATATATACTCCTAATGATCACTTTTCATGGTTATTAATTTTTTTAATATTTTTACAAATATGTTGTGTGAATAACTTTTTCAACCAATAATATTTATTGTTATAAATATTTAATTATAAAAAATTAAGGTTAATGTTAACATAAGAAAAATTAAATGATCATCAAAATTAATGATATAAAAATTATTTTCAATCTCGCGTAGACGTAGTACGTTGGTTTACATATTAGTAATATTTAAAAAGAATAAGAGGGAATATAAATTTGTAAATTATGAAGTATGTATTTAATATAAATTAATATATATTTTGAATATAGCAACCGCATAAATAGGAGTGATTCATAATTAATAGATAAGAGATAAATGGAAGGTTAATATTACCATTAAATAATGAATGATTAAAATTAAAAAATTAATAATAATATTATAAATAATTTCTCACAAAAATTTAAAGATTTGAAATAAAGCCATCATATAAATTGAAAGTGATTCGTTTTTAGTAGATAAGAGTTATTACACATCACAAATTTTATTTCTCCCAACCTCAAAACAATTTTATTTCTCCCAACCTTAAAGAAATAAACAATTAAATCAATTAAATAAAGGAGTAGAGAAATATAATTATGGAGAGGTGGGGTTGGCGCGTGGGAATAGGGTGGAGGCAGACCCAAAAAGTGACGGTTGGGAACTTGGAAGTAGGGGAAGGGAGAATTGGGTATTGGGCTTTTTTTAATTAAAATAAAAGAAACAGTATATTAAAATAATGAAAAATAAGAGGGAGAGAAAACTCGATTAAAACGCGGCGTTTTGGACGGACAGCACCCATGCTGTACAGTACTGAATCTCCTCCCTTATTTCGTTAGTATTTTTTTATGGTAATTTGCCCTTTTTTGTAAATTTAATCAAATATATAGTATCGAAATCATTAGTAAAAGGGACTAGACACGAACAAAAGAACAATCAATTGAAATCTCGCATTCGTTGCATTCTAATAATCAATTATGACACATACTGTTAATTAGTAACGTAGAATATTTCCATTCTATATATGATAATACATGTATTTGTGGATGATTTTGGTAAAATAATTTAATTCTACAATCATGGTAACAGTATCTCCAAATTAAAATGATTGTCACAAATTAAAACCATTATTTTGCCAAACTTAATGCTACCAATATCTCTTGCTTCCACAATTTCTCCCGTCACTGCATTAATATAACATATTAATTATCAAACATATCTTTCATTGATCTTCATATATACAAATGAAAGTACAAATAATTAATGTATGTATGTATCAAATGTATTGTGCATTCATAATACATTTTAAAATCATGCAACTTGTTATACTCAGAAATGCATTGTTTACATCGAACCGTGCAACTATTAATATGAAAAAATAGTTAGATATTTCAGTGTAAACAAATTGTATATTTCAGTATAATAAATCGCATGATTCTAAAATACATGGGTGCACTGTGCATTTGAATGCACATGAGACCCACTCATGTAAAAATTGTGAATATATAAATCTGATTCTCACCTAAAGCAAAAACAAGTGTCAAGATCATAACATAATTGGTTTTTTCAATCTTAATATATATTATTTGACATAATCACAATTTTTAGTCAATTCTATTTTAAAATTTTTTTTTATTAATGATTTTAATTTTATTCTTTTTTAAATAAGAGAATTTTTATTTTTTACCAACTATACTCCCATCTCTTTTTTTTTTTAAAAAAAATACCAGTTCTTTTGTTTTTTTTTTCCTTTCATTTTTCAATAAAGAGTGGTACGGGAGAAAAAATTGTGGTACAAGCTTCAATAAAATGTGATACGAGGTGGATTAATGGTAGTACAGACTTAAATAAAATGTGGTACGAGGTGAATTAATGGTGGTACGGGCTTCAATAAAGTGTGGTACGAGTGAAAAAAATGGTGGTACGAACTTAAATAAAATGTGGTACAAGGTGAATTAATAGCGGTACGACCTCAATAATGAGTGGTACAGAGTAAATTATTGGTGATACACCCTTAATAAAGTGTGATACGGGGTGAATTAATGGTAGTATGAGCTTAATAAAATGTGGTACATGATGAATTAATATTTGAATATGGTGTAGTATTAGAGTGTTGATCGGATAGAGAAAGTTTTTTTAATATTTAGAAGAAAAGACCGTTGATATTTTTTTAAGAATACAACTATTTTTTTCGTATTTTATTTAATTCTTTTAATTAATTAAATAGGGTTATAACACTACTATACATTTGAGCTTGCACAGCTGCACTTGGACAGCCTTTTTTTCAAACAGCTCTCCAAGTAACAACTTGGAGAGCGGTTTTATAAAAAAAAAAAAAAAAAAAAAACAATTGTTTGAAACCGCTGTCCAAGAATAAACAGGACAACGGCGGTTTCAAACCGCTATCTAATACCACTTGCACAAATGTTACTAACCGCCTAAAATAAACTTTCTTGACAAATGTTAATAACCGCTGTCTTTTTTTTTATATATATGAACCGAGACCTAGCTCAGACTTCATTTCTTTCTCTCCAATTTCCTCTCCCCCCAAAACCGCCGCAAAAACCGAAGACCAAATCGCCGCCATCGTCGGTTTCCCTTCAACCAAATTGCCGCCGTCGCCGTTGACCTGCTAGCCGGTCGTCGTCACGCTTCTCCCTCTCCCCAAATCGTCACGCCCTCCTCCTCCTCTCCTCTCCTTTACGCTCTGGGCCCTCCCCTCCCTCCCCTCTGCCCCCTCCCTCCAATACACTTAGTTGGTGCAAAAGGATTGTGCAATCTTTAATTTTACTTTTTTTTCAAGCTTTAGCTTTATTCATATTGCATATTCCGTATTGAACATTATAAATATGATTATACAGTTGAATTGAACATTATATGAGTAAGTCAATATAACGTGTGTTAAAAAAAATCAAATGAATAGGTCTTCCATGAAATATTTTATATGCAATATCTACTGATTATAAGAAAAGTGGGGCACAAAATAAATATAAATATAAAATGGGGCCTCAACTCAAGTCGTATTTCCATTGAATTTTTCAAGCTTTATCTTTATTCATATTATATATGTTGCTCTTGTTGTTTTTTGAACCGAACTAATCTTGTTGTTTATAACACTTAGTTAATTTTGTTTATATTATATATGTTGCTCTTGTTTTTTAGCTGAAATATTATATTTTGCTCCATAACACTTAGTTGCTCTTGTTGTTTATATTACTGGTCTACTTCAGAAGACAATGTCATTCAAGCCTAATACACATGTGTTCATAGTATAAGAGTATGCTATCAACTTGAAATTTTAATAAGTAGATGATCAGATGTAACTTATAAGTAGATGTATCATGTATCTTTGCAAGATAGTTCTTATCATGTATGAAACATCCGGTTGTAAATATTGTTTGTTTTTTTTTTGTTTATTAAATGTTGTTTCTTACGCTTTTACGGGATCATGTCTCGTTTACCATATCCCTGGAGATGATGGAGATTCTCGATGGAGATCATGGCGCATATGATCATGGTGCATATGATGACTTGAGAGAGTGTGACACCGATGCTCCCACCACCACTAGCGACTCGGGGAGAAGCGCGACTTTCGGGGTATAGTTACAATGTCATCTATTAAGAGAGCTCGTAGTGAGGGGAAAACACTTGAGTAATTTTATTACAATTGAGCAGTTTTGAAATCGATAAATATATTGATTGATCGTTGAACCTAATTAAATACTATGTTATTGCGAGCTTATCGTTCAATGAGTTTGGACAGTAATAGGAAAAGAGAGTGAGTCGTTGTCCTTCTACATTGAGGCTCTTTGTCGGGGCGTGATCCTATCGTCTTTGCCGACCAAGGATCAAGGTAGCCCAAACCCACTTCGTTTGAAGGAAAGATTATGGGACGAGCTTACGGTATGTTAATTATATATTTATTGAAAGTTGTAGTATGACCCTTAAATTTACTAAATTGTTATGTTATATGCGTATAGACTATCTTCAGAGGTCTTGTCCTCACAAAGAAGAAGCAAATAATGTCGCAAGCTGGACTAATGACCAAGAATTTCCGGACTTGGTTGAGAAGTAACACACGAGATCTGGAAACTGGTCTTTACTCGGCTAGTCCGCCTCCTGCGTATCAGAATAACCCTATGGTGGCTCCATCTTGGGGGGGTTTTTGAGCAGAGCTATGGGGGGTGATTTTCCGGTAAAATTGATCAATGTCATTTCCTCAATTTCTAATGCCCTAAGTTTTTTCAGTGTTTATCATATTTCTATTATCTTTGTAGGATCGAAGCAAAAAAAATCGCGTTCAAGCCAAGTCGATAGAGGCGCGATATCGTGGATCCAACAAAGGTTATGCACGAATAAGATAAAATATGGTGAGATCAAAATCCTAACTTTTAATTTTTTTTTATATATCCACTTTTAATATATCTAATAAAGGGACACGTTCATCACTATCGTAGAAAGAGGAAAGAAGAAAAGCTGGAGAGAGTGAGCCTATTGTTACCCATTTTGACTTATTTCAGACTACCAGAAAGGGTCGAGACGGGAATATTCACGATCCCAATGCACAACGCATCATAGAAGAAGTGGTAATCTATCCATTAATTTATCTTTCAATTACAAACTATTATTTATAAACAAATAATTAAATAATAATCTTTTGTTTTTGTGATTCAGGAGCGTCTATCTCAGACCATGACGTCTGACGACATTCGCATGATCGGCCCTGATGATCTGTTTGGACGGGCTATGGGTCGCCAGGAGCATCCCGGCCGCTTACGGAGTGTCGGATATGGCGTGACGAAGACATCTTTAGCAATGGCACCTGGTCTTCAAGCCATGAATATGGTGGGTATACTAACTGAACATGTTGCCAAGTTGGCTAAAGATGTGGAACGTTTGAGGTCTAAGAAAAGATCGAGCCACGGAATGTCGTCGAGTGGAGCAAGCTGTGAACATAGTGTCGCTAATGTTATGTTTTCAGCTAACCCTAGGGACGACTTTATTGAGGCACTTCAAAACGTCTCACAGGTATCAGATATGCATGTCTCACATTTGTTTTAATTAAAGACTAGTGTATTAAAATTTTATAACTAAATATCTTATTCGAACAACCAACGACCTTTTGCTACCTGTATCTGGAGGATCCCGATCGGTTGGTGGCCACAGGCTCGTTGCACAGCTCCCATGGATTGATTCATGGTCATCCCATCACTCCTGGTTTCGTGAGGGTCACATTCGATGCACCCGTAATCGGAGAGGAGGATTCAGCGGTGCCAAAACCAATCGATGAAGCCGTCCACGATCGTAATGCAATGATCGGGCACTTCATCGAATGGCCGAGCAACTTGGTCTCTAGCACCATGAGGGTAAAATATTTGTTATTAAAGTTCATTATCTTATTTGTGGTTCTAAATAATATTGTAAATTAATTGTAGAATATGCTGACCCCACATGAGGCTAAATCGAGGGACTCCACTGCTCTAAGACTTGGTTATCCCATGACTGGAGACTTAGATCACGATGATCATTTTTACTGATCTAGGGTGCACGGATGGTATCGTCTAATGCTTTTCGATATCGTCCACGGTTCCCATGCTTGCTCACTTTCATCGAGAATACTTTCCAAGAATTAAATCGATTGAGGAACATGTCTAAAAGTCTTGAATGACGAGTGGTTGAGTGCAACCACCATAGCCCTTTACCTCAGGTATGTGTTTACTAATTCTCAATATTCACTTTCTGTATAGTTTAATTTTCTTTTTAAATATTAATTAGCGTATATATGTTGGTTAAAGATATTTGGGTGAGCTATATCTCTCCAGAGATAACCGAGCAAGTGGAATGTACTCCTTCGTCTCCCCCCAAGTGTCTTGCATAATGGGTGATAAGGCATGCACCATGGATGGGTTAGTTAATCACATCTTTGAATCTAATTGGGAGCGATCATCTCATTTTTTGGCCAACAAATGTGGGGTGAGTGATAAACATTTCGTTAAAATTTGTATTCATGTTTATAATATTTGCACATATATATGCTAAATTTGCAGTTAATTTTAATACTCTCAATATAATATAGGAACCATTGGGTGCTGGTCGCCATACACATGAATACATTAAGTGTGTATTTTATGGACCCAGCTCATGGATGGAGTTTATTCTAATCGCCTGATCTCGTTTCATATATGGAAGCGTAAGTTCATTTTTAATATTCTATACAATGATTTGTTTTACTTTTAAAACTATGCATATTTAATCTATTTTTATTTTTTAATTATAATAATAATAGTGTGATGACGATGTATCGGAGTCGCCTTTCAGTCGAGGCTCAAGATCCGGGTTAAATAAAGTGAACTGGATTAACATTAAGGTAAATTTAATTTAGTAAATTATCAAACTAATTAATAGAAAGAAATCATATTGTAATCGTTATTATATTGTTAATCAACGGTTTAGAACGCAACGAGATAATGACCATTGTGGACATTTTGTTTGTTGCTTTATAGAAGATATAATCCGCTTCTATAACAAATATTTCTCCCAATGTAAGTCAATTATTGATTTATTTAAATTATTATTGATTGAATAAAAATTCATACTATATTGAATGATTCGTTGTTTGCAGTTTGTCTATGAACGTGAGCTCAAGTCTTACTCTAAGAAAAGATCGAGAAATGGAAAAAAAGCGATTGAATGGGGTACCTTTTTTACAATCGTTTTCTTATATTCATCTGATCAATATTGAGAGAATGTTGTTTGAAATATTGGTAGCATGTAATTAAATTATATATTTGTGATGATATATATTTCATGTTTTTTTGTGTATTGAGCGTATGTTTATGATTGTATGTTTATATATTTCGATGTTTTGGTATATATATGTGGTTTATGGTTTTATTATAAGATTTTTGGTTTATGTTATATGGTATTGGACGTATATATAAGTTTTATTATATGGTATTTGACGTATATATAAGTTTTATTATATGGTATTGGATGTATATATAAGTTTTATTATATGGTATTGGACGTATATATAAGTTTTGGTTTATAGTTTTATTATAGGATTTTTAAAATGTAAATTAATAATTAAAAAAAAAAGATATTGGACAGCGGTTTTTCAAATCACTGTCTATAAAAAATAAAAACGAATAAAAAAATATATCGGCTTGGGCAAATGTTGATAACATTTTGTCCAATCTAAAACTTCAAAAGCAGTTAAAAACCGTTGTCCAAGTGCTTTTCTTGGACAGCGGTTTTTTATCAGCTGTCCAAGCTTGGACAGCTGATGCTTGGAGAGCGGTTATAACCGCTCTCCAAAATCATTTTTCACAGCTGTCCAAGCCTAAATGTGTATTAGTGTAAGAGTCAAAATAATAATTCTCTTGACTAGTAAAGAACAAATTGAAATTTAATGACATAAAAAAATATTTACTTTTACATTGGACAATTTATAGTTCTACCCCTATATATTTTGTATAAATATTTTTGGAGTTATATTGTTGATGCTGCTTTTGGGTTTTTTACTAGTATAAATAGGGCAATCAAAATCACATGTTCTAAGTTAGTAATTTATTTGTATTTTATTTTTATTAATAAATGATATATATTACATCTGTTCAACTATAGGTTTCTCACTTTTCTTTTTTATCCGTTCCACAATAAATTTTTATTTCCCTAAATGAAAAAAGTAACTCTACTATTCAAAAATTTTATTCTCATTTTTTACACAATATTAAAAAAAAAATTAACTCACTATTTCACTCATTACTCCACACACCTTTTTTCTCTGTTTCGATACCCAAAATTACTTTTTATTTTTATAATTTTATTATTATTCTTTAACTAAAATATTTAAAAGAAAGAGGAAATTTATACCGAGAGGAAGAAAGTATATGTCATTAATACATGTGATGTCACATATAGGGCTATTATAATGGTCGACCGATTTTTTTATTATGGAAACTAAAATCACATGCCCTAAGTTAGTAATTAATTTATTTTTATTAATAAATGATATACGGCATTAATACATGTGACATATAGGCTATATTTTATAATGCTCGATTCGATTATTTTTATTATGGAAACTAAATATATTTAACTGGCCTGTCCAAAATTATTCATTATATAAATTACTATACAATGTATTTTTAACAATTTAGTGCAAATTTATTCCCAACTTACCCAATATGGATTCGGTCAAAATTTATATAATTGATTTATTACCTTAGTTGCGTGATGATATAAATGTGTTTTTAGATTTTTAAGGAAATTATATATTTATGGCAATTTTGATTATTTAGTTTGATTCTTCATTATTGTAGAGTTTATTTGGAAGGAATTTTGATTCCTCAATATTGTATACCATAATCGGCATGTATAGGATGAATAAGTTTCATTATGTGGGTTCGAGAAATTAAATAAGGTGTATGATATATATTATTAAAGAGTATTACTTGTGATAATGGAAGGTTATGATTTACTGCTATAGAAAGAGTATTACTTGTTATTTTGAAGGGTATGACTTATATTACAAAGGGGTATTAATAATGATAACTGAAAGGTATGACTTACATTACAAAAGACTATTAGTCATGATAACTTAAAGGTTAGGTTTATAAAAATATGGAATCAATTTCACGATGAACAAGTTTCACAAGAGACCTATTCTACCGTAATCTACGATTTTTTTTTTTTTTTTTACTTATGCAAATTCAATTGAAAATCCAAAAATTATTCACAAATTTAATTGACCTAATTGTTACATTTTTTAAAATGCTTTGTCGTGATTCCCATGGAAAATTGATGCTTGTAAAACCATTTATATACATGACATGTATTAAAAATAGTGAAATATACACGAGATCCAAAATTAAACAGGAAATTTGTTCCGCTTCCATTTATAAATCTTATTGGCTTCTATATCTTTTTGTTCGTGTTTTAGCGAGCGAATTGTTTATTAGTAAATGAAATAATAAAGTGACTTTTAAGGTGGTGTATGATAGTCTTGCTTCCTCTATCATACCGTCTTATTAAAATTACTTTATTATTTCAAATAATAATAAAAAATTCGCTCCCTAAAACTCGAGCTAAATAGTAACTGTGTAAATTACTGTGAGACAGAGGTAGTATCAAATTATAACGGATTGAGAAAAATCTTTGAAAAAAATATGTAATATATTTCCACAAAATCTAATGTTAAATTAAGAAACAAATCTTTGGATTGGAAAAAATCTTTTGAATAAATATTTATGGAAAAAATATTAACAAATTATAACAGATTAAGAAAAATGTTTGGAAAAAATATGTAGAATATTTCCACAAACACTAATGTTAAATTGGGAAACAAAATTTTAAAATATGGAAAAAATCTTTGAAAAAATATGTAGAATATTTCATCTTAAATTTAATATCAACCCTACATCTAACGATTTTAGAAAAAAAGAATATCAATATTATAAGCATTATTTCATTATGAAATATGTCTCTAACTTTGACAATGATATAGCAAATTCAAATAAGATAAAGATGACCAAAGCTAATATTGAGAAATATGTTGTATGACAAATGATCCGGGTTAATTAATTGGATCTCTTGTGTCATTAAGTTATAAATGGTGGGCCCGATATCCTCTAAAAATGGCTTGATATGGGACGAGTTCATCCATGCCAGCAAGTCGCTCACTAGCCGCTACTCGCGCCCCTCCCACTCCTACTCTTTCGGCCGAAACCATACGGGCACCGTTGATCGCCCATTGCTCGCACGGGCACCACGCAACTCACTCGGGCATCCCTTTACTCGCCATCGCTGCTTTACCCACCATGGCCCCATTCGCTTCGCCATGGTCGCCGCGTACCCGCTACTACCAGCCCGCCCGCTGCTTTCGCTTTCATGCTCGCCCGCCGCCGCTTCTACTTCCCGCGCCCGCTCGTACATTCTCGCCGGGCATCCCCTACTTTCGCTGGGTGCCACATTGCTAAGCTTATGGGCGCCCGATGCCCGCCATGGTCGCCGAGCGCCCGCTACTCGCCCTCACGCCATGGCCGCCCGCACGAAGTCGCCTCACCAGTAGGATATCGCCCATGCAAGTCGCCTAGTAGTCGCCCTATTGACGACTAGGCACCCTCAATATAATTGCGTACATAAAGAGATGAGTTATACTTAGCCAATTTTGTGAGACTTGTGATCAAGGTAAAAGGGATAGAGAGATTTGAGTCAAAGGTTTCCCACTTACCAAAGAATGATTTTGGCTAACCTAACACGTAAACAACCAATATCAGAGAATCTTACCCAAAATGGCCGAGAAGACTCTGAGGATATTGCTGGTTCTACCGCCGCGGACTCAAAAGGGAAAACATAGGCGCAAATCTCCGCGCTACCTGCAAACCGCCAATTCAGAGTCGCAGGTGGCGTGTTTAGTTATGCGTGACTAAGATTTAGAGTATACTATAGAGTCCAAAGTAGCTGGATACAATTAATGCTCGGTCAAATTCCATCGAGAGTTGTAGCAAGGCCAACTAGATGGTCATTTTGTACTATAAATAGGAGAAGTTAAGACTCATTAAAGGGTCGGAAAAATTTCACACTGAATAAGAAAGGCTTTATCAGCCAACAAAAGAGGTCATTGTCCCAAATCCTCTCGAATTTACTTTATCGCATCTAACACTGAGATTTTAACACTTATCATTCGCATTCAATGAAGAACATGTTATTTGTTCTTCATTAATCACACTCGTTTCTCCACTAATACTCGTTTGTTATACCAATCCAAATAGCCACATTCAATATCTTGTTCAGTAAAAATTGGTGTACAACAAAATATTAGTTGAATACGGATTTATTTCTCATATCTCCCTTCCATACAAACCTAAACTTTTATCATCAATAAAAGAAAAATGTCTCTTTAGAATGGAAAAACACTTTAATACGAATACTAGTTCTCTTCAAAACTCGTTGATTTGCGGCCAAAAGCCTGAATGCTGCTTTCTAAGTAAACATAACGTCGGACCTAACACAAGGCAGCATTCTTCTTTTGTTTTGCGAATGTAAATTTTATGATATCTCACTGATATATTCAATATTTATATATTTATAGTTATCGAGAGAACACATTATTTTTACTATATTCATAAAAAAGCGTCTAAAAACAAGACTAGTTTCGTTGAAATAATACTAAGGCCAACAAAATCTTTTGATCTTGCTTCGAAAATTCAACCATAAAATATCGACAAACATCTCGCTCCTTGAATGAGCCTTGAGCCCATGGCTCGAGAGTCGGATTTTCGATGCCTATATTTTTAAATGTCAACCGCGTCCCATCATAACCAAGATATCACACAAAGAAGAGAGATTAAACACCGAAAGCACTCAGTTCAACATCAAACACGTCATCGAAGGATACCCCATAAACAATTTCTCCAAGCTTATGGGTACCTCTACTCATGATTATAAATACATCTTCAATTGCCATCAGGAATGGCAAATCAATTTGTCTTTGAGGAATTGATATGTAAGCATTAACCTCGTCCCTCAATGTCGTCCTCGAGAAATCTTTCCTTGAGTCAGGATACCCAACACCAAACACATAATGAAACCGCTCCACCAAAAGACTAAAGGATAATTATCCTATATTGAAAAAATTGTAGCATGATTTAAAAAAAAAAATCCATGCACAACCAATATAGAAAATAAGAGCTCTAGTGAACCCACCACAATAACACCACCAGCAGTAACAACAATCATATTCACATTTACACTTCCCCCAAAGTCACAAAGCAACTCAACATCCCAATATGTAATACCACCCCGGATATAATTTCCCCCATAATATGCATTCCTTCCCCTATCACCAATTCCATTTTTCAACAAAACTTGCAAGACAGATTCAAGGCTAACACTAATATCATAAAATAAGGATAAAACCAATTGCTGAGTTGCATTAGTGTCGTCAACAATAAGCATATTGGAATTCAGCACTAAGTGGATTTTCACAGACATTTCCAATACTCCAAAAACTTTTACTATTGAAACTATAGGTAGTGGCCAATACTCATTTTCGGGCACTTGTACAGAATTTTTCCACCCTTCTTTTCCAAATTCCCACCATATGTGGCATCTTATCATCGCCAAGATTGAAGAATTGGTATTGAGCCAGAGCCACTTTCTTTCCATCGGAACGCATACTCTTCATCGCAATATGCATTGGCGCCACACAACCCATTACAATATCACCGACCTATGTGAAATTACCAGCCAAATCGACCATCTAATGTATTTTTTAAAATCTCTCCTCGAATCGGCTCTATATGCGGTGTTTCTTCTTCCAATTTCTGGAGCAGAACTCCATTTCTTCGTTGAAGATGTAGCAACATATTCTCTAGCATTTTGGCAATCTGATCCAGTTGCCTGTCAACTTTCTCAAAATTTTCTTCTAATTTAGAATTAAATTTCTATATCGCCAACTTGAGACCGTACGGAGAATCGTTGGCTCTGATGCCAATTGTAGTAAACCCAACGCTACCAATACTATAAGCCATATTTTTATATAATTTTCTAGAGATAATAACGTAAATTTAGTATAGAGAAAGAGAGATCGAGAGGGAGAAGAGGGTTTCAGATATAGAGAGAGTTAGAGAGAGACTTAGTTTTGATCGGTGAAATAACTTAGTTTTGAATTTTGATCGGTGAAATAACTCGCGGGCAGAAAGCACTAAATTTGATCGGTGAAATGACTTAGTTTCAAATTTTTCGGTGGACTTGGGACTTATTTTGATCAGGGGGAGTTCACTTTGAATAGTTTAGAGCAATTACTTCATATTATCGTAGTGAAGGGTATTTGATATTTGCCTCATTTAAAGAACAAAGTGGCACATTCACTAGCTAAATTTGCGCACAACTCTCTTCACCCTCAAAATTGGGTTAGAATAGAATCTCCTCACGAATTACAGATATGATTTGAACGGTTTCATTTCTGCAATTATTTTGAATTGTAATCCCTGAAAAGTAAAAAAACAAGCAGCTATAATTCTAATTAATACCATAGATCCAGCTCATTAAGCCATTCGACAGAAATTGATCAAGAAAGGAGGTTGAAATTATTGGTATTAGTAGAAATATTGAGATTTTAAATTTAGAGAAATATAAAAAATGTGTCGAAAATTTAATTAAAAATTTATAAAACATAAACTTAACAAAAGAATTTGAATTAATATTTTTGATATTATAGATATAAAAAAATATAATGTTATTTATTGATATTCTCCGATATTTATCGACATTTTTTCCAAAATTTATTGACAATTTCATGATATCTTTTTTATATTTCCCTCAACATTTTGCCGATTCTACACTCATTTTGTACAACAAATTAATGGAATTGACATTAATGTATTTCGATATTTATCTCCATTAGTAAAACTAAATTTTGCCCGTGCAGATGCACGGGTCTATTGTAAATTTTTCTTTTTTAGTTTGTAATTTTTTTTTCAATTGGATCTAACTTTGTCATCTTAATTTTCAAAGCATAGGGAAAAGACAGTATAATACCAGCACAAACTAAAAAGTTGCCATCTTAAATTGGTTTAAATTTGTAAAATTATTGCCTTTTGAATTGGTTCTAAATTTGTAAAAGTTCGAAAGACAATAGCCAATTAAAACTGAAGTATGTTTTTTCGATTATTTTAGAAAAGTCCTAAATCAATTAAAAAATTATCCCATATAATGTTATCAATTTTTGTTGGGATGTATCTTATCTTACTATCAGCTAGATGAATTTCACACATGTAAAAACCCACTCACTCACTCACATTTTTTTTTTCTTCAAAAGTTACGGGATCATTTCGATTAAATCTCGATTATTGGAGAAGTTGTGGTTCCCATCACCAATTATATATGTTCAATTGCAAAGAGCTTTAGTACAGCAATCCAGAATTATATTCAAACATTTTGCCACTATTAAATGAATATACTTCTATATTTAAACTCTCCCTGAATGGAATACTGTTGAAGCTCCTACAAAAACATCATTTTAGAATCATAATATTGAATAAAAATGAACAAAAAATTAAACACACAAATTCACTAAAGTCTTCTACCTTGACCTGCAATCAAAGCGAAGAGAGACCTCTCACAAAATTACAATTATCTAATTGCTAAGGTGTAATAAACAAATTAAATCAAAACCCTGAACAAATATCACAAAAGAAACTGCTGGATGCCTATAAACCTCTTTAGATTACTGGAGTACTGCACAAATTCTATGATTTAATGAGGATTTGACTGCGCCAAGATAATGAAACAAATAACCTGCACAAAAGAAAATACAGAGATCAGAAGAATCAACAAAGAAGAAGGGAAGAAGACGAAAAATCTAATGGAAGGCGATTACAGTGGAAGAAAATCTTATTTTGGAAGAATAGATTGGGGAGGAAATTAATACAATTAATATTCATAATTAAGAAAAAGGTAGAGAGACACGTGGAGCACTGACTTCTTCGCCTCCCCAGCCTCTTCATTTGATATAACAGTCTCCCTTATTTTTTTTAATTCATCAAATTAATTAATTTACTTGCCTCAATTAAGAATACAATTAATAATTATAGTAACGGTAAAGTATAGTAAAAAAAAATTAAAATTTTCGAACACACTTTGCAGCATAATAGCAATGCCACTTGGCAGCATAATAAAGGTGACACTTGGCCACATTTTGAAGGTGCAATCCTCCTTTTATAATATAAGATTCTTTAATCTTCATGGAATGATGATCAGCATGGCTCGGAAAATGCCAATGCTCATAGTTTATAGACTATATTTGCGAAAAAACCGGCATGCTTTTACCAAGGTTTGAGAATGCAATTAAGATCAACGGGATTTACAATTGGATGCTTGTATACAATCATGGAATTGTTGTTAGCATCTCTAATTAACGTATTGGTGAAAGCGAGGAACATGAATGTGGAGAGAACCTTGAAGATTAATCCCAAGAACACCATGGAGATTGGAGTTTACACTGGATATTTTCTTTTATCTAGCTACTGTCTTATCTTATATAGAGTTGCCTCGCAGTGAGTTCATTTTGGCAGCAATGGCTGGAAATTCTTCAGCAACTCTATCGTTATCATCATCATCAAGAAGTTGCAATTTGGAGTACTACGTTACTCTATTTCAGGGGGAAAACCAATGGAAGAGAGAATGGAGAAAGCTCAATTTAGTCCACTTCTGTCAAAACAGTGTGTTGAATTTACAGTGCAGCGTATTAAGGAATCCTCTACAGCCTTGTCAGTCTATTTCGGTTGTAGTTTTGGAAGTTTATTGGACTCTTTGTTATCATATCCAGGGCCGATCCTAGCCATTGTAAAGCCTGAGTCGAGTTTAAAATGAGGCCCCTCATATTCTTTTATTATATGATCTTAAAAATAATGTATATTTTTAAATGATATGACAATAGTTTCTTCAACCAAAAAAATTGTGGCTTCATTATTTCTTTCTATGGCTACTTGTTTGTTAAAATTAAAATATTTTTGATATCACTAGCTTGACTTTGAGTTAAATTTTTAATTCTAGTTTTCTTTTTTCTCTTTTAATATTCAGGTATAGATTTAGCAGGCATGATACTGAAAAAATTATTTAAATTTAAAAACTAAATAAATAAATCGATTACTATTCATAACAAAAAAAAAAAAAAAAATTATGCATACATAGATAGAAATTACATGGTCGACGATTGTGTTTGAATTTGAAAATTTGTTCGACTTGTTCCACTGTCTCTTTATTGTTGTGTGAAGAACGAAAAAAAAAGTATGACGACAATAAATAAAAAATTTATCTAGCGGCAGATTGCCCAAATATGACTTTAAAAGTGTGGGGCCTGTTACCCGTTTTGACAAAAAAAAAAAAAAAGTTTTAACTTTGAAGATTTGTTCGACTTGTTGTTGTGTGAAGAATGAAAAAAAAAATTTGTATGAGAGCAATAAATGATAATTTTTGTAGTGACAGTTTAATTTAAAAAGATTAGACGAAATTGCCAAAATATGACTTTAATAAATGTTGGGCCTGTCAAAAATTTTAACAAAAAATAAAAAAAAAATAGACATGCAGCCGCTTTCGCAAGGAATCGAACCTTCAACCTTAAAAAAAAAAGATAGAAGAGCCTTCAACCACCTCAACCACCTACAGTATGTTAATTTTATTTTTTACAAAATCCTTAATATATATATATGCACATATAATTTTGAACCCCTAAAAAACGATAAAATTTTCGTGCCTGAGTCGACCGCCTCGTTGGACTCATATACGGCACGGCCCTCGTCATATCCTATATCTTTGGAGAAAATTGTGGGTGTTGATATTACACAAAGGACTCTTGCAATAACATATCCATGTTACTCCACTCAAAGTTAAAGATGTCATCAGATTCTAATGGCCCAAGTAGCAAAATCAAATCTCTAGTGCTATATGATGGCTCCATCACAAATTTTGATTCCGGATTACGTGTCCTTGACATTGCAACTTCGTGGGAGGTGATTGAGCATATGGAGTAAAAAGATGAGACTCTGGTGGTGAATGTGAATTGTGTTTCCATATTAATTGGTAAAGTCGGTTTGGGCTTTGTTGTGTCGGCTATCTCTCGATATTTATATCCTTATGTTGAATTTTTCAAAATCGAGCTGTCAAAGGTTCTAGGGCTAGTAATTTGGGAAGACTTTGAGTTTATATGCAACACATTTTGGAACTTTGATCATTGGGGACAAGGATCTCAAAAACGGGCGAGTATTGTCATGATCATGAGTTGGGTCATTTTTAGAGTTGGATTTAATTTTAATAAGTCTGTTGGGCCTCATTATCTTATATTTGAGCCCATTTATATTTGTATTATGCAACCTAGGTTATAGGGATGGGGACGTGACTAATGAACAAACATAAATTACCATCATTTTCTATCTTTCAATTCTCTCTCTAACTCTCTCTCTCTCTCTGAAATCCTCTTCTCCCTCTAGATCTCTCTTTCTATATACTCAATTTACGTTATTATCTCTAGAAAATTATACAAAAATATGGCTTATAGTGTTGGTAGCGTTGGGTTCACTACAAAATTTTCTACGGAATTGCCTACAAATAAATTAACTTATAAATTAAATTTTCACAAGCAATTCATTTGTGGGAAATTTTAGGAATTAAGATGTTTATAAAATTAGAAAGATATTTAGACAAATCATAAACAATTCTTGATCACTAATTAAGAATAAAATTACTTTTTGTTTGAAATTCCATAGTCATGTAAAAGTTTCCATAGCATAATATTTATTTTCTTGTAGTGCCTTCCCACTCTCCCGCGAATAAGGTCATGTTATATATGAAAAAGAGAAAAAATGTTCCAAAAGTAACCCACAAACAAGGAGTGTGGACCCGAAAATGACCTAGTAAGAGAAGGCAGATGTAGAATTGTAACAATAACTATTATAATATTGCTAATAAATGATTTCTAATGGGTAGTTAAATTCAATGTTTTCATAATCTTAAGCCCAGGATGATCGAGCAAGACAGAATGGCGGACGGCTTCAATCGGTCGGACCGGATTCAACCTGGAGGTTCAACCGATTAAAATGATTTCTTTCTAATTTTTGTCAATATTTCTTATGTTTAGTTAAAAAAATAAAATAAGTATACACCTACAAAAATTTAAACATATATATTATAAATTTTCATATTTAAGAAAATACAACAAAAGTCATAGTCATAATAAAAAAATAACACAATAATATAAGAGAAAGTAATATAAAAAGGGGGAGGTGAACCTTATATTTTTTTTCCCACATCGAAAGTATTAGAAAAATGTGAGAGGAAATAATATAAAAAGGATGGACCTTGATTCATATATTTGTCTCATCTCTCATACATTTATCCCACATGAAAGTGTTGGAGAAAAATGTGAGAGAAAGTACTATAAATTTTTGCCCCCCTCATACATTGATCCCACATTGAAAGTGTTGGAGAAAAATGTTGGAGGAAGTATTATAAAATTTGTTTCACCTCATACATTTATCCCACATCGAAAGTGTTGGAGAAAAATGTGAGAGGATATTAAAAATTTTTCACACCTCATACATTTATCCCACATCAAAAGTGTTGGGGAAAAATGTGAGTAGAAGTATTATAAAAAATTTCCCACCTCATACATTTATCCCACATCGAAAGTGTTGGAGAAAAATGTGAGAGGAAGTATTATAAAATTTGTCCCACCTCATACATTTATCCCACATCGAAAGTGTTGGAGAAAAATGTGAGAGGAAGTATTATAAAATTTGTCTCACCTCAAACTTTTATTCCATATCGAAAGTATTGGAAAAAAAATGTTAGAGGAAGTATTATAAAAATTTTCCCACCTCACACATTTATCCCACATCGAAAATGTTGGAGAAAAATGTGAGAGGAAGTATTATTAAATTTGTCTCACCTCATACATTTATCCCACATTGAAAAGTGATGGTCCCGGTGGGAAAACCCATTTTGCGCGTGCGGAAGCAAACATTTCGTGCGATGCATATAAAAACAGGGGTGAAGGAATGGTGATTACAGATTTTTACGTTTTAAGCTCATGTGTTGTGTTTTGCTTATAATCGAATGCATATGACAATATAAGAACGTAAAGCAGTAAAGAACACAACAAAGTATAGTGGTTCGGAGACTCAACCTCCTACATCCACTCTCCCTGTTCCTAGGGAAATTCCTTCAAACACTTCCTGAGCTTTCTGACTACCTCGCGTAGTTTACTTACTCAACTCGGCCCTGAGCTTTCTGACTACTCCACGTAGTTTACTTACTCAACCCGACCTTGAGCTTTCTGACTACCTCTGTAGTTTACTTACTCAAACTGGACTTATCACCCTCTCGGGCTCCCCTCTTAGATGTTTAACGAGTTCACACTCCTTCGGGACTTATCACCGTCACTCGGGATTGCCTAACAACTACCTCACTTCACCACTTGTTATCTCTTATGAGAATGGGTTTGGGTTTGGTGTTGTCTCCAACTATGGTGAGATTTTCCCTTACATTTGTTTAGCCTCAATGCTAAGGTTGAGAAAATCTCTCTAAGCTTAAGATACATCGTGGGTAGCTTAGGTTGAGTTTTAGAACACTCTTTGAATATATATGTATATCTACAGACTTGTGTTCTAGGGTGGGAAAGCTTGGGTATATGTTCTTTTAGCTCTGTAGCATCGTGTGCTATATTCTCACGCATCCACACTTAATTTGATGGAAGAACTTGTATTTATAGTGTGGATTTGAATATTCTGGATTGGAGAGAATCTCATTCAAATCCATACTATTCTTTGTAGGTTCTGCAGCTTTTTCAGGCTGTTTGTCTTCCTCTCATTGGTCCACGTCACCGGATTCCATGGTATATTCCTCAGCTTCAGTGCCTCGGAACATTCAGGATATCTTGAGCATTCAATTACATTCTTGAGTCTTGATAATTATTGTGCCTTCAGTATCCTTTGTCTTCAGTCTTTAGTATCTTGATCTTGATCTTACGAGTCTTGATGTCTTCGAGTCTTGAGAGATATCTTGATTGATATCTTGAGTCTTCATCTTTGAGTCTTGATTCCCGATTTCTGCTTGAGTCTTGATTCTCGGTCTCATCTTGAGTCTTGATTCTCGATCTCATCTTGAGTCTTGATTCTAACTTTGTTCTATATCTGCCGACTATACACGGTGCAGATATTATCCTGAACACTCTAAAACTGAATCCTGACTCATCTATCAAGATTATCCTGAACATGTCATACTCAGTGGTTTTTGGATCTAATCAAAATCCTCTTTATTAAATTCATTTCCCAACAATTTCCCCCTTTTTGATGATGCCAAAACCATCTTGTTACAACACTCTTTAACCTATACTCAGGTTTCAGTTTTTCCTATTACAAGAATGGTTTATCTCTTAACAATCAATTCAACAATGAATCTTTTCGACAATTTCATCACCAAACAACAATAATCAGGCATATCAAATATAAAGACATGTAAAAAGATAATGAGGTATTATCTTTGAGTATAAAGATAAAGTTTCATTGATGTATGATAGTCTATTACAGTTTACAATGAACTTATCAAAAGATAAAGACAAAATCATAAAGAATTACAAGTCTTCAATCTTGGTCTTGATCTTACTTCTTATTTCGGCTCCTCATTCCTCTTCAACGGACCTTGTCTGATCAGGCATACTGATACTCATGCTGACTGAGTTCGATTCTTCCGACTTCGGACATCCCGACCCTCGGTCATTCTTCTTATCTTGAGTCTCGGATCGGTTTTACTTATCGAGTCTCGATTACTTTTACACAAAGCTATCTCGATTTCTTCTTTATCGCGACGGATACATCTTGAGATCAACATATCGAATAAAGATCTGGTAAAATACATCATATCGAGGTTAGCATATCGGGTTTATCATATCGATCTTGATCACGTCGATCTCGATCAATCTCTTTTGCTCATCTTTCGAATTGCAACCTTCTTTTGATTTCTTTGGCTTTAGCTTTTCTTCACTTCGATAATTGCCTGACTTCATCACTGACTCGAACTCATCTGATCTCGATCAGTCTCGTCTGCAGCCTCGTCTGATCTCAATCATCTACTTTTGATTCCGTGAGTTCCCCTTCAATTTGTTCTTTCGTTCCCCCTCAACTTGTTATCTGTAAATTTTCTTGAATAACACAAGTTGATAATGTTTTGACATAAAAAAATATCCCAACAATTTCTCAATTGATAAAGATGCCAAAACATCAGAATATATGCAATTTTTAAAGAAACGGGTTTTTCTTTAAAAAGATCTGTTCAGGTGGTCACTCTGAAATTAGTGAACCTTTTGAACACCTGCTTTGATACCAATTGATGGTCCCGGTGGGAAAACCCATTTTGCGCGTGCGGAAGCAAACATTTCGTGCGATGCATATAAAAACAGGGGTGAAGGAATGGTGATTACAGATTTTTACGTTTTAAGCTCATGTGTTGTGTTTTGCTTATAATCGAATGCATATGACAATATAAGAACGTAAAAGCGATAAAAGAACACAACAAAGTATAGTGGTTCGGAGACTCAACCTCCTACATCCACTCTCCCGCTTTTTCTGGGGAAATTCCTTCAAACACTTCCTCGAGCTTTACGACTACCTCGCGTAGTTTACTTACTCAACTTCGGCCTGAGCTTTACACTACTCCACGTGGTTTACTTACTCAACCCGACCTTGAGCTTTTCGACTACCTCTGTAGTTTACTTACTCAAATCGGACTTATCACCCTCTCGGGCTCCCTCTTAGATGTTTAACGAGTTCACACTCCTTCGGGACTTATCACCATCACTTTCGGGATTGCCTAACAACTACCTCACTTCACCACTCGTTATCTCTTATGAGAATGGGTTTGGGTTTGGTGTTGTCTCCAACTATGGTGAGATTTTCCTTACATTTGTTTTAGCCAATCTTAAGGTTGGGAAAATTTCTCTAAAAACTAAGATACATCGTGGGTAGCTTAGGTTGGGTTTTTAGAACACTCTTTGAATATATATGTATATCTACAAACTTGTGTTCTAGGGTGGGAAAAAACTTGGGTATATGTTCTTTTTAATCTGTAGCATCGTGTCTTATATTCTCCACGATCCACACTTAATTTGATTGAAGAACTTGTATTTATAGTGTGGATTTGAATGTTACTGCTTGGAGAGAATCTCATTCAAATCCATACTATTCTTTGTTGGTTCTCGCTGCGCTTTTTTCATTTTTTGTCTTCCTCTCATTGGTCCACGTCAACCGGATTCCAACAGTTATATTCCTCGGCTTGATTGCCTCGGAACATTCGGGATATCTTGAGCATTGATACATTCTTCGAGTCTTGATAATTACTTGTGCCTTGATATCCTTTGTCTTCGATCTTGATATCTTGATCTTGATCTTTTGAGTCTTCAGTGTCTTCTGAGTCTTCAGAGATATACTGATTGATATACTGAGTCTTCATGTTGAGTCTTGATTCTCGGTTTCTGCTTTGAGTCTTGATTCTCGATCTCATCTTGAGTCTTGATTCTAACTTTGTTCTATATCTGCCGACTATACACGGTGCAGATATTATCCTGAATACTCTAAAACTGAATCCTGACTCATCTATCAAGATTATCCTGAACATGTCATACTCAGTGATTTTGGGATCTAATCAAAATCCTCTTTATTAAATTCATTTCCCAACAAAAAGTGTTGGAGAAAAATGTGAGAGGAAGTATCATAAAAGGGATGAAGATGGATCTTGATACATATAGTTAAAAGTTTTTTTTTTAATTAGAACCGGTTAAACCGGTTTGACCGGTTTTGGTCCTGTTTTGACGGTTCTTCCGGTTTTGACGGTTCAACATAAAAGCGGTTTTTTAGGGTCTCCGGACCGGTTCCGGGACCGGTTCCCGGTTAAACCGGTTGAACCGGCCGGTCTGGTCCGGTTATAAAATCATTGGTTAAATTTGTCTATTTATTTATTTGCCTTCTTAAACTTACATTCTTCTAATTTATTTGTGTCATTGTATAGTTTTAGTTTTGGAGTTGATCGGGTGTAAATCAATTTTACTGCGCACCTATTCTCTGCAACTCACTAATATTTTTTAATGAAATAATTAATATTATTAAACTAATACCTTTTAATAAGAACAAAAAATGTTAAAAAATTACATACAAATGCAAACACATTGCAAGATAAAACTGGTTTACACAAAATTTTGCATTTGTTTCGATAGCAAGCGCTGGTTGCATTCTGTCTTATGAGTGAGTCTCATGTGCATCCAAGTGCACCGTGCACTCATAGTACATTTTAGAACCATGCAACTTGTTATACTGAAAGAAGCAATTTTTTTACACTTAATCGTGCAACTATTTTTCAATATCAATAGTTGCACGGTTCAGTGTAAAAAAATTGCATATTTCAATATAACAAATTGCATAGTTCTAAAATGCACTATGAGTGCACAGATTCATCTGAATGCATACAAGACTTAGGACCGGTTTGGCTAAGCTTATTTTAAACATCTTATAAGTTGTTTTGAGAGCTTATAAGATGTAATTTTTAAGTAGCTTATAAGTTGTTAAAGTGTTTGGCTAATAAAACTTATGAGTTCTTTAATAGTAATGTTTTAAAAACTATTTTTTAATTTTAAAATTAATATAATTTTTTCGATTTTTTTTAATAATATTTTTTTCGAAAATAAATATATTTTTCCAAAAAAAAAATTGATTTTTAATAATATTTTTTTCCAGAAAATAATTCGAAAATAAATATTTTTCAGAAAAAATCGAAAATATTGAAAAAAAATCCAGAAAATAATTTTTTTGAGAAAAAAGAATCGAAAATATTTTTCCAGAAAAAAATATTTTTTTTCCAGAAAATAATCGAAAATATTTTTTTTCGAAAATAAATATATTTTTCCAGAATTTTTTTTTTTTTGAAAACAAAAAACGGGCCGGGTTGGATTGAATTCGGACCGAATTTGAGCCGGGATGGGTTGAGATATGATAAAGCTCATTTAATTTTTGTAAAATAAGTTGAGATATCCCAACTTATTTTTTTGGAGCTTATAAGCTCTAAAGAGCTTATTTTTAGATCTTATAAGATGTTAGGCATCTTATTTTACCAAAAAAAATTAATAAATTTATAAACTCCTAAACAACTTATAAGTTGTTTTAAAGAAACACCCCCTTAGTCTTTCCTTATTTATACGGTCTGTAGGTTTGTTCATGGAAGAATTTAAGCTTAGAATACGTTGGAAGAATTAAGTTGTCCAGATCATCTAAAGATCAGACGCCACAAAGTTCTTTTATAAACATATTGATTAAACTCATATTTTGAAACTTGTCATAGATTATTGTTTGCATATTTGAAGGTTACTGGCAAAATAATTAAGACTAGGATTTTTATAAAAATCATGTCAACAACTCAAATTTGAATATCCTGATATAGAAAAAATGAATATAAATGTGTACAAGTTACATGATGCAAGAGTGTACCGAGATGTTTTGAGTTTTCAGAAAAGCCAGAACAGGGAACTCCGAAGACGAGCGCTCATACTCGTTTATTCAAGGACTCCCACATCACGTTCAAATCGACATTGCCTCCAGAGAGTACGATACCCACATTCTTGCAGTCTTTCAAAGTATGATTATTTCTGAAATCGCGGGATAGAACAGCAGCAAGGCCGATAGCTCCACTTGGCTCGACTGCAACCTTCAAAATTTCGTAACAGAGCATCATTGCTTCGATTATTTCTTTATCATCAACAACAATGATGTCGTCCACCAAATCTCGAACAACGGGCCTGTGATTGGTATGAAGTCATTCAACTGTCAATCTATACATGCAGAGTTGGTCTTGTGTAAAATAGTTTTACTGTGGAACTGCTGTCACTTTATAGTAAAACGACTAATACTCCTTAATGAAAAAACTAATACCTTTTAATGAAACAACTAATACTATCAAACTAATACCTTTTAAAGAAACAACTAATACTATCAAACAATTACCGAGATTAGATTATATATAAATCGTGAATTTCTCGTTTACCATGTGAGGCTTCCAAGGGAAGCTCGAAGACCATCAGCTATGGTGTTTGTTTCAGGTAAAGTTACAATAGTGCCTGCTTTTTTGGAGCGAGCAGCATCATCTGCTCCCTTTGGTTCAGCAGCCAATACTCGTATTGCAGGATTAATCGACTTGGCAGCTAATGCCACCCCTGAAATTAGACCACCTCCTACAATCCAACCTTAAAAATGTAAGTACGATGTAAGATGCAGGAACGAATGGGGTCCACATTGAAGAGCGTACCGCTTATTGGAACTATTATGGTGTCAATTTGAGGGATCTGCTCCAAAAATTCCAAAGATATGGTTCCTTGCCCACTGAAACCAAATTGCGTTAAAAGTAAGTAACCGAATTTTTGTTAGATGTATTTATATATTTTGAATTCTTAAATAATCGGATTGGTCCTATCTTCTTGCCAGGTGCGGGCATTTGGTTTCACGGTTGGATAAATGACAATACACAACATTTTGTATGCACTGGGTGCATCATGCAATTCAAGCGCATTTTTAAATGGTATTAGTTGTTTTACTCAAAGGTATTAGTTGGTCAGAATTAGTTATTTTCACTGAAAAGAATTAGTTGTGTACAGTTAAACCGTACAACTGATATACAAGAGACTTACTCATGACATGAGCTTCTGAAATGCATAATTGGATTATGAAGAACATAAAATCAGCAAAGATGGAGAAATAAATGGCCCGATTTTTAGAAAAACTATAAAAAACAGCTCGAGTGTTTAACTTGTGACCAACTGATTTCTAGACCAACAAAAGCCTTTTTCCCTATAAATTTCACCATATCTATAGCAAAAACCATAAGAGGTTCGAACGAGAAGACGAGATTAAACGAGTAAAATGCAAGTCTATCCTTTATCAGACAATGATGTATATTGATTTAAAAAAGTTTTGTGTTCTAGACCAAAAACATTCCAACTGGATCGACAAATCGCATAGAAAGATCCAATCTGTGACATCTACATTCTAATACTACTAGCATGTGTCGAAAGTGAAAGAAATGCACAGGCAAAGGCACGTACCTACCTTATGATACGGCCATCATTGTACGGATGAATAAGAACGGCGCCAGTATCTTCTAGAACCTTTGCAGCAACCTCCTCCCTAGATTGCATACTAGCCTCGCTCCGTATAACCTTCCCACCGTAACGAACGACATTCTCCACCTTGCATTTTGGAGCATTTTCGGGAACGACTATATGTGCAGGTATTCCCCGTAGTTTTGCAGCCAAAGCTAGCGCTGCAGCATGATTACCACTAATAGGTTGGAAATATCATCAGCTAGAATTCATTCATATTCCAGAAAAGACAAGATCATCATAAGCTCATAAAGAAAACCAACCTGCTATGTGTTACAACCCCTTTAGCTGCTTGATCATCTGTAAGTGAAAATACAGCATTACAGGCCCCCCGGAATTTGAAAGCTCCACTGATGGTACAGGAAAAACAAAAGTATGAATTTCACGTACGAGTTTCAAATATTATCTGTAAAACAACGGGTATATATATCTCACCCTTTCTGAAAAGATTCACATTTAAGATATAGGTTTCTTCCAGAAAGAGAATTTAGAGTTTCCGAGGACAAGACCGGAGTTTTGCGCACGTAAAGGCCGATGCGTTCTTGTGCTTCTTGTATCGATGAGATATCAGCAGCATACTTATTACTATATTCTTGGCCTTTTGCTTCCATCTGGAACTGTTCAACTTCACAGATTGAGCTTACTTAAGTCATCTCATCAATAATAAGTATCATATTATCCTAATTATATGCTCAAAAAACCAAAACAATAGCGCTTGGTTCAAAAATATTTCAATAAAAGATGATCAATTCACCTCCATCAATAATTTAATCATTACCCCCATTTTGATTAACTACCTCCCTTCTTATAACGATTATTCTCGGTCATTCCACTATTTCTTAACCAACAATCATTTGTGTCCCTAACTATTCCAATGTTAGAGAAAAATACTAAAAACGTAAATATCATTTTCATTGTAATTCACTTTTCAATAATTCTCATCACCATTCCCATTGAAGGTTTTCAACAACCAAGCGCCCCCTAATTTATTGTTTCCCCTTAGAGCTGGTCTTCTGTAAACAAGAATTACTATACACCTGTTTTGCAACTAATACTTTATAGTAAAACAACTAATACCTTTTACTGAAATAACTAATACTATCAAACTAATACCTTTTACTGAAATAACTAATACACCTGTAAAAAAAAAAAAAATGAAACAACTAATACACACAAAATGCAAAACAGTTGCACGATAAAGCTGATTTACACAAGATTCCCCTTCCCCTTAGAACAAACCATTAAATGGCATTATCTAATCTTTAATACCAAATTAGAATGATGAGACATCAAAAATGATATCCGCACACATATATTACTACATTTCTTCATCAAAGAAACAGAAAGATATCCTGTAATTAAAATTTATCAAGAACAGAAACAGAGTCTGGTAATTCGAAAATTTAGTAAAAACCCCATAAGTGAATACAATTAATAGCCACAATTTCCAGTTTCCTTAAAACCCATAAATCGGATTCACCGGAACAACAAAATGTTTGGCAGCAGCACATAGCAAAAACTAGTTTATGTTCTCGAATTCAGATATGGGTTTTAGTCAGAACAACACAAATATGAAAGAATGTTAGTTTTAGGGAAAACTTACAGATTAAAAAATCTAACTTCCTCCGTTCTCACACAGCTTCTGTTGGATTAGTGGTGAAAGAAAATAAAATACACAAATGTTGTTTGTTGTTGCTTTGGGGTGGACTTCATACCAAGTGGTGGAATTAATTAATGGCCGCGGCTAATCATACACCTTTTACTTTACACAACCCATTTACTCTCGATTACTTTACACACACATTTAATATTTTAATTTTTACTTAATACACATAGCATTTGGTCCATTGTACTCTTTTAATTAAAAATTAAAAGATTAATATATAAAATATATTGTTATACACCCAAATGACGAATAAAATGTTGGCCAGAGCAGCCAACTTCAACATTTGTCGGTCAGTCTTTCCAAAATTTTGAATGATCAACCAGACTTGCCAAAAATTTGAATGGTCGACCACCTTGGCCGACAAAATGTCTGTCATGATTTTTAAAAGAAAAACACGAAAAAAAAAACCCATCTATCTATCATTTAAATGAAAGAAATGCACAAGAAAACTTATAAAATGTATCTTAAAACTTATTTTTTAATCCATACTCTTTTTCCAATACATTTGCTATGAGTTTTCAATATATAGATTTTTAGCTTTTATGATGTTTTCTTCAAGTTTAAAGAATGATGTAAATGAGTTGAGGAAAATGGTGTGTCATGTGTATGGATTTAAGATTATGATGTATTGAGTAAAAAAAATTAGTAAATTATGATAAAAAAATATACACGAAGGACAAATTATAAAATGTCAACCACTATGACAAAAATTTATAATATTCTTCCACTGTAGCCAAAAAAATAAAATGTCGACCATGGCGGCCAACTTTTACATTCGTCGACCAGTCTGGCCAAAATTTTGAATGGTCGATCAGACGTGCCAAAATTTGAATGGTCCACCACTTTGGCCGACAAAATGTTTGTCGCGATTTCTAAAAGAAAAACACGAAACAAACTCATCTTTCTACCATTTAAATGAAAGAAATTCACAAGAAAATTTAGAAAATGTATCTTAAAACTTGTTCTTTAATCCATACTTCTTTTGCAATACATTGCTATGAGTTTTTAATACGTAGAATTTTTTGAAGTTAGGGTTTATGATGTTTTCTTCAAGTTTAAAGAATGATGTAAATGAGTTGAGAAAGATGATGTATCACGTGTATGAATTTAAGATTATGGTGTATTGAGTAAAAAATTAGTAAATTATAATATAAAAAATATACACAAGAGATATAGTTGTCAATTTATACTAGGGCATTTTAGACATTAAATTTTTTCGGGTGTGTAAAATAAAAAGCCGTGTGTGATTAGCCGCGGCCTTAATTAATGGATAGTAAGAAGTGTATTTAATTTTTTTAGATACTCCTCCCTAACTCAATTAAACATTTATCTAAAAAATTATTCCAAATTTAATTAAATATTTTTATAAATAATACTACCTCCATCTCGGGATAATGTGCACCCCTATTCGGGCACATAAATTAAGAAAACTTGATTTATTAACATATTTTAAATCAATTATAATGATATTGTGAGTGTGTAAGTTTTGAGTGTTTTGTCATTTTAGGAAATATGAACATTATTTCGAGACGGACCAAAAAGAAAATTGTGCATATTATCACGGGACGAAGTGAGTACTTAATAAGCCATTTTTTATTCTTTTATCTATACTTCTCAAACATCCCAATACTATACTTAAGTCCTAACTCATTATTTTTTCAACATTAAAGTCAATTTTATTTCATTTAATTTACACAAATGCTACTTCTTTTATCATTTAACCTCCACCAAAAAAATAACTTTATCTCTTTTAATAATAACAAAAATAATATAAAGTTCACCAGTGGGCACAAATTTAGGGCCCACTGATTATGTGTCAATGCCACATCATAGTTTATAATGTTATGAGATGTTTCAATCCTTATTTATTTCTATCATATATTTCTATTTTTTAAATAACACGGATTTCGTCATATGGCCGCAGTGGGCACGAATTTATATGTCGACCATATATGTGGCGTCCCATATATAGGCATGCTCAAAATGAACTGGAACTGCCGATTCTACGGTTCCGCGGTTCCGGAACTAGACCGAAACCATAAGATATATGGTTTGGTTCCAGTTCCATCATTTCGAGAACAGTGACCTGTCGGTTCCGGTTAGAACCGCCGGTTTTTTAAGATTTTTTTTTAAATTCAATATTTTGGATCTCATTCAACTCAAATCTAATGGCTATAATCATTTGTAGTGTACTACTAGCCTACTAGACTACTAGTCTTTCAAATTTACAATTTTTGCATTTTAGTATTGTACTAATGTTTGATGATGTATGAATCAGACAATTATCATATATTTGTAATTGTCTAATTATGAAATTATGTATGTTTTAATTATTGTAATCTTCATTATAAATTTCCACAATAATAATTTGTCATCTTCATATACATTCCTCCAAAATTTATATCCAAAAATCAAGAAACAAAAAGATAAAGAAAAAAGAGGAACCGGTCGAACCGGCGGTTCCTGAACTGGAATCGATAGTTCAGGAACCGAATCGAAACTTCCTGAGCCATGGTTCAATTTTGGTTCCAGTAAAATAAAAAATTGAAACGGTGGTTCCTGAACTATGAACACCCCTAACCATATATGCAAGGGAATTAAAGGCTCCTAGGTCCAAAAAAACCTATAGTGTTACTATATAGGTCCAAAGTACTTTTTAAAATACTCTTAGGTCCAAAAATATAATTGAAATGCCCATTTTACCCCTCATCAAATTCTCTCTCTCAAATTCAATCGTCTCATTCATTCATTTCTCTTCCCCCAATTAATTTATCTCTCTTCTCTCTCTTTCTCTCTTCATCTCTCTTCCCCCGAAAATCACCACCATATGCACACCACCACTACTTTCACGTCGTCGATGCCGCCACAATCACCACCACCAAGCCGGCCCCGCCATCGAAGCTGCGAACCGTCACACCACGAGATCGGGCCACCGTGGGAGAGACGTAAACTTGAAGGATCGGCCGCTGTTGGAGAGATGCTGGAGATCGGGCCGCCACTGGAAAGGATGCCGAAAATTACATGGACAAATCTTTTCGAATCTGAACAGATCCACGAACGAATCCGAGGCCAAATCCCAAGCGTGAGCGGAGACGAAGAAGCAAGGAGATGTAGAATCCGATGGTTACTGGACACGCACATTTCTTCAGGGGCATTCTCAGATCCTGCTGTATGTATATTTGCAGGTCTATGGTTTTTTTTTTTTTTTAATTAACATATCTGTGGTATTTTTTTTTGAAATTTTACAGATCTGAAATTTGGTGAATGGATGAGGAAGAAGATGGATATTGGGGTTTTGTGGATCTGGAAATGGATCTGCAACCAGCACTCGCAGCAGCGCCGGTCCGAGTTGTCGTTCTCCGGCAAAACAACGAAGAAGAAGAAGCATGACAACCGTTGATATATTTTTCGATTTGAATTTTTAGTTTTCTTGTGTTATTTGTGTTTTAGGAGTTAGATTCACGGTGGTTTTTGAATTCATTGTGTTTTTTTTTTTTTTTTATTAACATGTTTGTGATTTTTTTTTTAATTTGGGTTTCTGATTTTTTGAAGAGTTGTGTTTTTCTGCAAATTCTGGTTGGTTTATGCAATTTCTACAATGAGTATCATTTTGAACCTACAAGTCACTCACTCTATACAAGGTCTCCATTATCATTCAATTAGTTTTTTTAATTAATTCAATCTTCTCATTTATATTTATTTCATATTTTACTCCATTTCATTAATTAGATTAAATATCTTAAGCTTTAAATTTTTTTTCCCATTTTATGTATCTATCCCAAATAATTGATGTGTATTTATTTTATTCTCCATTTTTTAAATTAAAACATTTTGTTCCATTTATTTTTATTAATTTTTACTTTACTTCTTTTTTTCTATCTTTTTTTTTCAAATATTCCTTTTCATCTACCATTTATTTTTTTTCTTAATTGTATAATAACATTAAATAAAAAATAAAATGGTATTAATATGAAACGACCGGAACTACATAAAACTATTAATTACTTCTTGTGTTATTTACACATAAATTCTGGACAATTAAATTATTCATTTTTTTAATTTTTAATGATTTAATCAATATTTTATTTTTCAAAACGTAAATATTTTATTTTTATTACGCACAGGCTCTTAAACAATATAATTTAGGATTGTATCAATTGAATAAATAAAAATTCATTCTTAATATAATAATTAACTATTTTATTGAATCCAAGGAGAGTGGATTGAAGATACATCGGGCTTCACGAGTGCCATGCATACATACACGTATACTCACCTGCGTGGCCTATTAGCCTATATATATATAGGATATCAACATATTAAAAGAATATGACTTTTTTTTTTTTTTTCTAGCAAAGCTAAGATAATGATACGTCTATAATAATTTCACTAGCGATATTTTGATATATATACTAAGTCGGTTAGGTGAGGCAACTATTAATTTTATTTCCAGAAATATTATTAAAACAATAAGCCCCCAAGTTTCTTTTAATTCACTAGCGGCGAAAGGAGGAGAAGGGGAAAGGAATTGCACCATCGTAGCTTATTACTGGCCTGAAAGTTAATTAAGAAGGTGAGAAACCAATTTTTAGAGTTGAATATTTGTTTGTTATTCATGATATATAATTAATTATATTCCTGGTTTTGACATTTTGAAGTGGATTTATCATTTATGTGTGTTTAGGTGGATGAATTAAATAAGGATTAAGGGTGAGACGCGTGTTTTAGGATTATTAGTAGAATTCAGGCTTAATTAAAGCTTATGCTTCATATTAATTGAGAATTTATTTAATTTATTTCATTAGGACAAATTATTAATTGCTTATGGACATACATGTTATGTTTTAAATTGATTTACTGTTTGGGTATGTAAACGTCAGGTTGAGGTTTAGGTTAAGTTTTATAAGCTATCATCTGAGTGGATATAAGTTATAGGATTTAGTCTAATTGATATTGTTCGAGGATTTAGCATGATGTGTAAACAAATTTAGGAACATGCTTTAACGACATCAAATGCATTACTTGAACCGTATAGCTTTTAAGAGTTGTCTAATTTGCCTCTAACCTCTAATCCCAATTTAATAATCCTAAAATCTACTTATTATAGTTATAATAAACTAATTATTATATGCTAACACTTCTTTAAAATTTCTTAGAATATAATATTGTATGTATGATCAGAGGAGGACGTTGAAACCTAGAAAGCAGTTCTACTCTCAATCCGTGAACGTCATCTTCAGGTCGAATAACTTCCACTCTTAATTGAGTCTTAACATTCAATATTATGATAGGTATATGTTAATATGTGATATGTGAATAATATATGCCATGATTATGTGATAAATGTGAAATCAATATGCAAGTCGGATAATGGCCCGTACAATATGCAAGCCGAGTAATGGCCTGTACTATATGCAAGCCGGGTAATGGTCCGTACTATGTGCTCACATGAGTTGCATTTTCCTGTTATGTATTATTGGCATATACATTTAACAGTGTAATCATTGAGGTTGTTCCACAGGGTGTATTCGAAACACTCACCTCTCCTCATATCACTGTAACACCCCAATTTTACACCATGAGCAATGCCGCTTTAGGGCTAGGCGCTACTAAACATAGTGAAAACTCAACTCCGTAGTTGAGAAAAATGAAATATTTATTTTGCAGGAGGAAGCTATCTCGAGTTTGAAAATCATAATCCAAAGCAGCTAAAACTCAATAGTACATCAACCAGACGATAAAACTTGTAAATTTTGCACACGAGCGATAGCTATACACACAAAATCAGTAAGACTACACCCTTGTTTAGTACAAGCAGTTCAACCCAGTATATATGTACTAATTATACAAAATACTGTTATTTTCTTTTTTAGTAGCTAAACCTAGAATCCACATATTACACAAGGTACACAAAAAGCCTTGCACTTCACTAGTATTCGTAGGTGCGGTTTGCGGTGGTGGGACAGGTGGTGCAGATTTTCCCTGAAATGTTGTGTCAATCCTCGGAGGACAGTCGCCAAACATCACTAGGATTTTCATTAGCATTTCTAGGTATCAGTTGGGCTCCAGGTATTGGTGGAGCTTCCGTTTGTGGTCTCTTACGTGGTCTACCATGTGTCATAATCTGTCCCATAAACAAAAATGAACGAACTTAGTGATTCACATAAAATTAACAAAATTGTTCAAACACAAAAATAATCATCTTAGTACACAATAACATATACATAAAAAATGCCACTTTGGCTTCACGATTTTCATAGATAACACAGTTACATCACTATATATACATATTTGAACTTGTTTAAAAAGACCCATTGAATAGTTACTACGCCACCCAGGTGGTATGTACAATATGTTACAGGTCAAAAAGAGCTACATCTTGCTATGGAACGTGTCGTCTAGTCTAACCAACAAGTATCAATGTGCACAAGTTTCCCTTTATATACTCACTCTCAGACACATCAGTGAGCTCCCCACTCCCTAGATCTATCTCCCCCTGCTCGTCATTTGGGCCCTCCTCCAGTTCTTCTTCTGGCTCCTCCTCTAGTTCGAGATGTGTTTGGGCTTGGGCAGGAACAATGACCGGATTAGGTGAGGCATCAACCTTCACCCATTCATGGTATAATGCAGCGGAGAAATCACGATAGCTTATTTCAGGATCAGCGTTTCCTGGAGGAAAAACCACCATTCCGTTGTTAACTTCAACAGCTCGGAACCTCCAATTTTTTAGAAGGGACATGATCAGTATGTAACAACTAATATAGTCGGGCCTTTGGATCCCTATAAACCGAGCTTCACACGACATGATCATCATTTCAACAATATGTGCTCCCACGTCTGTCTCCTCACTACGTGCATTTTTTAGACACCTATCCAATCGACACTGGTTCAGGTCATAAGCCATCTGCCACGTAAGATAATTTACAACCTAAGTCTCTAATTTTCGTAGAAAATGTGTATATACTCTAAAATATATAATCTTAGGTTTTGCGGTTGCTCCAAAGACATGTAATGTAATGCAACTTCAATAATCGTATGTAGATCACATAGTCAAGTTAATGCATCATTTAAGCACATAAGGCACATAAAACACGATAAGAACATTTACTAGAGTTTGATAAGGTTAGCGACTACAGGATGCAGGCATTTAATGTTCATAAATTTTGTGAATGATCGTTCAGGTGAAATACACTTTACAATAATATCATAGTGGCTAACTTTGGATATACACTTTATATTAAAATACACGATAAGTTTTGTAAATGAACATGAAATGCCTGCATCCTGTAGTCGCTAACCTTATCAGACGCTGGTAAGTGCTCTTATCATGTATTATGTGCCTTATGCGACTAAATGATGCATTAGCTTTACTATGTGATCATCATTTTTGGACATACCATACGATTATTGTAGTTGCGTTACACTACATGTTTTAGGAGCAAGACCTAAGATTATATATTTTGGTGTATATACATATTTTTTGTGGAAATTAGAGACTTGGATTGTAAATTACCTTGCGTGGCAGATGGCTTATGACATGAACCAGTGGCGATTGGATAGGTGTCTTCAAAATGCACGTAGTGAGGAGATTGACGTGGGAGCGCATATTGCTGAAATGTCGATCATGTGGCGTGAAGCTCGGTTTATAGGGATTCAAAGGCCCGCCTATATTAGCAGCTACATACTGATCATGTCTCTTTCGGACAAGTGGAGGTTTCGAGCCGCTGAAGTTTACAACGGAATGGTGATTTTTCCTCCAGGAAACACTGGTCCTGAAATAAGCTATTGTGATTTCTCCACTGCATTATATCGAGAATGGGTGTAGAGTGAAGCCCTGTTGGGGAATAAGTTGCACAGATCTATTCGGGGTGAATATTTAAATACAAATTTAATTCTTATAATTATTATTAGCATGAATTAATCCTATATTAATTCAAATAATAATCCAACAACATATCATGCATATAATAATTCACGTAAAACCTACGCATGCGGAATTCTACGAGTTTACGTGAACGTACCTCTTGGGATGGCAGTGATTTAGACTAACCAAAAGAACTTCCCAAGTATTCCCTTAGCCCTCGTTCGACTATCCGGTGGAAGGACTCTTGTGAACGATTTAACAAAAGGAAAATAAATTATGTTGCACCACCTTTGTGGATTTACTAATTTTTCCAGCACATGGAATTGTACTTGGGAATGAAAGAATCATCCCCTATTTATAGAGCATGAGGTGGTCGAATTTTGTGCCCTAAAATAATGTGGAAAAATCTTTTCTTGATCTCCAAAAAATCTTGAATATATCTCCTATATTCTTTTTCCCATAATTATAATATTCCACAAAATCCCACCTACTCTATCTTTATGGTAGTTTTCGAAAATATGGGGTTTCAAGAATCCAAGATTTGGATCTTCTTGAACTTATGAGATATTCTTGTATTTCAAGAAATACATATCTTCCATAATATCTTTTCAAGAAAATCTTTCTTGCCCACTATATTTCATATTTTTCGAAAATCACATTATAGATAACCAAGTGGGAGATTTCTTGAATTTAATGAGATAATCTTGTATTCCAAGAATACATATCTTCATTCCCTAACAAAATTCAAAGAAAATCTTTCTCCCAACATATCTATAATTTTAGAAAAATTTAGTTGGAAAATTAAGCAACAATATTTATTTTATTTTAACCATCTTTTCAGTTATTGGACTATATGTTGGGCTACTTAGGGGGCCTTTAGGAGAATTAAGATTGGACCTTCTAATGGACCTTGAATATCTAATATTGAGCCACAATATTATTCAAGCCCATAAATATTAATTAATCCTACTACATAATTAATATTGTACTATCCATCTTAACCCATATTACAGTCAATATGGCTCCCGGTCATTATTTCCCGTGTTTAAGATTATCTAGCCCATTAATTAATTCAAGCCACTGAAATAGCTTTCCATTAATTAATATCTTATATCCTTGGTCAAGGAACGGTTCAACATTATTATCCATACCGGAAACTAATTTCACTTGCAAGATTTGGTATGATAAAGCTTATGAACCTCCCAAGGGGGAAAATCGAACAAGCGTACTTGCACACGATTCTTCGTATTAAATCTTAGCAATCACATGTGACTAATAATATTGCCCAAGATAAAAAGTATTGAATCTCGTTGATTCGCTACCCATGATAAGTCAAAGCAATAGTTATCAATCCCACGTGATCCTATTTAAGGAACGAAGATTAAGAAATAACGAACCACTGAGGTCTAATTCTTCCTTGTTCAGTTCTGAAGAATTTATCCTCCTGTAGGTCCTATTCAGTGCATCAGTCATGCACTAGTGTAATCTCTTGGTCAAGACAAGCCAATCTGAGCCTTACACTTCAACCTTTCACGATGGGTTGTTCATTTCCATCTAGGTCGTGAATGGAGTACTTTTAGTTACAAGGGACTGTTAATTTAATCTTATGTGATCTGGTATCACTAAATTAACTACAATGTAACTGTGAGGTCCCGATTAAAACCAATTTTGCGCGTGCGGAAGCAAACATTTTGTTCAATGCATATAAAACAGGGGTGAGGGCAGAGTGATTTCATATTTTTTGCTTTTAAGAACGATGTGTGTGTTTTGCTTATAATCAAATGCATATGGCAAGTAAGAACATAAAGCAGTAAAGAACACACGATTTTATAGTGGTTCGGAGTCCAACTCCTACATCCACTCATCCCTATCAACAGGGGCACCTACTTAACCAACTGGACTTAGTTTAACGTGTTAGTCCAACACCCAACAGATGTTTACCGAGTTCACACTCAATCGGGACTTATCACCCTCACGGGATTGCCTACCCTCCCTTTCAGGATTGCTAGATGTTTACCGAGTTCGCACTCACCTACAAACTTAACCGACTGATTTGGGTAAGGTTTGTTTGGTTTCAAACTAGGTTGAGATTTTCCCTTACATTTGTTTAGCCTCAATGCTAAGGATGGGAAAATCTCTCTAAGCTTAGGATATGGCATTTATGCTTAGATACAATGAAGAACACTCTTGGGTAAATTTGGATATTTAATGCTCTGTGTTCTTGAATGGAGTTGCTTGAATATTTGACTTTAATTTCACTTTGCAGATCCTCCATCGTCTTCTTTTGAAGATAGTGCAATGTATTTATAGTGTGGATTTGAATATTACCGTTGGAGAGTAATATTCAAATCCATACTAATAATCTTCCAGCTTTTCTTTGTCCTTTTGCACCGTTATTTGCAGCTTTATGTCACATCCATATATGTTGTTATCTTCTTATTGATCACCGCTTTTGTGTGTCTAATCTGGATCGATCATTTCATGGGATTCTTGTTCATTGCTTTTGATTTCGTCGCTTTGATCGATCAAATCACCTAATCGGATCATTTCGGCAGATCAGTCCAATTCGTTCAGACGAAGAAATGCATCGGAAATCATATAGAAATCACCAAGCTTCTGATGAATCGCTTAAAGAATCATCATCATAAGAATCGCCATAAGTCACCAAGCTGATAGAATTTACAATGATCAACAAGCTGATAAAAACAAGATCGAAAATCATTGCAGGGTCGGTTTACACGCCCCGATTAGCTCGAACTCATCCTTCTCATTCGATCTTGATCACCCGTCTGCGACCTCGTCTGCAGCCTCGTCTGATCTCGATCATCTTCGTCTGATTTCATGAGTTCCCCCTCAATTTGTTCTTCCGTTCCCCCTCAAGTGGGAGATTTCTTAAATTTAATGAGATAATCTTGTATTCCAAGAATACATATCTTCATTCCCTAACAAAATTCAAAGAAAATCTTTCTCCCAACATATCTATAATTTTAGAAAAATTTAGTTGGAAAATTAAGCAACAATATTTATTTTATTTTAACCATCTTTTCAGTTATTGGACTATATGTTGGGCTACTTAGGGGGCCTTTAGGAGAATTAAGATTGGACCTTCTAATGGACCTTGAATATCTAATATTGAGCCACAATATTATTCAAGCCCATAAATATTAATTAATCCTACTACATAATTAATATTGTACTATCCATCTTAACCCATATTACAGTCAATATGGCTCCGGTCATTATTTCCCCGTGTTTAAGATTATCTAGCCCATTAATTAATTCAAGCCAATGAAATAGCTTTCCATTAATTAATATCTTTTATCCTTGGTCAAGGAACGGTTCAACATTATTATCCATACCGGAAACTAATTCCACTTGCAAGATTTGGTATGATAAAGCTTATGAACCTCCCAAGGGGGCAAATCGAACAAAGCGTGCTTTGCACACGATTCTTCTTCAGATTAAATCTTAGCAATCACATGTGACTAATAATATTGCCCAAGATAAAAAGTATTGAATCTCGTTGATTCGCTACCCATGATAAGTCAAAGCAATAGTTATCAATCCCACGTGATCCTATTTAAGGAACGAAGATTAAGAAATAACGAACCACTGAGGTCTAATTCTTCTTTGTTCGATTCAAGAATTTATCCTCCTCAGAGGTCCTATTCAGTGCATCAGTCATGCACTAGTGTAATCTCTTGGTCAAGACAAGCCAATCTGAGCCTTACACTTCAACCTTTCACGATGGGTTGTTCATTTCCATCTAGGTCGTGAATGGCGTACTTTTAGTTACAAGGGACTGTTAATTTAATCTTCTGTGATCTGGTATCACTAAATTAACTACAATGTAACACGTACGACTTATTTGAACAGTTATGCAGTAAATATATGTAACATTCGATAATATTTAAAGCATCAGTGATAAATAATTTATTTCAGTAAATAAGTTCAAAATTCAGTTTTGATTATACAAAAGTAAAAGCATACTTTCTAGTATAATCCCAACAATCTCCCACTTATACTCAAAGTCTGCTTTTAAGTATACTGCAACATGTCTCGTGTAGTCCGTGACATCTAATGTCACCTACATGAACCTAATAATTTCTCCCACTTATACTCAAAACAGATTGACAACGGTCTTGACACCCATTCCTTCCACATGTCTCTCGAATGTATTCAGAGGCAGACCCTTTGTGAATGAATCTGCTAGGTTGTCCTTAGACGCTATCTTTGCCACATCTATATCTCCTCTCTTAACGATTTCTTGTATAAGATGTCTTTCCTTTAGTGTGCTTGTTTGACTCGTGGACTCTTGGTTCCCTTGAATTTGCAACTGCCCCTAGCAAATATTGCTAGACAAATTCGGAACTCCATCCAAGTCCACTAAGAAGGTCTAGAGCCAAATCGGTTCTTTCACTGCTTCACAAGCAGCTACTTACCCGACTTCCATGGTTGAGTCAGTGATGCATTTCTGCTTCACACTCGTCCATTTGATGGCTACACTTCCCAAATGGAAACACACTAACTGAGGCAGATAGTTTCTGGAATCTAAGTCTGATTGGAAATCCGAGTCCGTGTAGCCGATGGGGATTGGAGTATCTGACTGATAAATCAACATTCTATCCCGAGTTCTTTTCAGATACTTCAGAATGTTTTTAACTGTCGTCCAATGCTCTTTCCCTGGGTTACTTTGATATCTTGCTACCATGCCTACGACAAAGTAGATATCCGGTCTCGTACACAGCATTGCATACATAAAGCTTCCGACAGCCGAAGCATAAGGAATGCCTTTCATGTCATCTATCTCCTTTTGCGTCTTAGGGGACATTTTCTTGGATATATGGATTCCATGCCTGAAAGGTGCAAAGCCTTTCTTGGAATCTTGCATGCTGAAGCGTTTCAAGACAGTGTCTATGTATGAAGCATGCGATAACCCGATCATCCTTTTCTTGCGATCTCGAGTGATCTTGATCCCAAGGATGTGTCCGGCTTTCCCTAAGTCTTTCATATCAAACTGTTTTGAAAGCCATGCCCTTACGTCTGATAACACCTTTACATCGTTCCCGATGATCAGAATGTCATCTACGTATAGTTCTAAGAATACCAATGCAATTTCGACACGCTTTTTATACACACAACTTTCGAACTCGTTTTGATCGAACCCATAAGACTTTATAACATGATCAAAACATTGGTTCCAAGCTCTGGATGCCTGTTTGAGTCCGTAAATGGACTTAATGAGCTTACAAACTAGGTGTTCTTGACCTTTTTCAATGAAGCCTTGGGGTTATTGCATATAGATCTCTTTATCAAGACTTCCGTTAAGGAAAGCTGTCTTGACATCTATTTGCCAGACTTCAAAGTCGAAATGCGCAGCAATCAATAAGAGAATACGGATGGACTTAAGCATGGCTACTGGCCAAAAAGATTCCTCATAGTCGATCCCTTCTTTCTGAGTATAACCTTTCGCCACTAGTCTTGCTTTGAAGGTTTCAACCTTCCCGTCCGGTCCTATTTTCCTCTTATATACCCACTTGTATCCAATGGGTTTGACCCCATTAAGTGGTTCGACTAGCTCCCACACTCTGTTATGAAACATAGAACCCATTTCGGCTTTTATTGCTGTTTGCCAAGAGTCTGCATCCTTATCTTGGAGTGCCTCGTCATATGTCCATGGGTCTCCGATTAAATTTTTCCGAAATCAAGTCCGGGGACTCTCCTATTCCCATGAATCTCTCAGTCGCCTAATAACCCTCCCACTACACGAGGCTCTTGTTGTGAAAGCGTATCGTTTGGTATATCATCTAAGATAAATTAATCGAGGTTTGCCCTATAAGCTCATTTAAGGTAATCTCATTTCTGGGTTTTCTTTAGTTCATATAGTCTTCTTCCAAAAATCTAAAGTGGGTGCTGATGACCACCTTTTGATCTTCGGGACCATAGAACATACACCCTTTTGTTCCCTCGGGGTAACCTACAAACAACCTTAATTCCGATCGAGGATCCAATTTCTTAACACTTTCCTTGTCCAACACGTAGGCCGGACACCCCCAAATTCTCATGTGTCTCATACTAGGCTTGCGCCCGGTCCACAATTCTTTGGGAGTTTTGGGAACTAATTTGGATGGCACCAAGTTTAGAATGTAAGCCGCTGTTTCCAAAGCATGACCCCAGAACGACTTGGGAAGATCCGCATAACTCATCATAGATCTAACCATTTCCAAAAGAGTTCTGTTTCTTCGCTCTGCAACCCCGTTTTGTTGAGGGGTTCCGGGTGCAGTGAGCTGGGATGTAATCCCTTCATCAGATAAGTAGTTCAAAAACTCATCGCTGAGGTATTCGCCTCCACGATCAGATCGTAGAGACTTGATACGTTTTTCCCTATGATTCTCTGCTTGAGCCTTAAATTCTTGGAATTTCTCAAAGGTCTCAGATTTATGCTTGTTGGTCCCGGTGCAAACGAGTCTTACACGTGTATGGGGGGGAATACACGTGTTCAGTATTTTTAAAACTTTTCTTACTGAGGTCAGCTTGGGTCAGGTTATCCTGATGATTTGGTCCTGAGAAGCACAAATCGCCTCCGAGTCAAAGTCTATCTCGAGACAAAGATCCCGAAATCGCTTTCGATACCTCAGATAATCCCAACTGAGTCCTGAGTTTTCAGAGATCCTGAGATGCTTGGATCAGATAACTAACTTACTGAACCCTCAGAAGAGTAAGTTCAGTTTGGTAACTATCTGTTCTAACTACTTAGTTTATACTCGTTTTAAGCTTTTGCTTAAAACCTTCCTTTAATGGAATAGTGATTAGGCTGTGATTCAATTTATATGCAACTTTCAGTGGATTGATTCCAACTAAAATATCAGTGAAAATATGCTTTCAAGACAAAGTAATGCAACAGATAAATCAAGCAAAACAGAAAGAAAAGAACACAACAAATTATAGTGGTTCAGAGACTCAAGCTCCTACGTCCACTCTCCCGATCTTTTTCGAGAAATTCACTAATCACTTCCTAAGGCTTTTCGACTACCTCTCAGAGTTTACTAACCTTTCTAATTTTGAGCTTTCTGACTACCTCTATAGTTTACTAACTCAAAACTCACACAAGCTTTCTGCCTATCCAAGATAGATTACTCACTTCTTCTCTAGAGCTTTCTGACTACCTCAATGTAGTTTACTTACTCTTTACAACTCCAATCTCACCAACAATCACACTCAAACTACCTTACAAAGGGTTTGGTGTTTCTTTGTTGGTTTCCAACTAGGATGAGATATCCTTTACAATAAAGAACAATGCAAAGGCTAGGATATCTCGACTAAGCTTTGATATATCTTATCAAGCTAGGCTTAGTGGAATGAGCTCTCTTCGATTTAAAGCACTTGGGAAATTCTCGGTTTTTCGAGTGCTTCAACTTGTAATAATAAGTTTGAGCTCTTGAGTTTCTTACAAATTTCCCGTCACCTTTCAATGTAGAAGGTCACAAGTATTTATAGGCATACACCAAGGTCACTCTTGAAAAACTATCCATTGGAGAGATAAATTCGAGTTTCCTCTTATGGTGTGTGAGAAATTGATATATTTAGGGTTTGACATCCCTAACACGTTTTAGGCAATAGCCTTTCATGTAGCCGTCTTCACTTTTTTGCGCTTAGGAACTTAGTACTTCCGACATCTTTTTCAAAGGACTGTCATTTGTCGATTAATCGGTATGGTGCGATCTTTGTCTTTTCCTCTTTTTGACTTTTGTCTCCGGTTTAAAGGTAGACAACTCAACTCTCTTTTGGTTACAATCTCTGCGAGTTGATATAACCTTAACAACACTTTGTCTTAGTTCCTTTTGTCTGCGCATTTGAATGTCTTGGGCAATATCTATTTTTCTAAGGAATCGTGATCTTCTCGAAGATTGAATCCTTCAGATAGATATTTTCGATTGCCTCGAACATTGAGTTTTATCTTGAGCATTCGATTACATTCTTTTTTAGTCTTGATAATTCTTTTGCCTTGATTATTCTTGATCTTGATTCTTGATCTTACTTTACGTCTTGAGTCTTACGAGTCTTGAGGTCTTCTTCGAGTCTTGGCGTTTTACGAGTCTTCACGGATATCTTGGCCCGATATCTTGAAGTCTTCATCTTTGAGTCTTGATTTTTCGATTTCATCTTGAGTCTTGATATCTCGATTTCATCTTTGAGTCTTGATATCTCGATTTCTGCTTGAGTCTTGAAAACTTTCGATTTCATCTTTGAAACCGGTATCTCGATTTCATCTTGAGTCTTGATATCTCGATTTCTGCTTGAGTCTTGAAAACCGTTTCATCTTTTGGCTTTCCGGTTTCTTCGAAACTTTCTTGAGTTCTTGAGAATCTTGAGATCTAACTTTGATCTATATCTGCGACTATACATTTTGCGGATAACATCTGAATACTCTAAAACTGAATCCTGACTCAACTATCAAGATTATCCTGAACATGTCATACTCAGGGGTTTTGGGATCTAATCAAAATCACATCTTTATTAAATTCATCTCCCAACAATTTCCCCATTTTTGATGATGCCAAAACCTATCTTGTTACACACATTAACCTATACTCAGGTTTCAGTTTATCCTATTACAAGATTGGTTATATCTCCCAACAATTTCCATACAGAGAATCTCTCAACAATTTCTTCAGTAGTGAATCTCTCAAAGGATTCATCACCAAATACTTAATTTCTCAACAATTAATCTCAGAGACAATCATTCAGGCATATCAAAATTAAAAGACATGTAAATAAGATAATGAGATATTATCTTTTGAGCATAAATGATAAGTTTTCATTGATGATAGGTAGACTGTTACAAGTTACAATGAATCTTATCTGAACAAAATCAAAAAGACAAAAAAAAGATAAAGGATTACATGAATCTTCTGAGTCTTCATCTTCTGAGTCTTCATTTGCTCTTCAGTTCAGCTCTTCAGTTCGGCTCTTCAGTTCTGCTCTTCCACCTCATCAGCAGGGACTTTAAGGTTGAACATTCCGTAATATCTTCTTTTTCAAATAAGATCTCTCTTTTGATGATATCGATTGTTCCCTGCCGGACCTAAATCGAGTGGCGTCTTGGAGATTTCTGAAATGGCTTTCTCATTTACACATCCATTCTCCACTGGGAGGAGGGTACACGATGGACCAGGGCTGTTATCTGCGCACCTTTCCTTCATCCGCAAGATTTATCCATCCTTGAAGATATTTAGGATAGAAGGTCAGGAGATAGTCGATGAAAGCATCATTCGGATTTGAGCTCTCCCCTCTCCATTCTATGAGCACATCATAGTAGAACCAGAAGGTTCTCTTGATTTCTTCCCATGCATCGTTGAGATGGACTGGCATCCATTTGTCAACATGCGGCCATTTCTGTGCTTTAGTGTCCCCTCTCCTCTTGCTTGTGAACTTTTTGAACCCACTCCTTCTTTTCTGCTCTTCTTCTACCTACTTTCTGATCACTGGTACACCAGAAATAGAAGCAGCAGTTTTCTTCGCTTGTTCAATCTGGAGTGTTTTCAGAGCGCTTCTGGTATTGAAGACCTTCTTCTTAGGCTCAACCTCAGATTCTTCAATATCCAGCATCAATTTCCTCTTAATTGGCTTAGATGCCTTTGCTCTTTTTCCCTCAGGCTCTTTCATCGCCATAGCCTTTCTCTTGATGGGCATTTCAGCACCAGCTAGGCTTGTACCAATCCTTCCTCTACCACTCAGTTTCTCTATAGCAACTTCCTGCATTGTTTCCTCTAAAACCTGAGTGTAGACTGGCTTCTCCACCTTCTTGAACTTAAGCTTCTCAGTGGCTTCTATCTCCTTAATGGCTTCGGCAATGATCTTCTTCTCAGCATCCTTTACAACCTTGCCCTTCAGAGTATGTTCCAATAAAACCCTGAGATCAGCTCCAGGTCTTTCCCCCTTCTTGGAACCATACTCTGGCAGAAGCCTGGAGAGTGCTGTGTCCATATGGTATTGTTCTTTACTGACACTCCGCACCTCCCCTGCCATCTGATCTTGCTCCTCCTCGAGCCTTCTGAGGTGGTTCTTCGCCACAGAGAATTCTTCAGACAGATGAGCAAATTGGCTTGAGAGAGCTTCCTTGAACATGTCTGTCATCTTGGCCATGAGCATTGAGCTCATCTCCTCAACAGCGTTCTTCACCAGCATCTCGTTCTTCTCTACCAATTTTGCTTCTAGAATTTGAGTCTTCTCCTGATGCTTCTGCTTCAGCTCTGCATTAAGCTCAGCCTTGACCCCCTCCATCCTTTCTTCTAATTTTCCTTCCATGGAGGTCAGCTTGTCTGTCAGAGTATCCTGAAGCTGCTCCAGTTCTGAAGAAGAACTCAAGCTATCAATCTTCTGTGCTTGGTTGGCCAATGCCTCCTCGATCTGAGCAACTTTGGTCAGGATCGGCTCAACCTTCTCCAGCTTCACCATCAGCGGGGTGAGATCAATCTCAGGAGCATATCTGATCGGCTGTGACTCCAGAGTTGGCTGTTCATCCTGAGTCTCATTCTGAACCTGAGCTTCAGTTTGAACTGGGGCTTCATACTCAGTCTGAGTCTGGGATTCATCCTGAGCTTGGGTGTCCACCTGAGTCTCAGTCTGCATATCAGACATTACAGATTTAAAGGTAGGAACTTCAGTAATCCTGACATAATTATTAATAGTGCCAAAAGTTACCTGAAGGCTAACTTCAGTCTGAGGATGTTCGACAGCAGACTGATCAACATCAGTTGAGTCTTTCTCCTTCTGAGATTGAATCTCATCATCCCCTTGTTGGTCCCCATCCTAAGATTTGTCTTTGGAGCTCGGGGTACCAACTTCAGCAATCCTCTCAGCAACCTTCCTCTTCATAAACTTATCAAAGTCTGAGATTTTCATCCTGAGCTTGGTTTTTCTGAATCCTGAGAATTCAGTGAGAAAAGTTGTCTCCTCGTTCCACCAGTCTTCCCCTCTGAATGAAGCAATATTGAGCATCTCCGGAAGAGTCTGGTTGAGGATGTAGACCGTTGACCTCAATCTGAAGAAGATGTCTTGGGAGGTCAGGGAATGAGCTAAGCTCAGGGTAGCGGTCAAAGATGAACCGTTCCCCCTTGCTTTGCCATTCGGTCTCTTCCGCTTCACCTTTCTTGAGCATCGGGCTCTCAGGTTCAGTTGGAAACTCTGCTGAAAGATCAACTAACAGCTCATTCAGGAGCTCATCAAAATTCATCGGCTCCTGAGGCTCAGCAAACTCTGAGGTTTGGGCAGGCAGCTCCTCAGTTTGAATCTGACTCGGTTCTGAGGTCTGAGCTGGCTCATCCTCAGTGGGAATTTCAGTTTGCTCTGAAAACTGAGCGGGCACTTCCTCAGAGGGAATCAGAACATTTTCTGAGGTCTGAGCAGGTGCATCCTCAGCAGGAATCTATACTTGCTCTGAGTTCTGAGGTCCTTGGAATATTTCTCGAGAGAACTTATCAGAACTAAGCGACGTCTCAAGAACCTCAGAGAAGACTTGCTCCTCAGTTTGATCCTGTGCCTTTGAGATAGCCTGAGCCAATACAAGTAAAGGCGATTTCTGAGTAGTTTGACTCTCAGGCTGAATCTCCTCAGACTCACTTTCCTCATCATCATCAGTGAGAACCACCATTCTTTTGCGCTTTGGAGCAAGGGTTTTCTGCTTCTTCAATTTCTCACCCTGCTCCTTCTTGGCATCCAACAAAACCTTCCCCCCGGTTTGTTGGCTTTCTTCAGCAGCAGTCGCAACTGGTGATTCCACTTTCTTCTCTTTCTTCCCTTTAATCGTCCTCTTTGCAGCAATGGACTTGAACATTACTTTGGACTTAGGGAATGGAGTAGATTTGGAAAAGATATCCTCCCCCTCTCGGCACATCTCCAAAATAAATGTTATTTTGGTGGCATGGAGGATCCTGCCTTTGATTGATATTACCCCATCCTCCCTTATGACCTTGGTTTGCTCACTCACCACCTTGATCAGATACTTCAACCAGTTGAACTCCTTGGTGGATGAGTCCTCGATCGCCGCCATAAGTCGGAGTTTGGGAGTGCTGATCTACTCGAAGCTTCCAGATCGACTCATGATGCACTTTCCAACAATATCCATCAATACTCTGTATTTCGGCTTTAGATGCCGCTTATGCAGAGTTGCCTCAAACTTAATAGGATTCTCAGTAATCCCATCAAGATACTCTTGCTCCCGTCCCAACATATACAATGAGGGATCATCTCCCCTATCGCACAACTCAAATACGTCGTTTAAGTTCTTAGGGACAATATAGAGCTCTCGAACAAAATCCACAAACTTCATCGATTGTTCAAGATGAGAAACAGAAATCTTGGACTCTATACAATCATCCTCATTTATTTCCAAATTAGTGACAAACTCTATTACCTCGGGAGTATACTCCGCCTCCGGTCGATTCGCGACGAGGTTCGTCAGTTTCGCCAATCGGATTAAATGGAGCGTCTCTTCTTCGTGCTTGGCATTGGTGGTACTCTCCAAAGAAACCACGTACTCATACCATGGCTTATTTGTCTCGGCTAATTTTTCGAATATGGTAGGAGCCATTTGAGATTTGAAGATTTAGGGTTTTGAGCGATGAAGCTTTTCTGGGTAAAAGGGATTTATTTGCAGAGGGTTTTTGGGAACGAAGGGTTTCAATAAAATTTGGCTTGAATGACTTTCAAAGGAATATATAGCTCGAGATCGTGGGAAGTCGTACCGGTTTGGTGAAAAACAATGGTTAAGATTAATCCACGATTAATCGGGTATGCGAAAGGTCGATCCCCGAAAAGTAAGCCGCCATTTTAACTTCATTGGTGATTAAATGTAACAGAGCATTTAATGACTGTTGACCTTTTTAGGAATTTCAAAGATCCCGCCCAAAAACATTCCTCAGGTGTTTTGTATTTATTGCAAATGATTACTGAGTTTCACTTAAGTAATAAATGAGTCGCATGAGTCATTACTCTTCAGACTAATTTCCCTCTATCAGTCTTACTGAGTATTGACCTTGATAAAAATGTCGATTATGATCTTCGAGTCTTGAATGGGTTCAAGATACTCTTTGAAATCTTGACCTTCAAGAACTCTGAGTTTCGAGACTCGATTCGGTATTTCAATTTTATCCTGAGTTTCTCAGTAGAATTACGAAAAACTTCATGCATCCGAAAATCTTCAATTTTTCGATTTTTACTCTATACACCGATCCAACATCCCTAATTCAACCGATAGTTCCCCGAAATATTGATTCACCCAAAGGTTTAGTCAAGATATCGACTCTCTCTTATCAAGATGAATTTTCTCCATCCTGATGTCCTTTTTCTCGACATGATCTCGATGAAGTGATATCGATATCCACATGCTTGCATCTGGTGTGCAATACCGGATTTTGTGAAATAGCAATGGCACTATTATTGTCACAAAATATTGGTACTTCATTGGCTACAACTTTATAATCCCTTAATTGTTGTCTGAGCCAAAGAATCTGAAAGCACACGCCAGCCTTCCTCGCAGACCATGTATTCAAAACAATAATCTTGGTTGCTACTCGAGGTCCTGCTTTTTTGAAAACCAAGATATCGGCTTGCTTCCAAGAAATTGACAAGTTCCTAGTGAACTTCCTGTCAATCCTGCAACCCCCATAATCAGCATCTGAGTAACCAGTTAATTCAAGGTTATCATCAACTGGATACCATAATCCTCTATTCAATGTGCCCTTAAGATACTTCAGTACCTTTTTGGCAGCCTCCATGTGACTAACCTTAGGATTAGCTTGGTATCATGCACATATCCCAACAGTAAATGTTATATCAGGCCTACTTGCTGTGAGATAGAGCAATGATCCAATGATTCCTCTATAATCAGTATGACTTACTGATTTGCCTTCAGAATCATGATCCATCTTGTAGTTAGTATTCATAGGAATTCTAACTGCATTGCAATTCTGTACAACATACTTGGCAATCAGATCCCTGGTGTACTTTGCCTGGTTGATGAAGATTCCTTCCTTTGATTGTTTCACTTGAAGACCTAGAAAGAAATTCATCTCTCCCATCATTGACATCTCAAACTTGCCTTTCATCAGTGTTGAAAACTTTTCACACAAATGATGGTTTGAGATCCAAAATGATGTCATCAACATATATCCCCAACCAATAAGATATCTTCTCCATCTTCTATCCCGAACGAGTTCTATCAACAGTTCATTTGACAAAACCATGGTCAAGAAGAAACCGAGAAAAGAGTATCATATCATGCTCGGGTGTTTGCTTAAGACCATACAAGGCTTTTTCTCGAGCTCGTAAACTTGGTCATTCTTTGAAACCGTGAGATTGTTCTACATAAACCTCTTCTTTAAGCACACCGCTCGAAAATGCACTTTTCACATCCATTTGATAGATCGTGAACTTCATGTGGGCAGATATGCAAGAAACAATCGATGGCTTCTAGTCTTGCAACTGGTGCAAAGGTTTCATCATAATCCAAGCCTTCTTCTTGGGAATAACCTTGTGCAACTAAATTTTGCCTTGTTTCTTACTATGTTGTTGTTTTCATCTCTTTTATTCTTAAATACCCACTTGGTTCCAATGACATTGTGCCTTTCGGTTCATCCACTAGCTCCCCATACTTCATTTCTTGAGAATTGATTCACTTTCATCTTGCATAGCAAGAATCCAATGAGAATCTTGTAGAGCTTCACCAATCTCGAAGAGGTTCTTTCTCCGATAGAAAGCGGCAGAATAGTGCACTCTCACCATGGAACCTTCTTGTTTTGATACTTTCGGTTAGATCACCCACAATCGACTTGTAGGATGACTATCTAACCATCTTCTTCTAGATGTTCCCCTTCAATAGTATCCTCAACATTTAAAATGTTAGGCTCGATTAATTCAAGAAACTCGGGAACAACGAAAAGGAGAAAGGGAATCATCTTCCTCGGGGAAATTCCATTCGAGAACATTGTCGAGACATTTGTTCCCCCCTTTGGTTGATAGATTCAGAATTTGCCTCGGTTGTGACCACATCTTCATTGGCATCACATACCTGAGTCTAAAACGGGTCTCTGTTCAGATTGGTCAGCTTCAGTGTGTTGGTTTTCCTTCAGTGAAGACTTTCCATCCTGAGTCTCACCATCCTGAACTTCTTTATCTGAGTCTGAGTCACTCCAATCATAGATGGTGACTGACTTCTTCTTTTCAGGTTCAGTGGATGTTTTGTCATTCTTTTTCAGGCTTAATCTGGTGATTCTCTTGGTCAGTTCTTCTACATCATGTTCCTGTTTCTTCTGAACACAAGTAGATTCATCAAAAACAACATGAGGTGTTTCCTCCACAATAAGAGTCCTACAGTTGTAAACTCGAAAGCTTTTCTCGACTTCGAATATCCTAAGAATATTCCTTCATCAGCTTTACTATCAAATGTTTTTAACTGATCTTTACCATTATTGTGTATGAAACACTTGCAACCAAACACACGAAAGAAAGAAACAAGAGGCTTCCTTTCATTCCAAAGCTCATAGGGTGTTTTGCCTTGACTCTTGGTTAGCATGGATCTGTTCTGAGAATAGCATGCAGTGTTGACAGCTTCAGCCCAAAATCTTTTAGGAATATCAGCTTCAACTATCATTGTCCTTGCGAACTTCTTTTCGTCCCTTCTCTTTCTTTCAAAGAACACCATTTTGTTGAGGGGTCCTTGCAGCTGATGTTTCATGAGAAATTCCATTTGCTGCACAATAATCAGATATAATATGATTTATAAATTCAGATCCCTTGTCAGATCTGATTTTGACCACACTCAGATTTTTCTCAATACTGAGCCTTTTCAGTAATTCAGGCAGCTTTATCTGAGTCTCTTTCTTACTGAGTAAGAATATGACCCAAGTATATCTTGAGTAGTCATCAACTACTACTAGTGTGTATTTCCTGCCATTGGTGCTCACTGGTGTTATTGGACCAAACAAATCCATATGCAACAACTGAAGTATTCTTTCAGTAGAAACATCTACTTTGCTTTTAAATGATGCTCTAATTTGTTTTCCGTTTTGGCACGCATCACAAATATGTTCCTTACTGAACACTTCATTAGGCAACCCTCTCACAAGATCTAATCTTGCAAGTTTATTCAGGGTTTTGAAATTCAGGTGATTCATTCTTTTATGCCATAACCAACTGGTATCTGTGGAACTTTTTGCAACCAAACATGTATCTTTAGGAGTTGAACTCCAATCAGCAAGATACACATTTCCTTTTCTAGTACCAGTCAGTAATACTTTCTGTGAGATATCATCTTTCACATAACATAAGTTCTTAGAGAACTCAACATTAAAACCCTTATCACATAATTGGCTTATTGAAAGCAAGTTATGCTTCAATCCAGATACATATGAAACACCATGGATATGAATCGAAATCAATTTCCAAAGTTCCATATCCTTGATGCGCCCTTGGAGTTATCTCCAAAAGTGATCTGAGGGCCTCTTTGTTCAACATAGTCACTGAGTATCTTCTTGAATCCTGTCATATGTCTTGAGCATCCACTGTCAAGATACCATACATCAGGGCCTTTTTCATCTCTACTCATCAGTGCTATGTGATCTTCAATCACCAGTTCCTTGTTTTTCCTCCCCGAAAAAAGCAGATCAATTTTTAGGTACCCAATTTGTGTAGGGTCCTACAAGGTTAGCTGTACCTTTCGGAATCCAAATCTGCCTGACAACTCTAATCACTTTAGAGTGGCTGATCTGTCTTCCATAAACATCTACATACACATTTACTACTCTGGGTGCCTTAGCAGTTTCCTGTGTATGAGTGCTAGCCTTAGCATGAACATGGGCTTTTGAATTTTTCTTTGGTTCAAGCCTTTTGTTCATTTGCTTTGGCTTCTGTGCAGCTGGTCTGAATCTTTGTTGACTCGGGTTCAGGTAACCTTTACCCTTAGGCAAGTGGGGTTCAGGTTGCCTGTACTAAAATTTGGGTCTTTCAGTATACTGAGGACTTGGTCTCTTCAGTTGAGAATGTCTCTGCTGAGTGTTTCTCTTCTGAAGATTCCTCTGATGGTTCAGTGCAGATCCTTTCAGGTTTGCATTCTTAGCCTGAGGCTTTGAAGTACTTGCCTGAAATTTTCCAACTGAGTGCTCAGGTTTTCTAGCCTTCACCTGAGGTTTGGGCTTTCCTACCTGATCATTCAGTTTTACTGAAATCATGGGTCATTTTCCCTTGTCTACAACCTTGGGCATTTCTTCAGTTTGAAGTGTGGGTGCCACTGGTTTTTCAAAGATTGTCTTCTTGCTACTTGACGCAGCATTCAGATGACCTTGTGAGGTTCCCCCTGGAATGTATCCCAATCCAGATTTTATAGTGACAAATCTCTGGTAACTCTGAATTCCATCTATTACTTTAGATGCAGTATTCAATAGAGTTAGCTTTTTCTGTGCACTATCCTCACATTTCTGTAGAGTTTCATGCTTCTCAGAGAGGTCATTGAACTTAGTCCTGATCAGCTGAATCTCTTCAGTGGATTTCTCTAGCTTTTCAGTTAGGGTCACTATCAACTTCTCTTTCTCTGAGAGTTGTACTTTCAGAACATCCAGTTCATCAGTAGCTCCCATTAATTGAGAAGTGATTTCAGTTTTGCTAGAGTCTTTCCACTTAAGATTTTCAGCCTTCAGTTCCTTATTCTGCTCTTGAGTTTCATTTAGCAGTTCTTGTAAAAACAAAGATAGTCCTTCATTAGACTCTCAAAAGAATCCATCGGTCAAAATGATCACATGGTGGAACTTGACAACTCTTGTGCTAGTGTGGGAGCAACAACAGAGAAAGAAGAGTTTACCTCCTCAATAGCCATCAGACAGATGTCATCACTTTCACTGTCTGAGAATATTTCATCTGAAGAGCTAGATCCCTCCTCAGAATGTTCTTCTTCTGCAACCATGGCTTTTCTGTTGGAGAACTTCTTGTCTCTTTTTGCCTGTCTTTCTCTTCTCTCCTTAGCACTCAGGTCAGGACAATCATACTGGAAGTGACCTTTCTTTTGGCAATTGTAGCATCTGTTGGCATCATCATCCTGATCACTTTCTTCTTTGGACTTGGAGTCCTTCCTTTTGGATGAAGATCCCTCAGCTTTCAGGTCCTTCTTCTTCTCAGTTGATCTGTCCTCAGGTTTCTTCTGGTACCTGTGATTCCTGTAATAGTTTTTGTATTTTCCATATCGACTATTAAGTCTTTCAAACCTCATTGCCATCAGTGCTAGCTTATCCTCAAGCTCATCCTGATTTTTAGCAAGGCAGTTCTCAGACTCTCTAGTTTTACAGGTTTTATCCCTGGCCTTAAAAGCCACATTCTTTCTAGATGGTGAATCATCTTTCTTTGTCGACCTTTTTTAGATTTCTTATCAATTACTTAACTCATAGGCCTTCAAATTTCGAAAAACTTGTTGGTATGGCATTGAATTAATGTTTTTGGTGTTTTCAATCACCACCGCATGTATATCCCATTTCTTAGAAAGACCTCTAAGAATTTTCAATGCAACTTCTCTCTGTGGATATTTCTTACCAAGTGCATTTAGATCATTCATAATGCTAGTGAATCTGACTTCCAATTTGTCTATAGATTCACCTTCATCCATTTCAAAACTATCAAACTTTCCAATTGCAACCGAAGTTTGTTTTCCTTGATATGATCTGTGCTTGGCACATTCAAACTAGTGTATCCCAAATTTCTTTTGCAAAGATTACGGTGAGAGATCATTCCCATCACACCATCATCAATTGTCTTTGTATAGTGTGTCTTTAGCAATATAGTCTAGATTGACTAACTTCCTCTCCTCAGAGTCGGGTTGCTCATCGGACTTAGGAAATTCTGCTCTAGGATCGTTTCTCATTTCCTGCTCCTCTAGATTCACCACAAGAAATGGAATGGCCCTTCAGAGACCACTCTCCACATCGTTCATGTTTAGAATACAAAGTGCCCTGCATTCTCGGTCTCCATAAATCATAGTTCTCCACCGAGAACATGGGAAATTTTTAGAAGACATTTTATCCGAGTCTTTTAAGAATTCAAAGAAATATGATCGATTCGGATATACCACAAGTATTTTTAGAAAATAAGACTTTGGTCAACAAAAGTGTGGTCAAGTTGAACCAACGCTTTCGATACCACTTGTTGGTCCCTGCAAATGAGTCTTACACGCGTGTATGGGGGGAATACACGTGTTCGTTTTTTAAAACTTTTCTTCGAGGTCACTTGGGTCGTTGTCCGATGATTTGGTCCTCGAGAAGCACAAATCGCTCTCCGAGTCAAAGTCTATCCGAGATGTGATCCCGAAATTTGCTTTCGGATACCTCGATAATCCCAACCGAGTCCCGAAGTTTTCAGAGATCCCGAGATGCTTGGATCGATAACTAACTTATCAAACCCTCGTAAGAGTAAGTTCAGTTTGGTAACTATCTGTTCTAGCTACTTAGATGTCTGGAATGGTTGGCCCTTAGTTTATACTCGTTTTAAGCTTTTCTTTGAAAACCTTCCTTTAATGGAATAGTGATTAGGTCGTGATTCAATTTATATGCAACTTTCGGTGGATTGATTCCAACCAAATATCGGTGAAAATATGCTTTCAAGACAAAGTAATGCAACAGATAAATCAAGCAAAAACAAAAGCAAAGAACACAAACAAATTATAGTGGTTCGTAGACTCAAGCTCCTACGTCCACTCTCCCCGATTCTTTCGGAGAAATTCACTAATCACTTCCTAAGGCTTTACGACTACCTCTCGTAGTTTACTAACCTTTCTAATTTTGAGCTTTTCGACTACCTCTGTAGTTTACTAACTCAAAACTCACACAAGCTTTACGCATCCAAGATAGATTACTCACTTCTTCTCTAGAGCTTTTCGACTACCTCAATGTAGTTTACTTACTCTTTACAACTCCAATCTCACCAACAATCACACTCAAACTACCTTACAAAGGGTTTGGGGTTTCTTGGTTGGTTTCAACTAGGATGAGATATCCTTTACAATAAAGAACAATGCAAAGGCTAGGATATCTCGACTAAGCTTTGGATATATCTTATCAAGCTAGGCTTAGTGGAATGAGCTCTCTTGATTTAAAGCACTTGGGAAATTCTCGGTTTTTCGAAAGTGCTTCAACTTGCAAATAATAAGTTTGAGCTCTTGAGTTGCTTACAAATTTCCGTCACCTTTCAATGTAGAAGGTCATAAGTATTTATAGGCATACACCAAGGTCACTCTTGAAAAACTATCCGTTGGAGAGATAAATTCCGTGAGTTTACTCTTATGGTGTGTGAGAAACTAAGCTATATTTAGGGTTTGACACTCCCTAACACATTTTAGGCAATAGCCTTTCATGTAGCCGGTCTTCACTTTTTGCGATCGGAACTTAGTACTTGACATCTTTTTGATTGACTTTCATTTGTCGATGTCGATATGGTGCAGTGTTGTCTTCCTTTTTTAACTTTTGTCTCCGGTTTAAGGTAGACAACTCAAGCGACTCTTTTGGTTACAATCTACGAGTTGATATAACCTTAACAACACTTTGTCTTAGTTCCTTTTATGCGCATTTGAATGTCTTGGGCAATATCTATTTTTCTAAGGAATCGCGATCTTCTCGATTATTGAATCCTTGAGATAGATATTTTTCGATTGCCTCGGAACATTGGGTTTATCTTGAGCATTCATGCATTCTTTGAGTCTTGATAATTCTTGTGCCTTCGATTATTCTTGATCTTGATTCTTGATCTTACATCTTGAGTCTTACGAGTCTTGAGGGTCTTCGAGTCTTGGCGTCTTACGAGTCTTCACAGATATCTTGGTGATATCTTTGAGTCTTCATCTTTGAGTCTTGATTCTTGATTTCATCTTGAGTTTTGATATCTCGATTTCATCTTTGAGTCTTGATATCTTAGTTTCTGCGAGTCTTGAAACTTGATTTCATCTTTGAACTTCGGTATCTCGATTTCATCTTGAGTCTTGATATCTCGATTTCTGCTAATCGTCTTGAAAACTTCGGTTTCATCTCGAAACTTCGGTTTCTTCAGAAACTTACTGAGTTCTTCAGAATCTTCAGATCCTAACCTGATCTATATTTGCTGATTATACATTTTGCAGATTACATCCCGAATACTCTAAAACTGAATCCTGACTCAACTATCAAGATTATCCTGAACATGTCATACTCAGGGGTTTTGGGATCTAATCAAAATCATAACTTTATTAAATTCATCTCCCAACAATGCTTCATAAGGAAAATGTAACCGTACCTCGAGTAATCATCAATAAAAGTGACAAAATACTCATAACCTCCTCTTGCTTTGGTTGACATTGGACCACATACATCTGTGTGAACGATCTCTAACACTTCTTTGGCCCTATTCCCCTTGGCTCCAAATGCCCTCTTGGTCATTTTACCCTCCAAACATGATTCGCATGTTGGAATCGGTTCAACTTGGAGAAGCTCCAAAGAACCGCCTTTTTCACCAACCTTTGGATCCTCTTTGGATTTATATGACCTAATCTTTGATGCCAAAGAAGTGTCTCGTTCACGTCCCGATGAACGTTTTTCTTTTTTCTCGGAAAACAGATTGATGTGTTATAGGATGCATTTAAGTGAGTGGTGTGCACGATTAATTGTATAGAGATTATTCGCCAACGTTCCATGACAGATAAATTTATCAAAAAGAGAAATGGTAACAACTTTATTAAAAGTAACCGAATATCCATCATGAAAAAGTTTAGAAACTGAAATTAAATTCTTTCTAAAACTTGGAACGTAAAGAACATCTCTTAGAATTAAAACTCTGTCTTCAAAAGACATGTGCACTTCTCCCACTGCTTCAGCTGCCACTCTCGTAGCATCACCCAGTGTGATGAGGATCTCACTTCCACTTAGTTGTCGGGTCCGCTTGAACCCCTGTAATGTGAAAAAAACATGATCAGTGGATCCCGTATCCACCACCCATAAATGGTAGGCATACGCCGCTAAACAAGTTTCAACAACTAGTGAGTGAGAATTACCTTTCTTTCCTTTTCTTTTGGGATTGGAACAGGCTGACCTCCAATGTCCTTTCTCCCCGCAATTAAATCATATTCCTTTTGGTCCTTTCTAGACACCCAACCAGCTAACCGTCTTTTTCTCACTTTTCTTAGTGATGAGTTTGCTTTGGTTCTGACCACTTTCCTTTTCTTGAGACTTGCCTTCCACTGGCCTAGATCTCGAGAAAAGACTTTTGGTCACCAATGCTTCGTCTTTCTTTCCTAAATGCTTCTCTAATTTCTCCAAGGCTTCTTGTAGATTATCCATAGTAAACATGTGATCACTCATCACAAAACCACAGTAAAATCCATCAAAGCTCCTTGGCAGAGTAAGCAACAGAAATTCGATTTGGGCCTCATCACAATACTTAGTTCCGAGATAAGCCAGTTTTTGAAAATGGTGTTTAACTCTGAGAACATGATCCCTTACAGGTGTTCCCTCAGCCATTTTTAGCCTAGCCACGTCGTCATTTTTAAACTGATCGATCATGCGGTCTTTTGTTAAAAACATTTCTTCAAGACTTTGCATAATTTCCGCAGCGGACTCAACACCTTCATGAATGTGTCTCAAATCATCAGACAGTGAAGTCAAGATTACACGTTTCATGGGTTCATTGGCCTGCTCCCAAATATTATACTCATGTCTTTCCGCATTAGGTGATTCATCAGTAGACTTACGTGGCTTGGGTACATCAAGAATCCAATAATGTTTTTGTGCAGGTAGGACAAAGCTCATATTTCGTTTCCAAACATTATAGTTTTCTCCAGTTAATTGAAGTTCTTTGAGTGTATATAACAGTGGATTAAAAGGTTGCGACATGATGAACTGAAATAAATAATAATATGCATAAGCACAAATATATCACAAGGTTTGATCACATGCATCATATTAAAATCTCAAAAAAAAAAATATGAACATGCATCAGCCAACATCTCAAAACAGTTTAAATAAGCCACGTGGGGTGGGTCATTATTTAAACACATTCAAGCAGGTTACAAACAAGAACAGTTACAAACCTTTAATATCCAGATTAATAGTTGGCTCCCACTTGACCAATATAAAATTGATAGGGACTTCGGGGAAGTATATGCATATCAATTTTATACCTAAGTAATAACCATGATTAAATACAGAATTATTATTTCGTTTTGAACGAGCCTCGTGGGGAGGGTCATCGTCGCCACTAGTAATAACCCACAATCATCCGTTCGGAATTCATTCATGTGAAAGCTATCTTTTGACCGTCCCGTGGGGGGAATTTCTCCAAAAGAATTCACAAATAAATAAATCATGGAGGTCAAAATTAATTCAATTTTATTATCCGGAATAAAATTGTCAATTAATTATTTAAACATACTTAGTAATTTTGAAGGTGAGATTTTTCATTGGGCAATTCTCATGCAAACACATTTAAACAAATTAAATAAAGCATAAGATAGCACAAAATAAATCAAGCAAAACAGAAAAATAAACATATTGGGCACAAATTATCCAATTGTCATGGTTTGATTTTTCTTGGCTTGATCTTGAAGAAACACCGTCTTGAATTTCTCCCACTCGATCGTCTCGAAAAAATACACCGTCTTGAAATGCCACGCCAAAGCGGCTTCGCGGTGGATCGCCCGCATCCGCCGCCACTTGGCGGAGTTTCACCTCGTCGGCCTCGGCAATCGTCCGGTGAAATATCGCTTCACCGCGCCTCGGCGGCCTTGGCGGGGTTTGGCGGCTCTCGGCGAGCGGCGCTTCGCCCGCCATGCCTCGCCAGCCATTACGCACCGCGCAGAATCCGCGCGTCTTTGCCCGTCTGTATCGCCATCGCGCTCCGCCGTCGTCACTTTGGTCCGCTCCGACTGCGGTGCCGCGTCTTTAAGCGCCCGCCCGTCTTGTAATGCCAGATCTCGCGCTTTCGGCCACTCGGCCTCGCCCGGCGCCCGTCGTGCTACTGGCGTCCGTCCGCGTCATGTGCGTGCCTCTGTTAACGCGTTTAGCGCGCGCCGCCCCGCCCTGCCCGGTTCTAGATTTCGTCCTTTTAATTCTTCGTCTCCGTCCTCGTTTCTCGACCCGGTTACAATTTATTTACAAAAAATAAATAAACCTAGATCTAGACTAGTCTATTACATTGATCAAATCAAACAAATTCTAATCTACTCGTGGATTTTCTCACGAGGCAAAACGAATCCGAACGAATCGAATTAAAAAACCACAGTTTATATGCATGCATAAATAAACACATTAAATTCCATGATAATTGGATACCTGCAAAACAGATCTAGCAATTCTACTATCCAATTTCAAATTTAATGTCAACGAATTAAATTACAATTTAAAAAATTCAGAGCCCGAAACCGTGGCTCTGATACCAGTTGTTGGGGAATAAGTTGCACAGATCTATTCGGGGTGAATATTTAAATACAAATTTAATTCTTATAATTATTACTAGCATGAATTAATCCTATATTAATTCAAATAATAATCCAACATATCATGCATATAATAATTCACGTAAAACCTACGCATGCGGAATTCTACGAGTTTACGTGAACGTACCTCTTGGGATGGCAGTGATTTAGACTAACCAAAAGAACTTCCCAAGTATTCCCTTAGCCCTCATTCGACTATCCGATGGAAGGACTCTTGTGAACGATTTAACAAAAGGAAAATAAATTATGTTGCACCACCTTTGTGGATTTACTAATTTTTCCAGCACATGGAATTGTACTTGGGAATGAAAGAATCATCCCCTATTTATAGAGCATGAGGTGGTCGAATTTTGTGCCCTAAAATAATGTGGAAAAATCTTTTCTTGATCTCCAAGAAATCTTGAATATATCTCCTATATTCTTTTTCCCATAATTATAATATTCCACAAAATCCCACCTACTCTATCTTTATGGTAGTTTACGAAAATATGGGGTTTTAAGAATCCAAGATTTGGATCTTCTTGAACTTATGAGATATTCTTGTATTTCAAGAAATACATATCTTCCATAATATCTTTTCAAGAAAATCCAGAAAATCTTTCTTGCCCACTATATTTCATATTTTTCGAAAATCACATTATAGATAACCAAGTGGGAGATTTCTTGAATTTATTGAGATAATCTTGTATTCCAAGAATACATATCTTCATTCCATAACAAAATTCAAAGAAAATCTTTCTCCCAACATATCTATAATTTTAGAAAAATTTAGTTGGAAAATTAAGCAACAATATTTATTTTATTTTAATCACCTTTTCAGTTATTGGACTATATGTTGGGCTACTTAGGGGGCCTTTAGGAGAATTAAGATTGGACCTTCTAATGGACCTTGAATATCTAATATTGAGCCACAATATTATTCAAGCCCATAAATATTAATTAATCCCACTACATAATTAATATTGCACTATCCATCTTAACCCACATTACACTCAATATGGCTCCCGGTCATTATTTCCCGTGTTTAAGATTATCTAGCCCATTAATTAATTCAAGCCACTGAAATAGCTTTACATTAATTAATATCTTTTATCCTTGGTCAAGGAACGGTTCAACATTATTATCCATACCGGAAACTAATTCCACTTGCAAGATTTGGTATGATAAAGCTTATGAACCTCCCAAGGTGGCAAATCGAACAAGCGTACTTGCACACGATTCTTCGTATTAAATCTTAGCAATCACACGTGACTAATAATATTGCCCAAGATAAAAAGTATTGAATCTCGTTGATTTGCTACCCATGATAAGTCAAAGCACTAGTTATCAATCCCACGTGATCCTATTTAAGGAACGAAGATTAAGAAATAACGAACCACTGAGGTCTAATTCTTCCTTGTTCAGTTCTGAAGAATTTATCCTCCTGTAGGTCCTATTCAGTGCATCAGTCATGCACTAGTGTAATCTCTTGATCAAGACAAGCCAATCTGAGCCTTACACTTCAACCTTTCACGATGGGTTGTTCATTTCCATCTAGGTCGTGAATGGAGTACTTTTAGTTACAAGGGACTGTTAATTTAATCTTATGTGATCTGGTATCACTAAATTAACTACAATGTAACTGTGAGGTCCCGATTAAAACCGATTTTGCACGTGCGGAAGCAAACATTTTGTTCAATGCATATAAAACAGGGGTGAGGGCAGAGTGATTCCATATTTTTTGCTTTTAAGAACGATGTGTGTGTTTTGCTTATAATCAAATGCATATGGCAAGTAAGAACATAAAGCAGTAAAGAACACACGATTTTATAGTGGTTCGGAGTCCAACTCCTACATCCACTCATCCCTATCAACAGGGGCACCTACTTAACCAACTGGACTTAGTTTAACGTGTTAGTCCAACACCCAACAGATGTTTACCGAGTTCACACTCAATCGGGACTTATCACCCTCACGGGATTGCCTACCCTCCCTTTCGGGATTGCTAGATGTTTACCGAGTTCACACTCACCTACAAACTTAACCGACTGATTTGGGTAAGGTTTGTTTGGTTTCAAACTAGGTTGAGATTTTCCCTTACATTTGTTTAGCCTCAATGCTAAGGATGAGAAAATCTCTCTAAGCTTAGGATATGGCATTTATGCTTAGATACAATGAAGAACACTCTTGGGTAAATTTGGATATTTAATGCTCTGTGTTCTTGAATGGAGTTGCTTGAATATTTGGCTTTAATTTCACTTTGCAGATCCTCCATCGTCTTCTTTTGAAGATAGTGCAATGTATTTATAGTGTGGATTTGAATATTACCGTTGGAGAGTAATATTCAAATCCATACTAATAATCTTCCAGCTTTTCTTTGTCCTTTTGCACTGTTATTTGCAGCTTTATGTCACATCCATATATATTGTTATCTTCTTATTGATCACTGCTTTTGTGTGTCTAATCGGATCCGATCACCACGGGATTCTTGTTCATTGCTTCGATTACGTCGCCGATCCGATCAACTCACTCGATCGATCACCTTTCAACAGATCAGTCCAAGATCAAGATCTGGATTACATCGAGAAATCGCATCGAAAAACTATAGAAATCACCATTGCTCTGATGGAATCACTGATGTCAAGAATCTTCTGATGATCACAACATAAAGATAAAAGCGCATCGAAAACGCATTGCGGTCGGTTTACAGACGCCCGATTAGCTTTCGAACTCATCCTTCTCATCTGATCTTGATCAGCCTCGTCTGCAGCCTCGTCTGATCTCGATCATCTTCGTCTGATTTCATGAGTTCCCCCTCAATTTGTTCTTCCGTTCCCCTTCAACTTGTTATCTGTAAATTAGCTTCAAAAAACACAAGTTGATAATGTTTTGGCATAATTCATCAAAACTAAAATATCCCAACAGTAACACGTACGACTTATTTGAACAGTTATGCTGTAAATATATGTAACATTCGATAATATTTAAAGCATCAGTGATAAACAATTTATTTCAGTAAATAAGTCTGAAATTCAGTTTTGATTATACAAAAGTAAAAGCATACTTTCTAGTATAATCCCAACACGCCCCACTTAACCTGGTCACTGTTCCGTCCCAAGTCGAAGCACATCTCGAACTATAGGAGGAGCCAGAGGAAGAACCAGAGGAGGACCCAAATGAAAGAGCAGTAGGAGATGGATTTGGGGAGCGGGGAGCTCACCGATGTGTCGGAGAGTGAGTAGATAAAGGGGAAGTTGTGCCCATTAATACTTTTTGATTAGGCGAGATGACAAATTCCATAGCAAGACAGAACACTATTTTTGACCTGTAACATATTGTATTATATCACCTGGGTGTAGTAGAAATCGTTCAATTGGTCTTTTTGAACAAGCTGAAATATGTATGTATAGTGATGTAACTACATTATCTATGAAAATCGTAAAGCCAAAGTGGCATTTTTTATGTATATGTTATTGTGTACTCAGATGATTATTTTGTGTTTGTAGTTAATTTTATGTGAATTACTAAGTTCATTCATTTTGGTTCACGTGGCAGATTATGAAACGTGGTGGACTACGTAAGCAACCACAAGCGGAAGATCCACCAATACCTGGAATCCAATCGATACCTAGAAATGCTAATAAAAACTCTGATGATGATTTGGTGGTTGTTCTCCGAGGATTGGCACATCATTTCAAGGGAAAATTGCACCACCTGTCCTACCACCGCTGTAACGACCCATATTTTTATTATACTATATGAATGTTTGAGACTATTAATTTTGGGACGTTACTACATAATGAACTCTGTATTTTTCCTTTTCATGAAATAGAAAATAAATTATATTTGATACTTGTAGAATAAATCATTATCATGAACACAAATAGAATTAGCGGAATAATAATAATAATAATAATTAAACATATTCTAGAATTGTGATTCGGGGCTTTTAGCCCGACATAGAATTATAAGTCATAAATTGTCTTCTTCTAGAAAAAATAGACGGTGTAGTAGAAATTTATTATAATTATATCTTTATTTCTTGGCCATAGCATCTTGGATCATTCTTCCCTGTCGAACTCCTACCCTGAAATTATTAAAAAACGAGGTGAGTGAGTGAAAGACACTCAATGGGGGTAACTAGGGGCGGAGGAAGTACCGAAAATACTGGTATACCGCACTTACCGTACCAAAAATATCAATTTTATCGAAATTTTCGGTACGGTACCATACCGTACCAAAAATTTCGGTACGATAACGATATGAAAATATAGAAAATTTTGGTATACCGGGAAAATTTCCGGTATACTGGAGAAATTCATACCGAATTTTTGGTACGACAACGGTATGGCAAGAAAAATTTCGGTATTCTGTATCGTCCACACCTAGGGGTAACTTCATAATTGCACAAATTAATTTTACCAATGTAAATAATATACAACTTGTAGAACTTGTAGTTGTATAAGGGGTGTACCAGTCTTAACGTGAAATTTCTGGTTAGGCCAGACTTAACTGTACTTGTTGGCTGCAGGATTAACTTGAATATGTTGACTGGGCCAGGCTTAACATGAAACTGCTGGCTGGGTCAGGCTTAACATGTATACTAAATACATAGCAAATTTTAGTTAGGGCAATTATAACACCTGAATGTAAGGACTCAATTAAGAGTCGAAGTGATTCCCCATCTTTTGAAGTGTAAAAACTTAAAGATTTCCTCGTTCTTTGTAATTTTGAATTTAGGTGTCTGTGTTGATCTATCTCAAAATCTTGCTATTTTTAATAACTTGAGTACGTAATATTATTACATTCTATACTAGCTACCTAATCCTATTAACTAAGGGAATGATTACTTTGGCGATAAGGTGCAATGTTTTTATTTAAAAGCTACTCCATGATCACGTGGGTGTGCTCATTCCATTTTGATCAAGTTGCCATATATTTTTAAGTTATCCCCTGAGCCTATACATGTAGGTAAGTAGGTGTTTAGTTTTCTTCTTCATGCATGCATATACACATATGTAGCCTATTATTTCTCATAGTTTCTACATACTAGGTGTTGCATGCATGCATGCATTTGTTATACATGTATATTAAGCATTAATATGTATGTTATAAAAGTTGCATGCATGCAAAATATATATATATATATATATATATATATATATATATATATATATATCTTATTTCATATATATAGTAACTATATATATATAATATAAATATTTTTTTTTCAGGATGTTATATTTTTTCCCACTATGAAAAATTTCGTCCTCGAAATTAGATTTTACTATGATATGGAAGGCTCGGATATCTGGATAAAATTTCGTCTTCTTGCTCATGTTGCCTCTTCTTGACCATGTTTGTTCCGTTGTATTTTAATTAAAGAGATATTGCGATTTCGTAGTTTGTGCACCTTTTTATCGAGAATGGCCACTGGAGTTTTTTTGTATGTTAGTTTACTATCAATTTCTATCCGGTCTCGATTAACAACGTGGCTAGGATCGGGAATGTACTTGCGTAACACGGACACATAAAATACGTTATGAATTCCGTCTAGCTCTGGCGGTAGAGCTAGTTTGTATGCCAATTCTCCAACACGTTTTAGTATTTTGTATGGTCCAATAAATCTCGGTCTCAGCTTTCCGCTTTTTCCGAAACGAATGATACTTTTTGTTGGTGATACTTTCAAAAACGCTTTATCCCCAACTACAAATTTTAAAGCCTTACGTCGTTTGTCTGCATACGCTTTTTGCCTGTCTTGAGCTGCCCGTATTCTTTCCCTAATTTTCTTTATTATTTTAGCAGTTTCTTCCACTAATTTGGGACCCAAGACTTTTATCTCTCCGACCTCGTCCCAATATAGAAGAGATTTGCACTTCCTTCCGTAACGTGCTTCGTGGGGTGCCATACCAATCGTGGCTTGATAGATATTGTTGTAAGAAAATTCAACTAAGGGTAAGAATTTCTCCCAGTTTCTTCCAAAATCGAGAGTACATGCTCTCAACATGTCTTCCAATGTTTGAATGGTTCTTTCCGACTGCCCGTCCGTCTGAGGGTTAATTACCTTTCTTCCCATTCCTCTTAGGCTTGGGACAGGCAGACCTCCAATGTCCTTTCTCATCTTGCCCTTGGCAACAGTTGAGTTTGACTACTTTTGACCTTTGACCTTCTTCTTCTTCTTGCCCTCCCTTGGCCTAGAAGATGAAGATGGTCCATTTGCCATCAAAGCTTGAGTTTGGTGTCCCATCAACATCTCTGCCGAGACCAAAGCTTGTAACAAGTCAGCTAGGGAGAACTACTGATTATTCATCTGATAGTTCAGCTGAAAGTTTTAAAAAGTTCATTGTGGACGTGTTTATTGTACTCCCTTCCTTGGTTTGGATTCTCGAATTTTCTTTTATTTGGGAGTTCCATGATTTTCTTCTCTGAGTTTTCCCACATCGACTGAACCACCCCCACTAACACATCGAAATGAAATGAGCACCGTAGTAGAACAATTCAGACGTCATCGTCCACCTACCTTCAACAGCAAAGAAAACCATGCAGAAGTTGAAACCTGGTTGAGGGCGCTCGAGAAAATATTTACTCATATTGTATGCACAAACGAGCAAAAAGTTTCGTGTGCCGTTTTCGAACTGGCAGATGAAGCAGACTATTGGTGGGAGGCATATTATCGAACAAATACTACAACGCAAAGGGCAACCCTTACTTGGGAAGAATTTAAAGAGGCAGTAATTCAAAACTACATGCCCCAATCCTTCCAGGATCAGAAGGAAACAAAATTCATCCTACTCAAACAAGGTTCCATGATTGCGCTCAAATACGAGCGAAAATTCAGTCAACTAAGTAGGTACGGTCCTCACTTGGTAAACACTAAGTTCAAGAAAGGCCGATGCTTTGAGAAAAATTTAATGCCAGAGATCAGCAACATCTTGGCCGGACAAGGAACGTTAACATACGCAGAGGCTTTTTCAAAAGCTCGGGAAATCGCTTCCCGCCGAGACTTCGAAGAATCATTGCGATATTATTCCCTAGGTCTTTATTGGACGATGAAGAAGGTTCTAAAACTGGTATTGCTGGTCACGGCTCATGATCTATTCCATCAAATTAATTTTCCCAATTCAAAGCATATAATAATGTTTAGTAGACAATTAAGTATTTTTATTTAAAAATATTCATACTATATTTTTTTTTATTATCATTTTAGATATATATTTAGATATATATCTTTTATATTATACACGGTGGTGGTCATTAAAATACAAGTACAAGATGTAGAAATTCGTAAGCTTACATATTTTTTGTTACATAATCAAAGCAAAAGTATAGGACGCAGAAATTCTTAAGCATACATATTTTCGTACATAACGGGACCTATCTATGGCGGCGATACTACGCATTAGTAAAGTACATGCTATGCCTAGGAAAAAATGAATCCAGATTTATCCTGGACGAATGCAGTAGAGTAGTAGGTAAAATGTGATAGGTCCTGGCCTCATCTATGGGCCTTATTGCGATCCATATGAAGACTTTGGGTCGTTATTTCCGTACTGAAGGAATACCACGGGTCCTGCTCCTACCAAGCGAGCTCTTTCCACCTCGGGTATATGAGGTTGTGCTACCATGGCTCCGAATGTGTACTGACGGGGTTGCTTAGGATCCAGTCCCAGTATAGTCCCACCGAGAAACACTTGTAACACACATTATCATATGCGTCGGCAATACTGAGATACACACGATAAGTATGAAATTTCAAAGCGTCTGGTAATGTATTAATGAGATCCCAACATGCTTCATTTTCATCCATCGGAATTCCCGTACAGTATGACATCCTCCACATTGCTGACATCTCTCCTATGTGAGCTCCAATATCTGTCATTTATCACATATGCGTGCAATATATCTATGCATGTGAATGGAGATATACAACTCATATTCGTCCATTCTAAGAACCAAAAAAGATTTTCTTAAAATAAATCTATACGTACCTATTTATATATTATCTTAACGAGATTATTATTAGTCATATGATATAACTATCTATATAAAGTGAGTGTTGAAACATAAAAGTTAATGCAACAACTTACTTGAGCTCGGGGAATGATCGCAGGAAGGCTAGCTTTGGTAGAGATTTTTTTTAAGTGGTGGTTCGCTTATTTTGTTTTCAAGGAAGAAGTGTTTATATACTTACATACCATGACTAGTAATAATGACGTTTAAATTTACTACATGGGCGTGAAAGTTTACTATATATAGCAACTATTATTACACCTACTTATAGGTTGTAATAATGAGGTTAATTATATATATATATATATATATATATATATATATATATATAACTATAGGTTGAGGTGATAATTATTTGAGATTAGAAAATGAATAGTTATTACACCTCTTCATTTCATTTACACGACCCAATAATTAGCACCTCACATTTTTTTTACCTAATTATTTTCATGAAAACATATTATTATACATACATGTATATAATATGCATGCAGTGGTGATAATTGCATGGCTCCAGTAGTCGAAGCCTGATTCACGCAACCTACTAAAGTCTCTAAATCAACCTATAGTTATATACATATATATATGTATAAAAAAATTAACCTATTATTACAACCTATAAGTAGGTGCAATAATAGTGGCTATATATAGTAAACTTTCACGCCCATGCAGTAAATTTAAACATCATTATTACTAGTCATGGTATGTAAGTATATAAACACTTCTTCCCTGAAAACAACATAAGCGAACTACCACTTAAAAAAAAAAAAAAACTCTACCAAAGCTACCCATCCAGCAGTGATCATTCCCCCTAGCTCAAGTAAGTTGTTGCATTAACTTTTATGTTTCAACACTCAATTTATATATATATAGTTATATCATATGACTAATAATAATCTCGTTAACATAATATATAAATAGGTACTTATAGATTTATTTTAAGAAAATTTTCTTTGGTTCTTAGAATGGACGAGTATGAGTCGTATATCTCCATTCGCATGCATAGATGTATTGCACTCGGACGTAATGAAATGACAGACATTGGAGCTCACATAGAAGAGATGACAGCAATGTGGAGGATATCACACTGTACGGGAATTTCGATGGATGAAAATGAAGCATGTTGGGCTCTCATTAACACATTACCAGATACTTCGAAATTTTATGCTTATCGTGTGTATTTCAGTATGGTCGACACATATGATAATGTGTGTTACAGGTGTTTCTCGGCGGGACTATACTGGGACTGGATAGGTGAAGGTAACTCCCCCCCTACCTGAGCAATCCCGTCAGTACACATTAGAAGTCATGGTAGCACAACCCCATATACCCGAGGTGGAAAGAGCTCGCGTGGTAGGAGCAGGACCCGTGGTATTCCTTCAGTACAAAAATAACAACCCAAAGTCTTCATATGGATCGCAATAAGGCCCATAGATGACGCCAAGACCTATCACATTTTACCTACTACTCTACGGCGTTCGTCCAGGATAAATCTGGACTCATTTTGTCCTAGGCATAGGATGTACTTTACTAATGCGTAGTATTGCCGCCATAGATAGGCCCCGTTATGTACGAAAATATGTATGCTTAAGAATTTTCGTCCTATACTTTTGCTTTGATTATGTAACAAAAATATGTAAGCTTATGAATTTTTACATCTTGTACTTGTATTTTAATGACCACCACCGTATATATATCTAAAATGATATTAATAAAAAAAATATAATATGAATATTTTAAATAAAAATACTTAATTGTCTACTAAACAATATTATATGCTTTGAATTGGGAAAATTCTGTAATTTAAAAAATTAATTGGTGGAATAGATCATGAGTCGTGCACGGCCACGTCGCACAACAATACTAGTTTCAAAACCTTCTTCATCGTCCAATGAAGACCTAGGGAATAATATCGCAACGATTTTTCGAAGTCTCGCACAACACTTTACTAATTCTCCCACACCGACTGCACCATCCCCACTAACACAGCGAAATGAAATGAGCACCGTAGTAAAACAATTCTGACTTTATCGTCCACCTACTTTTAACGGCAAAGAAAATCTTCCAGAAGTTGAAACCTAGTTGAGGGCGCTCGAGAAAATATTCACTCATATTGAATGCACAGACGAGCAAAAGGTTTCGTGTGTCATTTTCCAACTAACAGATGAAGCAGACTATTGGTTGGAGGCCTACTGTCGAACAAGAACTACAACACAAAGGGAAACCCTTACTTGGGAAGAATTCAAAGAGGCAGTAATTCAAAACTACATGCCCCAATCCTTCTAGGATTAGAAGGAAACAAAATTCATCCAACTCAAACAAGGTTCCATGTTGTGCTTGCATACGAGCGAAAATTCAGTCAACTTAGTAGGTATGCTCCTCACTTGGTAAACACTAAGTTCAAGAAAGTCCAACGCTTTTACAAAAATTTAACGCCAGAGATCAGCAGCATCTTGGCCGGACAAGGAACGTTAACCTACGCAGAGGCTTTTTCAAAGGCTCAGGAAATCGCTTCCCGCCTGAAACTCGAAAACTCAGAGAAGAAAATTTGAGAATTCGAACCAAAGAAGAGACCACAATAATAAAATCATCCGCAAGGAAGAAAGTATACGCCAAGCCCCGCAAAGAACCAGACCAACAACGAACCGTGTTTTTATTTTGAGACTATTAATTTTGGGACGTTACTAAATAATGAACTCTGTATTTTTCTTTTTAGGAAATAGAAAATAAATTATATTTGATACTTGTAGAATAAATCATTATCATGAACACAAATAGAATTGCAACGGAATAATAATAATAATAATAATAATAATAATAATAATATTTTAAGAATTGTGATTTGTGGCTAAAAGCCCGTTATAGAATTACAAGCCATAAATTATCTTCTTCTAGACAAAATAGACAGTGTAGTAGAAATTTATTATAATAATCTCTTTATTTCTTGGCCATAGCATCCTGGATCATTCCTCCCCGTCGATCTCCTACACTGAAATTATTAAAAATGGGGTCATTGTGTGAAAGACACTCAATGGGGGTAACTTCATAATTGCACAAACTAATTTTACTAATGTAAATAATATAAACTTGTAGAACTTGTAGTGGTACTAACGGTGTGCCAGGCTTAACGTGAAATTTCTGGCTAGGCCAGACTTAACTGTACTTGTTGGCTGCAGGCTTAACTTGAATTTGCTGACTAGGTCAGTCTTAACATGAAATTTACTGGCTGGGCTAGACTTAGCATAAAATTGCTAGTTGGGTCAGGCTTAACATGAAACTGCTGGCTGGGCCAGACTTAACATGTATACTAAATACATAACAAAATTTAGTAAGGACAATTATAACACCTGAATGTTAGGACTCAATTAAGAGTCGAAGTGATTCTCCACCTTGTGAAGTGTAAAAACTTAAAGATTTCTTGTGCTTTATAACCTTGCATTTGAGTACTTGTATTGATCTATCTCAAAACATTGCTCTTTATAATAACTGGAGTACGTAATATTATTACATTCTATGTCTAGCTATGTATCCTATTCACTAAGAGAAATTATTACAGGATGGTAAGGTTCAATGATTTTTTTATTTAAAAGCTACTACATGATCACGTGGGCGTGCTCATTCCATTTTGATCAAGTTGCCATTTTGATCAAGACAATCAATGGGGGTAACTTCATAATTGCACAAACTAATTTTATCAATGTAAATAATATAAAACTTGTAGAACTTGTAGTGGTACTAGCGGTGTACCAGTCTTAACGTGAAATTTCTGGTTAGGCCAGACTTAACTGTACTTGTTGGCAGCAGGCTTAACTTGAATTTACTGACTAGGTCAGTCTTAACATGAAATTTACTGGCTAGGCCAGACTTAACATGAAATTGCTGGCTGGACCAGGTTTAACATGAAATTGCTGGCTGGACCAGGCTTAACATGACCAATAAGTGATTTTATTAAGAGAAAAAGAAAAGGGGTGGGCCCAAAAGTGACCCGTAGAAGAGAAAGAGTGTCTCTGACCCAAAAGTGACCAGATGACCATCTTGGGGTTATACTGGAAAGTATGTTTTTTTACTTTGTATAACCAAACTCAATTTCTTATTTATTTATTGAAATAAATTATTTATCACTGTTGCATTAAATATGATTGAATGTTATATATATTTGTTGCAAACATGTTCAATAAATAGTACATGTTACATTGTAGTTAATTTGGTGATACCAGATCACGAAAGATAATATTAACAGTTCCTCGTAACTAAGTACAAATTCACAACCCATATGGAAATGAACAACTCATCATGAAAGGTTGAAGTGTAAGGCTCAGATTGGTTGTCTTGGCCAAGAGATTACACTAGTGCATTATGATGCGCTGAATAGGACCTACAGGAGGATAAATTCTTTGGTACTAAATATACAAGAATTAGACCTCAGTGGTTCGTTATTTCTTAATTTAAATAGGATCGTGTGAAATTAATAACTATTGCTTTGATTTATGACGGGAAGAGAATCAACGCGATTCGATACCTTATATCTTGGGCAATATTATTAGTTACATGACGATTGCTAAGATTTAATACGGAGAATCGTGTGCAAGTACAACTTGCTTGATTTGTCCCCTTGGTGGGCTCAGAAGTTTTATCATACCAAATCTTGCAAGTGGAAATTTATTTCCGGTATGGATAATAATGTTGAGATGTCTTTACTCCAAGGACAAAGATATTAATTAATATAAAGCTTGTTCAGTGGCTTAATTAACTAGTGGACTAGATAATCTTAAACATGAGAAATAATAACCGGGAGCCATATTATTGTGAAGTCGTAATATGGGTTAAGATGGATAGTTCAATATTAATTTTATAGTGGAATAAATTAATATTAATGGGCTTGAATAATATTTGGCTTAATATTAAAGATTCATAGCCCATTGGAGGTTCAATCTTAATTCTCCTAAAGGCCCTTCAAATAGCCTAATTAAAGTTCAATTAATGAAAAGGAGAAAAAAATATTATTACCTATTTTTTCCATTAATTTCGAAATTAGTAAATAAAATGGGAGAAAGATTTTCTTTGAATTTTGTTATGAAATGAAGATAAGTATTCTTGGAATACAAGATTATCTCATTAAATTCAAAAAATCTTCCAATTGATTACTTATTAAGTAAATTTTCGAAAATTTCATAATAATGAGGAGAAGATTTTGTTGGGAGATATTTTGGGAAATAGAATATATTGGATATATTCAAGATTGTTTCTTGGAGAAGAAGCAAGGAAATTTCCCAATGTCCCAATTGACCTAACTTTCGTCCCCCCCTTATTATAAATAAATAGGAGATGAATTTTTCATCTCCATGAGAACACATAAATTGATTTTTTCGAAAAAATATCAGCGTCGATAAAATATCAAATATTTTGAAACGTCGACAGATTGTGTTTTCTCGAAAAACTTCAATTGTGAGTGTGCAATTCTATGTGTTGGAAAAATTAGAAATCCACAAAGGTGGTGGCAAATATTTTTAGTTTTCTCCTTTGTTAAAATCGTTCGTGAGATTCCTTCCACCGGATTACGTTCGTGGACGTGGGACATATTTGAGAAGGCACTTTGAGTTGATCCATCGTCTCAATGGTTGTCTCTACTAGAGGTATGTAATCTCGTAACTCCTAGATTCCGCATGCTTAGGATTTACGTGAATTACGTGTACGCATGTTGCTAATTGCTTGTTTAATTATTATGTTGAATTGATTTAGGAATAATTCATGTTAGTAATTAATTGAATAATTTAAATATGTATTTAAATACACCTCGAATAGATCCGGGCACCCCGTATTTTTCAACAACTGGTATCAGAGCTCTGGTTTCGAGCTCTGTTTTTTAAATTGTTATTTAAATTATGCTGGCCATTAAATTAAAAATTGGATAGTAGAATTGCTAGATCTGTTTTGCAGGTATCCAACTGTCATGGTATTTAATGTTATAACCTGGCTGCGATTTGTAATCATCACAGTCGGATTGGAAACTTGTGTCAACGTAACCAGTTACTACTAGTTCTGACCGTCCACCATAGACAAGGAAACATTCTTTAGTTCGTCTAAGATACTTCAGAATGGTCTTGACATCTTTCATGTGCTTGATATCAGTTTTCAACAGAAAAGACAATCCTTCTTTGATAGCTTTATCCCATGATTTGTCGATAGAGATCCTCTCTCAGAGTTCTCCATCGCAAAACGCTTCAACACCTTGTCTACATAGGTGGGCTGTGACAACCTCAACATCTTCTTTGATCTATCCATGTGGATCTTGATCCCTAAGATGTAGCAGACTTCACCCGGATCCTTCATCATGAAGGTCTTTGACAACAATTCTTTAACGGACTGCATTAACGAGATATTGTTTCCCAAAATCAATATGTCATAAACATACACGATTATGAAAACAATATTCTTCCCGTTGCGTTTACAATAAACGCAAGGATATTCCGAATTTCTGATGAAGTCAATGTTAGTGTTAGTGTGCCAGAGACAGTCTATTATAAGGACATAATACTCGATGATGTTCAGTTTGATTTAATATTATAGTTCATTTAATATTAATGTATGTCAATACACTTGTTTGAATATTATGTTTGATTGTTTGCATTTATTCATGCTAGTGTTCCCATGAGTCATTGTTGTAATTGAGATTGTGAGAACTCAGATGACTTAAGCATGATTCTCAAATAGCCCTGATCAAGGATCATCAAGAATGGGATATTGATGATGCAATGGAGATTGGTGTGCGATCTGCATCATACTCTTAGAGAGTGTAATAAGATCTCACTTACTACGAGATACTAGGTATCTCATGATGGATGCACAAATACCTTAGAGGGTATTGGTATACCCATCCGAGAAACCGTTTGATGTATTTCCACTATATGTGTCTAAGGGTGTCTCGGTTAGTAAGAGCGATGTGATACTCCTTTGACTTGAGGTCAATACGCACGACATGTGTGGGATGATGAATTTTGACCATGACCGATGCTTGCACCCGTCTATGGGTAGATATGACTTGGATTGGGTTCATCACGAAGTGCATGTGTGTGGTAGTTGAGCCAAGAATAGGATTCATTCCTCAATGTGGATTTAGAGAGAATACTCATCTTCTTATCATAATTGAATCTAAGTCATCGGCCGATACACGTCAACTTAGACTTTGTGGCTAAGTGTGACATACATGATCAATTAGTGATTAGAGATAAATTTATTAAGTTATTTGAATAGACACTTCATCATGTTCAAGACTTAATCAAGTATTCACGAATGAAAGGAGGAAATCGTAATAGCCCATGTTTCAGTTACAGGTACTTGCACTTTTCTCGCAACGTACCTCATATATTGAGAATGTCTGATTTATTGTCTAGGGTTCAATTAAGACCGTTAGTTTGACTAATCGCTCGATATATGAGGGCCTATGGGTCACACAACAAGTAGTTCCCTTTTATGGATTATAGTTGGTTGATTAAATGTTAAATTGGATTTAATATTTAATTTATGGAGAAGTAATTAATAATAGATTAATTTGGAATTAATTATTATTAATATTTAATTAAATTGAATTTAATTAAATAAGAATTCCCAATAATTATATTTGGAATATAATTGTAGGATTTAATGTATATGGAAATAAATCGTAGAGATTTTTATATAAGACATTTAAATCCGTAGAGATTTATATTTAGGAAATTAAATTAAAAGGAATTAATTTAATTCAAGATTAGAAATTTTATTTTCCTAATTGGGCTAGCTTGGGAAATAAGCTAAGCCTCCCTATATATACAAGCTCTTAGGAATTCACAAAGTGTATCACTTCATATTTTCTCCATAAGATCTAGAGTTAGAATTTTCCTAGCAAATTCATCTCGGGATTCAACGCCGCAAATCTGCAAAGTCTCAGAATTGGGGATTACGTGGATACCATAGTAGAGAAAACTGTATACGAATTACTGTAAGAATTCTGTTTACGTTTACTTGTACTTAATTATGCAATTAATTGTTCGGTGTTGGTGAACTGTTTATTTCCGTTGCGCATGTATTACGTGTTTACGTGCCTCTAAATTCCAACAGTGGTATCAGAGCATCAGACTCTTGATTTAATTGTGTAATTGATGATTTATTTAAAAGTTTTTTTTATAAATCGGTACGGCCAAAATTACTTTTGGACCGCACCATCTTGTTTGTTCACTGGGCGTGTGCTTTATGCCTTTTATTATGATAATTGTGTTTGTTTGATAAACAAAACACCCCTTTTATTTTGCCTATTGCTTCGTCTTCATCACTTTGTCTGCTAGGGTTTTCTGCGACCGCCGTCCTTCATCCTCTAGCCCTCCGCCGCGTTTTCACGTCCAAAGCCAGGCACCACGGCATCGCTCGAGTCGGCGGCGCAACGCCGCGACTCGCGTCGCTCGCAGGATGCCACGATGGAGCAAATTTCAGCGGGTTGGACCCGCGACGGCATGACCCTCGTCGGACCGATTTCGATCCAATTTTCTGCGGATTTTCTTCCGTTATTGGGGCATATCTTTGATTTGTTGATTTTGTTCCCATCTTCGATGCAATTAGCTGCGAATCGGAGTTGCCTCACCTCGGCGCTGCGTCTGCCGTTCATGCGATTACCACGGGGTCGCGTGCTATGTTGTTCGACAAATCGGCGGCGTCGTCATGCGTGCGCTTCCTCCATGACCCTTTCGCTCCGCCTCTGTTTTGACACGAGATGGTGTCGTAGGCCCTACCCTGCGGGACTTAACCCGATTCGTGTCGAGTCGCCCATCGGCGCCTAGCGGCGTGATAACTTTCGGCTACCGCGCCCGCTTGGTTTGCCCGACCAGATCTTGATTTTGTTTTGTGTTTTGGTTTGATGTGTTCAGTCTGTTGGACTTTCTTGAACACATTGGATGAATCTAAGAACAATTGTTGACTGGTTTTGTGATTGAATTGGATTGAATCTGAAAACTGGTGTTGAATGTTAGTTTCGTTTGTCTCGAATGAGAGACGGTTTCAGGGCAGTGATGAGGGAGGGGCTGTTTTGCAAATTGGATTTCAAACAGGCCCCTCCGTGCAAATATTGGATAATTGCACTTGAGTCCATGGCAAAATTAATAAAACCAATCTGTTTTAAATTTAATTGGATTGGAATGGTAATAAAAGTTGGACTTTTATTTATAATTAATTAGATTAATTGAAGTTTGAAATTTGTTTTAAAATTAATAAAAGTTTATTTTTTAAAACGAAATTAAATAAGATTGTTGGTTGGACCAACATTGCGTTAATTGGATTAACTGAAATTTTAATAATAGATTGAAATTTGTTAAGTGAAATTAATATTGGATTTTGAATTTTGTTTAATAGATTTAATAATTATTGAAATTCCACTTGGTTAACTTATTTAGTTTAATTTGTTAACGCTTTAATAGTCCGCATTATAATTGTTTGGGTAGGCGGCGTCCAATAATTGTCGGACCGTATTAATGTTTGGGTAGACGGCGCCCATATAAGTGTTAGTCCGTATAAAATCATGTTTGGGTAGGCGGCGCCCAATAATTGCTCAAATGTGATGTAGATTAACATGTTGGATCTCGATTAAACAATTAATACCCCGCCTTTAAAATGTTCCTCACTAAAATATGGTTTTCTCATTGATTTGATAAGATGTCTTCCATCAAAATTAAAAGAAAACCGGAGATTTCATTCCAATGAGTATTTAAGGCCCTCGTCTTTTGCTCGGATCTACATCTAACGGAACTTTTATAGGGACATCTAATGTCGGCGCTTGATGGTTGTAAACCAACTTAAATTTATTTAACTCGCCCTCGCGGGGACAAAGGGTAAGGGACATCAGTCGAACTAGGTTCGACAAACTAGGAGTTGCAGTTTGCAATTGGTTTAGAGACATACCAGTTATGCTATTGTGATATTCAGCCCTCGCTGGGATTATAATAGTAGTAATGTGGATCATAGTCCATTATGATTTATATTAGATATAAATTCGTACTTTTCCGATGAGGTCGTTAAGTATGTGAAAATAATGGAGACAAAATAAACACAAAAGAAAGACCATGTTTATTTTGATTGTTGAGTATTGATCATAGGAATTATGTGTTTTAATTCCCGTTTTATTTTATTTCTCTTGGTTAGTTGAAATGTATAACTGTTATTGAGATGTGTTTTGGAAACAAACAAATTGGCTAGGCCAAATTTTCTGGACTGACACCGTAACATGTGTTTGGTGCTAAGGCAGGAAAAGATTGAGTACGTGTTGGACACGCCTATCCCGATTACCCTTAAAGCTGGTACTCTGAGGCAGCCACGTTTGACTTAGCACCTCAGAAGAAGCATCAAGAGGATGCTTTCCAGACTCAGTATGTGATGTTGCTCGGCATGACTCCCGATGTACATAGGCAACATGAGAAAAATGGGTCCCTTCTTAGTGCTCAAGCATCTGAAGGATCTCTTTGATTCTAAATCTGGTTATGAGATTTATGAAGTGATGAGAGTTCTGTTCAAATGCCGGTTAGCTAAAGGAGAGAAGATTTTACCGCATATGCTTAAGATGATAGGCCTAATTGAAAAACTTGGTAATTTAGGCTTTGAGCTAAAAGACCAACATTTTCATTTATGCTATCCTCCAGTCGCTCCCGGATTCATATTTTAGCTTCATTGTGAACTACAATATGAATAAGACGGATGCGACCATGCCTAAACTTCACAACGTGCTCAAAACTTTTTAGTTCACTATCACTAAGATGGTGTTCAAAAGAAGGAGCGGGTAAACAAGGATGTGTGCCTCTGCTATAGGTAGAAGAGGACAATAGAAGAAGGACAATAAGGTTCTAGTTGCTAAAAGAAAGACACTGGGTGCTTTTAGCACTAGAACATGTATGTTTGTTATTAAGATAAACATGTCCACTAATAGCGCTAACTGCTCGGTATTGGATACCGGATGTGGCTCTCACATTTGCACTAATGTGAAAGGGCTCATGTGTTATAGGACAGTTAGGGCGGGTGAAGTCGTCTTACACGTAGAAACGGAGCAAGAGTTGCCGCTGAACGTGTGGGAACTTGTATGTTATACTTACCCTTTGGTTTTAGATTGGAACTTAATGATGGTCATCCAGTTATTTCTATTACTAGCAACATATATTTGTTGCATTGTGGATACGATGTTCTTAATATACAAAATAAAAGACTCAAACTTAGTAATCATGAAAACCCGACTTACTTATGGCATTGTAGAACTTGATCATGTAAAAGAATTGCAAGGTTAAGAAAGTTAGACTACTTAACCCCATTCGACTTTGAGTCTTATGGTAATTTTGAATCTTATCTCATGGGCAAGATGATCAACAGATCCTTTTCTGGGAAAGAGGTGCATACCAAAGAAGTTCTAGAGTTGATCTACAACAATGTTTGTGGAACACTGTCCACTCTAGCTAGGTGTCACTTCGGATACTTCATCACTTTTTTTGATGATTTCTCAAGATACGGATACGTGTATCTTATGAAACACAAATCCGAATCTTTTGAGAAATTCAAAGAGTTTAAGGCTGAAATAGAGAAGTAACTTGTTAGAGTATCAAGACTCTTCGATCAGATCGAGGAGGTGAATACCTTAGCCATGAATTCACTGATTACTTGAAGTTACATGGAATCCATTTACAATGGACTCCTCCCGGAACACCTCAGATAAATGGTGTGTTCGAGAGGAAAAACCAAACCCTGTTAGACATGGTGAGGTCCATGATGAGCTTTTCCTGTCTTCCAACATTCTTATGGGATACGCGTTACAAACCTCAATTTACATTCTGAATGGGATTCCATCTAAATCGATTGAGCACACACCATATGAACCATGGTGTGGCAAGAAGCCAACTTTTACACATATCTAACATGAGGTTGCCCCGTGATTGTGAAAAGGATGCTTACCGACAAGTTGGAATCCAAAGGTGAAAAGGGTTACTTTATGGGATATCCTAAAGAAACTAAAGGATATAACTTCTATCTACCTGAGAAATAGTCAGTGATTGTTTCTAGGCAGACCAAGTTCCTCGAAGAAGACTGTGTCTTTAAGGAACAAGGTCGTAAGCTGATAGAACTTGAAGAAATTCAAGAACCACAAATTAACAAAGAGACTGATATATTGTCAAAGAAACATGACAAGGAATCAGTGGGAGCATTCAGCAACGTTCACGGTGAGAGTCTTTCACTAGGTGATTGTCTTTCAGTCAGTGGGAGCGTAATTGGAGTTGGCTTGCCTATGCAAGAACCTCCAAGTGGGCTGAATGAGAACAACATAGTTCAAACTCCCGCCCAAGAGGTATCTGAAAGTGTAGCTCATGAGGACTCTTCGGACATTGATGAAATCGATGCACCACAAAATTTTCACGATCAGAATGTACAGCCTGCACAACCACAGCTCCGTAAGTCAAATAGGAATCGTAATTCGCCCATTAGATACAGTTACCTCTTGGAGGAACTCGTTAATGTGGACCTACCGGATAAGGACGATCCTAATACTTAATCTGAAGCAATATTAGATATTGATTCAGGGAAGTGGCATGAAGCTTTGAAATCCGAGATGGACTCGATGTACACCAATCAAGTTTGGGACTTGGTTGAGTTGCTTAAAAGGGTTAGACCCATTTGCAAATGGCAAAGTACAAACCTACAAAGCTAGGTTGGTGGTGAAGGGTAATAGTCAACGCGAAGGCACTGACTATGATAAGACCTTCTCACCAGTTGCAAAGATCAAGTACATTCGAATTTTACTTGCGATAGCAGCACACTATGATTATGAGATTTGGCAGATGGATGTCAAAACAACTTTCCTCAATGGAAACATTGATAAGGAAGTGTTTATGACTCAACCAAAAGGTTATACATCTAAGCCAAATTCTAATCTAGTATGCAAGCTAAAGAGATCCATCTATGGATTGAAGCAAGCTTCTAGGAGTTGGAATATCCGATTGATGAAGCTATCAAGTCCATTTGACTTCATCAGAAATTCGGAAGATCCTTGTGTTTATTGTAAACGCAGCGGGAAGAATATTGCTTTCATAATCATGTATGTCAATGACATATTGATTTTGGGAAACAATATCCAGTTAATACAGTCCGGTAAAGATTTTTTGTTAAAGACCTTCACGATGAAGGGTCTTAGTGAAGCCTGCTACATCCTAGGGATCAAGATCCATAAGGATAGATCCAAGAGGATGTTGGGGCTATCACAGTCCACCTATGTAGATAAGGTGTTGAAGCGTTTTGCGAAGGAGAACTCTAAGAGAGGATCTCTATTGGGAAATCATGGGATAAAACTATCAAAGAAGGATTGTCCTTCTGTTGAAGCTGATATCAAGCACATGAAAGATGTCTCATATGCATATGCAATTGGGTCAATCATGTACACCATGACTTGCACTAGGCCAAACGTGGCCTACACTATCAACATCACTAGTAGGTGCCAACAAAACCCGGGTGAGTCTCACTGGATTGTTGTCAAGACCATTCTGAAGTATCTTAGATGAACTAAAGAATGTTTTCTTGTCTATGGTGGACAGTCAGAACTAGTAGTGACTGGTTAAGCTGACACAAGTTTCCAATCCGACTGTGATGATTACAAATTACAGTTAGGTTACATTTCACTCTCAATAATGAGGCGGCCAGTTGGAATAGTTCCAAGCAAAAGAACCGCAGATTCAACAATCGAAGTTGAGTACATTGCTGTATTAGAAGCCTCAAGGAGGCTGTCTGGATTTTATAGTTCTTAAGAGAACTAGGGGTAGTTCCGAGTGCTAGTTGTCCAATAAAGTTTTATTGAGACAACGCTGGTGTGATTGCGCAAGCAAAGGAACCGAGATCAACAAGCATAAACGAGCATGTACCTAGACTTATCATTTGATCCAGGAGATCATAACGATAGGAGAAATAGAATTAAAATATATTCCCACATATTTAATTTGACAGATCTTTTCACCGAAACACTGAGTGTTCATGTACACACTAGACATTTGATGGTCTAGGGGTTAGACATGTAAGTGATTGACTCTAGTCCAAGTGGGAGATTGTTAGTGTTAGTGTCCTAGAGACAATCTATTATAAGGACATAATACTCGATGATGTTCAGTTTGATTTAATATTATAGTTCATTTAATATTAATGTATATCAATACACTTGTTTGAATATTATGTTTGATTGTTTGCATTTATTCATGCTAGTGTTCCCATGAGTCATTGCTGTCATTGAGATTGTGAGAACTCAGATGACTTAAGCATGATTCTCAAATAGCCCCGATCAAGGATCATCAAGAATTGGATATTGATGATGCAATGGAGATTGGTGTGCGATCTGCATCATACTCTTAGACAGTGTAGTAAGATCTCACTTACTACGAGATACTAGGTATCTCATGATGGATGCACAAATACCTTAGAGGGTATTGGTATACCCATCCGAGAAACGGTTTGATGTATTTCCACTATATGTGTCTACGGGTATCTCGGTTAGTGGGAGCGATGCGATACTCCTTGACTTGAGGTCAACACGCACGGCATGGACATGTGTGGAATGATGAACTTTAACCATGACTGATGCTTGCACCCGTCTATGGGTAGATATGGCTTGGATTGGGTTCATCACGAAGGGCATGTGCGTTGTAGTTGAGTCAATAATAGGATTCATTCCTCAATGTGGATTTAGAGAGAATACTCATCTTCTCATCATAATTGGATCTAAGTCATCGGCCGATGCACGTCAACTTAGACTTTGTGGCTAAGTGTGACATACATGATCAATTAGTGATTAGAGATCAATTGATTAAGTTATTTGAATTGACACTTCATCATGTTCAAGACTTAATCGAGTATTCGCGAATGAAAGGAGGAAATCGTAATAGTCCATGTTTCAGTTACAGGTAGTTGCACTTTTCTCGCAACGTACATCATATATTGAGAATGTCTGATTTATTGTCTAGGGTTCAATTAAGACCGTTAGTTTGACTAATCGCTCGATATTTGAGGGCCTATGGGTCACACAACAAGTAGTTCCCTTTTACGGATTATAGTTGGTTGATTAAATATTAAATTGGATTTAATATTTAATTTATGGAGAAGTAAATAATAATAAATTAATTTGGAATTAATTATTATTAATATTTAATTAAATTGGATTTAATTAAATAAAAATTCCCAATAATTATATTTGGAATATAATTATAGGATTTAATGTATATGGAAATAAATCGTAGAGATTTTCATATAAGACATTTAAATCTGTAGAGATTTATATTTAGGGAATTAAATTAAAATGAATTAATTTAATTCAAGATTAGGGATTTTATTTCCCTAATTGGGCTAGCTTGGGAAATAAGCTAAGACTCCCTATGTATACAAGCTCTTAGGAATTCACAAAGTGTATCACTTCATATTTTCTCCATAAGATCTAGAGTTAGAATTTTCCTAGCAAATTCACCTCGGGATTCAACGTTGGCAAATCTGTGCAAGTCCGTAATTGGGGATTACGTGGATACCATAGTAGAGAAAATTGTATACGAATTACTATAAGAATTCTGTTTACGTTTACTCATACTTAATTATGCAATTAATTGTTCATTGTTGGTGAACTGTTTATTTCCGCTACGCATGTATTACGTGTTTACGTGCCTCTAAATTACAACAGTCAAAAGACTTGATAGCTTCATCAAATCGGATATTCCAACTCCTAGAAGCTTACTTCAATCCATAGATGGATCTCTTTAGCTTGCATACTATATTAGAATTTAACTTAGATATGAACCTTCCGGTTGAGTCATAAACACTTCCTTATCAATGTTTCCATTGAGGAAAGTTGTCTTGACATCCATATGCCAAATCTCATAATCATGGTGTGCTGCTATCTCAAGTAAAATTCGAATAGACTTGATCTTTGCAACTGGTGAGAAGGTCTCATCATAGTCAATGCCTTCGCGTTGACTATAGCCCTTCGCCACCAACCTAGCTTTGTAGGTTTGTACTTTGCCATTTGTAAATGGGTCTAACCCATTTAGGCAACTCAACCAAGTCCCAAACTTGATTGGTGTACATCGAGTCCATCTCGGATTTCATGGCTTCATGCCACTTCCCTGAATCAATATCTGATATTGCTTCAGAATAAGTATTAGGATCGTCCTTATCCGTTATGTCCACATTAATGAGTTCCTCCAAGAGGTAACCGTATCTAATGGACGGATTACGATTCCTAATTGACTTACGGAGTTGTGGTTGTGCAGGTTGTACATTCTGATCGTGAAAATTTTTATGGTGCATCGATTTCATCAATATCCGGAGAGTCCTCAAGAGCTACACTTTCATATGCCTCTTGGACGGGAGTTTGAACTATGTTGTTCTCATTCAGCCCACTTGGAGGTTCTTGCACTGGCAAGCCTACTCCAATTACGCTCCCACTGGCTGAAAGACGATCACCTAGTGAAAGACTCCCATTGTGAAAGTTGTTGAATGTTCCCACTGATTCCTTGTCATGTTGCTTTGACAATATATCAGTCTCTTTGTTAATTTGTGGTTCTTGAATTTCTTCAAGTTCTATCAGCTTACGACCTTGTTCCTTAAAGACATAGTCTTCTTCGAGGAACTTGGTCTGCCTAGAAACAATCACTGATTATTTCTCAGGTAGATATAAGTAATATCCTTTAGTTTCTTTAGGATATCCCATAAAGTAACCCTTTTCACCTTTGGATTCCAACTTGTCGGTAAGCATCCTTTTCACAATCACGGGGCAACCCCATGTTAGATATGTGTAAAAGTTGGCTTCTTGCCACACCATGGTTCATATGGTGTATGCTCAACCGATTTAGATGGAATCCTATTCAGAATGTATGTAAATTGAGGTTTGTAACGCGTATCCCATAAGAATGTTGGAAGACAGGAAAAGTTCATCATGGACCTCACCATGTCTAACAGGGTTTGGTTTCTTCTCTCGGACACACCGTGCATCTGAGGTGTTCCGGGAGTAGTCCATTGTGACTGGATTCCATGTAACTTCAAGTAATCAGTGAATTCATGGCTAAGGTATTCACCTCCTCGATCCGATCGAAGAGTCTTGATACTCTTACCAACTTGCTTCTTGACTTCAACCTTAAACTTTTTGAATTTCTCAAAAGATTCGAATTTATGTTTTATAAGATACACGTATCCGTATCTTGAGAAATCATCAGTAAAGGTGATAAAGTATCCAAAGTGACACCTAGCTAGAGTGGATAATGGTCCACAAACATCGTTGTAGATCAACTCTAGAACTTCTTTGGCATGCACCCCTTTCCCAGAAAAGGGTCTATTGATCATCTTGCCCATGAGATAAGATTCACAATCTCCATAAGACTCACAATCGAATTTGGTTAAGTAGTCTAACTTTCTTAACCTTGCAATTCTTTTCTCGTTTACATGATCAAGTTATACAATGCCATAAGTAAGTCGGGTTTTCATTATTACTAAGTTTGAGCCTTTACTTTGTATATTAAGAACATCATATCCACAATGCAACAAATATATGTTGCTAGTAATAGAAAGAACTAGATGACAATCATTAAGTTCTAATCTAATACCAAAAGGGTAAGTCTAACATATAAGTCCCCGCACGTTCAGTTAGCAACGCTTGCTCCGTTTTCACGTGTAAGATGACTTCACCCGCCCTAACTGCCCTATGACACATGAGCCCTTTTACATTAGTGCAAATGTGAGAGACACATCAGGTATCCAATACCAAGCAGTTAGCGTTATTAGTGGATATGTTTATCTTAATAACAAACATACATGTTCTAGTGCTAGAAGCACCTAGTGTCTTCTTTTCAGCAACCAAAACCTTACAGTCCTTCTTCCAGTGCCCTCTTCTACTTACAGTAGAGGCACATATTCTTGTTTACACGCTCCTTCTTTTGAACATCATCTTAGTGATAGTGAACTCAAAAGTCTTGAGCACGTTGTGAAGTTTAGGCATGGTCACATCCGTCTTATTCATATTGTAGTTCACAATGAAGCTAAAATATGAATTCGGGAGCGACTGGAGGATAACATAAATGAAAACGTTGGTCCTTTAGCTTAATGTCTAAATTATCAAGTTTCTCAATTATGCCTATCACCATTAGCATGTGAGATGAAATCTTCCCTTCTTTAGCTAACCGGCATCTGAACATATCTCTCATCACTTCATAAATCTCAGAATGAGATTCAGAATCAAAGAGATCCTTCAGATGCTTGAGCATCTAGAAGAGATCCATTTTCTCACGTTGCTTATGTATATCGGGAGTCATGCCGAGCAACATCACACACTGAGCTTGGGAAGCATCCTTTTGATGCTTCTTCTGAGCTGCTACATCAAACGTGGCTGCCTCAGAGTACCAGCTTTAAGGGTAACCGGGATATACGTGTCCAACACGTACTCAATCTTCTCTTGCCTTAGCACCAAACACATGTTTCGGTATCAGTCCAGAAAATTTGGCCTAGCCAATTTAGTTTGTTTTCAAAACACATCTCAATAACAATTATACATTTCAACTAACCAAGAGAAATAAAATAAAACGGGAATTAAACACATAATTCCTATGATCAATATTCAGCAATCAAAATAAACATGGCCTTTCTTTTGTGTTTATTATGTCTCCATTATTTTCACATACTTAACGACCTCATCGGAAAAGTACTAATTTATATCAAATATAAATTATAATGGACTAGGATCTACATTACTACAATTCCCAGCGAGGGCTGATCATTACAATAGCATAACTGGTAGGTTTCCAAACCAATTACAAAACTGCAATTCCTAGTTTGTCGAACCTAGTTCGACTGATGTCCCTTACCCTTTGTTCCCCACGAGGGCTAGCGAACAAAGTTAAGTTGGTTTATTGTTGGATTTATACTGGAAAGTATGCTTTTACTTTGTATAACCACACTGAATTTCTATCTTATTTACTGAAATAAATTATTTATCACTGATGCTTTAAACATCATCGAATGTTACATATATTTACTGCATAACTGTTCAGTAAATAGTACGTGTTACATTGTAGTTAATTTAGTGATACCAGATCACAGAAGATTAAATTAACAGTCCCCTGTAACTAAAAGTACACATTCACGACCTAGATGGAAATGAACAAACCATCGCGAAAGGTTGAAGTGTAAGGCTCAGATTGGCTTGTCTTGACCAAGAGATTGCACTAGTGCATCATGATGCACTGAACAGGACCTACAGGAGGATAAATTCTTCAGCACTGAATATAGAAGAATTAGACCTCAGTGGTTCATTATTTCTTAATCTCTGTCCCTTAAATAGGATCGTGTGCAATCAATAGCCATTGCTTTGACTTATGATGGGAAGAGGATCATTGAGATTCAATACCTTGTATCTTGGGTAATGATATTGGTTACACGACGATTGCTAAAATTTAATACGGTGAAACGGTGCTAGTACGTCTTGTTTGATTTGTCCCCTTGGGAGGCTCATAAGTTTTATCATACCAAATCTTGCAAATAGAATTAATTTCCGGTATGGATAATAATGTTGAGTCATTCCTTAACCAAGGAAAAAGATATTAATTAATATGAAGCTATTTCAGTGGCCTAAATTAATTAATGGACTGGATAATCTTAAACACGGGAAATAATAACCGGGAGCCATATTAACAGTAATATGGGTTAAGATGGATAGTGTAATATTGATTATGTAGTGGGATTAATTAATATTTATGGGCTTGAATAATATTGTGGCTCAATATTGAAAATTCAAAGTCCATTGGAAGGTCCAATCTTAATTCTCCTAAAGGCCCCCCATGTAGCCCAAACATAAAGTCCAATAACTTAAAAAGGTGTTTAAAATAAAATAAATTATTGTTGCCTAATTTTTCAATTTTTCGAAAATTATGAATAATAGAGGGAGAAAAATTTTCTTTGAATTTTGTTATGGAATGAGGATAAGTATTCTTGGAATACAAGATTATCTCATTAAATTCAAGAAATCTCCCACTTGGCTATTCATAATGGAATTTTTGAAAATTCCATAACATAAGGAGGGGAAGATTTTATTTGGGAGATATATTGGGAAATAGAATATATTGAATATATTCAAGATTGTTTCTTGGAGAAGAAGCAAGGAAATTTCTCAATCTCCCCTAAAACCCTAGAAATTTCGCCCCCCCCCCCCTTAGTATTATAAATAGGGGATAAATTTTTTATCCCCAATGAAATTCCATGTGTTGAAAAAATTAGAAATCCACAAAGGTGGTGCAACATAATTTTATTTTTCCCTTTTGTTAATTGTTCGCGGGTGTCCTACCACCGGATTGTCGAGCAGGGACTTGGAAATACTTGAGAAAGCCTTTTGGTGTGTTCGTGTGAACGGGATCCATCTTCTCAACGGTTGTCACTCCAAGAGGTTAGTTCACGTAAACTCCTAGCTATTCCGTATGCGTAGGATTTATGTGACGAACTTGTATGCATAATTTGTTGTTGAATTATTATTTGAATTAATATAGGATTAATTCATACTAGTAAAAATTGTTAGAATTAAATTTGTATTAAAATATTCATCCCGAAAAAAATCCGGACAATTAATTCCCCAACATTTACAACCATCAAGCGGCGACATTACATGTCCCTATAAAAGTCCCGTTAGATGTAGATCCAAGCAAAAGACGAGGGTCTTTAAGTACTCATTGGAACGAAATCTCCGGTTTACTTTTAACTTTGATGGAAGACATCTTATCAAATTAATGAGAAAATCATATTTTAGTGAGGAACATTTTAAAGACGGGGTATTAATTGCTTAATCGAGATCCAACATGTTAATCTATATCACATTTGAACAATTATTGGGCACCGCCTACCCAAACATGATTTCACACGGACTAACACTGATATGGGCGCCGTCTACCCAAACAATAATACGGTCCGACAAGTATTGGGCGTCGCCTACCCAAACAATTATAATGCGGACGTAAAAGGCGTTAACAGAATATAAGACACGTTAACCAAGTGGGAATTAATAACACGTTTAATCATTTAAATCATAATTTTAAAATCCAATTTTAAAATCAAGTTTTAATAATTAAATTCATTATTAATATTTTGACCTTTAATTAATCCAATTAATTAAGTCCGTCATTAGTCCAACTAATACGTTTTAGTGAGATTTAATAATTCTTTTAAAATAAATTTTAAAATCCAATTTTAAAATTATTAAACTTTAATAATTAATCCAATTAATTTAATTAAGGTCCAACCTTTAATCCAATTTTAATATTAAACATTTTATTAATAAAAATCAGATTTTAATTGTTTGTTGTTTAGGGGCTCAGGTGCAATTTCTAAAATTGCACGGGAGGGCCTGTCTCAAATTAAATTTGCAAAACAGCCCTCCCACATCATCACCCATCCGAATCAGATCCAATCTGAGATTTTGAACAATTCAATTTCCAAAATCCAAAAACCCAAATCGTCATTCATCATCAACTATTCAAAATTTATTAATTCAACACTGAATAGTTTTCGAAAAACAGATGGTATAGCGCAGGGGCAACAATGAAGCAAAACCAGATCCATCTCGACTTTGAAGCAGACTTTCAGTGAGCATCAAATCGAAAAATCAGGTAAAGACAAAAGACACGCCTCAAATCAGACGAACCCAAAAGATTCGCCATCGTGAGAGGTGTAATCCGGTGAGCAGTCACCACTGCCGCAAGCGCGTGGGTGAGTCGCCGGCGCCACTAGGCGCGTGCGGCGACCCATCGTCATCGCTGCTCATAACGCATAAAGCAATCCGTCGACAAGCATCGATAAACCCGATTCGACCTCGATTTCACCGGCGTAGGCAAAATCGAACGTGAAGCAAGTTTTTTTGAACCAGAATGATGGAACGTCGCCGATCGATCAACGTGAGTGCGCATCGCCGCCACGTTCAACCGATTGAGAAGGACTAAACGTTGTCGCGTCAAACCGATAGCTCTGCTAACGCATATGCACTGCGATGACTTGCAGCCGTCGCGAGGTACGGCATGAGCCGCCGCCTCAAGCGACGCACCGCGTTCTCCACCGCTAGGCGGCGGCGCTCATTCTGCAATAAAAGGGGTTAAACCCTAATTTTTGTGATGATGGAACACGAGCCCAGCGAAAAGAAACATAAAGTGGGCGTATAAAATAAGCTAACCAAGCAAGTCAACAAATAAATAACACCCCAAATCCGCATAATCAATCGGTGTGTCTAACACACCCAAACAAAAAAATTGGTGCAGTCGTTCAAAACGGTCGTGCCGTGATTTATAAAAAAACTTTTAATTTTATAAATCAAACAATCATATAATTAATCAAGAGCCTGAAGCTCTGATACCATTGTTGGAATTTAGAGGCACGTAAACACGTAATACATGCGCAACGGAAATAAACAGTTCACCAACAACGAACAATTAATTACATAATTAAATACGAGTAAACGTAAATAGAATTCTTACAGTAATTCGTATCAGTTCTCTCTACTATGGTATCCACGTAATCCCCAATCACGGACTTGCACGGATTTGCCAGCGTTGAATCCCGAGATGAATTTGCTAGGAAAAATCTAACTCTAGATCTTATGGAGAATAATGAATTAACGTTCTTTGTGAATTCCCAAGAGCTCATATATATAGGGAGACCCAGCTTAAATCTTAAGCTAGCCCGATTGGGAAATAAAATCCCTAATCTTTATTTAAATAAATATCTACGATTTATTTCCTATATATAAAATCTCTACGGATTTAATTTCCATGTATATCAAATCTTTACGGATTTGATTCCATATATATTAAATCCTATAATAATATTCCATATATTATTATTGGGAATCCTATTTAATTAAATTCAGTTTAATTAAACATTAATAATAATTAATTCCAAATTAATCTATTATTAATTAATTCTCCATAAGTTAAATATTAAATCTAATTTAACATTTAATCAACCAACTATAATCCGTAAAAGGGGAATACTTGTTGTGTGACCCATAGGCCCTCATATATCGAGCGATTAGTCAAACTAACGGTCTTAATTGAACCCTATACAATAAATCAGATATTCTCAATATATGAGGTACGCTGCGAGAAACGTGCAACTACCTATAACTGAAACCTGGGCTATTACGATTTTCTCCTTTTATTCGCGAATACTCGATTAAGTCTTGAACATGATGAAGTGTATATTCACATAACATAATCAATTTATCTCTAATCACTAATTGATCATGTATGTCACATTTAGCCACAAAGTCTAAGTTGACGTGCATCGGCCGATGACTTTGATCCAATTATGATGAGAAGATGAGTATTCTCTCTAAATCCACATTGAGGAATGAATCCTATTCTTGGCTCAACTACCATGCACATGCACTTCGTGATGAACCCAATCCAAGTCATATCTACCTATAGACGGGTGCAAGCATCGGTCATGGTCAAAGTTCATCACTCCATACATGTTGTGCGTATTGACCTCAAGTCAAAGGAGTATCGCATCTCTCCCACTAACCGAGACACCCGTAGACACATATAGTGAAAATACATCAAACGGTTTCTCGGATGGGTATACCAATACCCTCTAAGATATTTGTGCATCCATCATGAGATACCTAGTATCTCGTAGTAAGTGAGATCTTACTACACTCTATAAGAGTATGATGCAGATCGCACACCAATCTCCATTGCATCATCTATATCATATTCTTGATGATCCTTGATCGGGGCTATTTGAGAATCATGCTTAAGTCATCTGAGTTCTCACAACCTCAATGACAGCAATGACTCATGGGAACACTTGTATGAATAAATGCAAACAATCAAACATAATATTCAAACAAGTGTATAGCCATACATTAATATTAAATGAACTATAATATTAAATCAAACTGAATATCATCTAGTATTATGTCCTTACAATAGATTGTCTATAGGACACTAACAACTTGGCGTGGCGATTCGAGATGAATTTTTTTTCAGACGAACGAGTTGGAGAAATCGAGACGAAGTTTCTTCAAGATCAAGACAAGGAAAATTAAACCATGACAGTTGGATAATTTGTGCCCAATATGTTTATTTTCTGCTTTGATTGATTTATTGTTGCATCTTCTCATGCTTTATTTAATCTGTTTAAATGCATGAGAACTGTTCAATGAAAAATCTCAAGTTCAAAAATTACTAAGTATGTTTTAAACAATTAATTCGGTTTTGAATCGAATTAATTTTGACCTCCATGATTTATTTATTTGTGAATTCTTTTGGAGAAATTCCCCTAAGGGACGGCCAAAAGAAATCTTTCACATGAATAAATTCTCAAAAGGATGATTGTGAATTATTATTAGTGGCGACGATGACCCTCCCAAGAGGCTCGTTCAAAACGAAGTAATAATTTTGTATTTAATCATGGTTATTACTTAGATATAAAATTTATATGCATATACTTCATCGAAGTCCCTGTCAATTTTATATTGATCAAGTGGGAGCCAACTATTAATCTGGATATTAAAGGTTTGTAATTGTTCTTGTTTGTAACCTGCTTAAATATGATTTAAATGATGACCCACCCACGTGGCTCATTTAAACTGTTTTAAGATGTTGGCTGATACATGTTCATATTTTTTTGAGGTTTCAATATGATTCATGTGATAGAACTATGTGATTTTCTTTGTGTTGATCCGGATATTGACACAAGATGTGTGTTTATTTCAGTTCAGCATGTCGCAACCTTTTAATCAACTATTAATATACTTAAAATCAATAGAATTGTATAGGAAACTATATCGATTGGAAACGAAAAGTTATGATTGTCCTAACTGCACAAAAGCACAAGTGGATTCTTGACACACCAAAAAACCAGATGAGCCAACTGACGAGTAAAAAACGCGGGGCTCGTCAGATCACCTTGCGAGAGATGTTTTCGCTGAAAATGGTGGAGGACAACCCCGTAAGGGATTACGTCCTCAAAATTGATGGCTCATCTGAACACACTTGAGGTTCTGGGTGCAGATTATGATCTGGAGACCCAGATCGATTTGGTACTCCACTCTCTGCCTAAAAGTTTTGAGCATTTTGGCCTCGCTAGCTGTTTTGTTGCAAGTTTTGGTCTCGGTAGAAATGTTGATGGGGCACCAAACTCAAGCTTTGACGGCAAGAGGTCCATCTTCATCTTCTAGGCCAATGGAAGGCAAGAAGAAGAAGAGGACCAAAAGCCATAAGCAATCAAACTCAACTGTTGCCAAGGGTAATGGTAAGATGAGGAATGCTAGTGGTGTCAAGGAAAATCCAAAGGGGATGTGCTTCAACTACGGTGCAAACGGACAATGGAGGTTTGCCTATTCCAAGCCCAAAAGGGCCGGAAAGAAAGGTAATTCTCACGCACTAGTTGTCAAAACTTGTTTAGCGGCGTATGCTACCCATTCGTGGGTAATGGATACGAGATCCACTGATCATGTTTGCTTCACGGGTTCAAACGGACCCGACAACTTAGTGGGAGTGAGATCCTCATCACACTAGGTAATGTTATGAAAGTAACAATTATTGTAATGCTACGTGGTTAGCGGTTATTGCAATTCTACGTAAGTAGCGATTACTGCAGTGCTATGTGAGTAGCAGGTATTGCAGTGCTGTGAAAGTAGTGCTTAAAGAAGTGGGAGAAGTGCATTTATCTTTTAGTGATAAAATTTTAGTTTTAACAGACGTTCTTTATGTTTCCAGTTTTAGAAAGGATTCACTTTCAGTTTCTAAAATCCTTTTGATGGATACTGAGTTTCTTCTAATAAGAATGACATCATTTATCGAAATGATGAGTGTATCTGTTATGGGACATTGATGAACAATCTCTATACTATTATATGTGCACACCACTCGCAAAATGCATCCTATAACACATCGACTATTTCAAGCAATAAAAGGAAATGTTCAGCAGATGTGAGCGAAACACTTCTATGACTAGGTCATTTTAATCTAAAGAGGATCCAAAGGTTGGTTCAAGATGGTTCATTGGAGTCTCTCCGGGTTGAACCATTTCCAACTTGCGAATCACGTTTCGAGGGTAAAATGACCAAGAGGGCATTTGGAGCCAAAGGGAATAGAGTTAAAGAAGTGTTAGAGATCATTCACACTGACATATGTGGTCCAATGTCAATCAAAGCAAGAGGAGGTTATGAGTATTTAGCTACTTTGATCGATGATTACTCAAGATTTAGGTACATTTTCCATGTGAAGCATAAATTTGAGACCCTTTGATTAATTCAAGCATTTTAAGGCTCAAACAGAGAATCATAGGAAAAACGTATCAAGTCTCTACGATCTGATCGTGGAGGCGAATACCTCAGCGATGAATTTTTGAACTACTTGTCAGATGAAAGGATTGTATCCTAGTTGACTGCACCCGGAACTCCTCAACAAAACGGGGTTATAGAACGAAGAAACATAACACTTTCAGAAATGATCAGATCAATGATGGGTTATGCGGATTTACCAAAATCGTTATGGGGTTACGCCTTGGAAACAGTGGCTTACATTCTAAACCTAGTGCCATCCAAATCGGTTCCCAAAACCCTAGAGAATTGTGGACAAGGCGCAAGCCCAATTTAGGACACATGAGAATCTGCGGGTGCCCGGCATACGTATTGGACAAGGAAGCCGATAAGTTGGATGCACGTTCGGAATTAAGGTTGTTTATAGGATACCCCGAAGGAACTAAAGGATGCATGTTCTATGGTCCTGAAGATCAAAAGGTCGTAATCAGTACGCACTTTAGATTTTTGGAGGAAGACTATATGAACGATAGAAAGCCTAGAAGTGAGATTACCTTAGAAGAACTTAGAAGGCCAACTCATTTGCCGACTGTACAAGTCGATATACCAAGCGTCACACCTACATAACCAGAACGTCGTCACAGTGGGAGGGTTGTTAGACAACCCGAGCGATTCTTGGGGATAGGAGAGTCTTCGGACTTGGTCTCCGGAGAAGAATCAGACCCATGGTCGTACAACGAGGCGATCCAAGACAAGGATGCAGAATCTTGGCAAACTGCAATGGAAGCCAAAATAGGTTCAATGGATCACAATAAAGTGTGGGAGCTAGTCGAACCACTTAATGTGGTGAAACCCATTGGATGCAAGTGGGTATACAAGAGAAAGAGGGGACCGGACGAGAAGGTGGAAACCTTTAAAGCAAGACTCGTGGCAAAAGGGTACACTCAGAAAGAAGGGATCGATTATGAGGAAACCTTTTCGCCCGTAGCCATACTCAAGTCCATCTGAATTCTCTTGTCGATTGCTGCTCACCTAGATTTTGAGATCTAGGAAATGGATGTCAAGAAGGCTTTCCTTAACGGAAGTTTTGACGAGGAAATCTATAAGCAACAACCTGAAGCCTTCATTGAAAAAGGCCAATATCATCTAGTTTACAAGCTAAAGAAGTCCATTTATGGACTGAAGCAAGCATCCCGTGCTTGGAATCAATGTTTTGATCAGGTTATAAAATCCTACGGTTTTGATGAAAACAATTTCGAAAGTTGTGTTTATAAAAAGCGTGACGGAACTGCCTTGGCATTCTTAGTACTATACGTAGACGACATTCTGCTCATCGGGAACGATGTAAAGGTGCCGTCAGACGTAAGGGCATGGCTGTCAAAACAGTTTGATATGAAGGAATTAGGAGAAGCTGGTCACGTCATAGGGATACAGATCACTCGAGATCGCAGGAAAAGAATGATCGGCCTCTCACAAGCTTCATACATAGATACCATTTTGAAGCGATTCAGCATGCAAGATTTCAAGAAAGGCTTTGTGCCTTTTAGACACGGAATCCATCTATCCAAGGAGATGTGTCCCAAGACACAAGAGGAGATAGATGACATGAAGGGTGTTCCTTGTTCTTCGGCTGTAGGAAGCCTCATGTATGCAATGCTGTGCACGAGACCGTATATCTCCTTTGCCGTAGACATGGTAGCAAAATATCAAAGTAACCCTGGAAAAGAGCATTGGACTGCAGTTAAAAACATTTTGAAGTATCTGAAGAGGACATGGGACAGAATGTTGGTTTATCAATTAGACAGTCTCATCCCCATCGGTTACACGGACTCAGATTTCTAATCAGACATAGACTCCAGAAAGTCAATCTCGGGTAGTGTGTTTTGCATGGGGGGGAGCCATGACATGGAGAAGCGTTAAGCAGAAATGCATAACAGATTCTACCATGGAAGCCCAATATATAGCTGCTTGTGAAGCAGCGAAAGAAGCAGTTTGGCTCAAGAACTTTCTAGTGGACTTGGACGTTGTTCCGAATTTGCCCAGCACAATCACGATTTACTGTGATAATGTCGGAGCAGTTCCAAATTCAAGGGAACCGAGAGCCCACAAGGCCAGCAAACACATAGAAAGAAAATATGATCTTATACGAGAAATCGTTAAGAGAGGAGACACAAAGGTGGCAAAGATTGCGTCGGAAGACAACCTAGCAGATCCATTCACAAAGGATCTGCCTCAGAATACATTTCGAGAGACATGTGAAAGGAATGGGTGTCAAGAGCATTGAAAATCTGCTTTGAGTATAAGTGGGAGAAATATTATTAGGCTCGTGTGGGTGACATTAGATGTCACATAGAACACGAGACGTGTTGTAGTATACTTAAAAGTGAACTTTGAGTATAAGTGGGAGATTGTTGGGGTTATACTGGAAAGTATGCTTTTTACTTTGTATAACCAAACTCAATTTCTTATTTATTTGCTGAAATAAATTATTTATCACTGTTGTATTAAATATGATTGAATGTTATATATATTTGTTGCAAACCTGTTCAATAAATAGTACGTGTTACATTGTAGTTAATTTGGTGATACCAGATCACGCAAGATAATATTAACAGTTCATCGTAACTAAGTACAAATTCACAACCCAGATGAAAATGAACAACCCATCATGAAAGGTTGAAGTGTAAGGCTCAGATTGGTTGTCTTGACCAAGAGATTACACTAGTGCATTATGATGAGCTAAATAGGACCTATAGGAGGATAAATTCTTTGGTATTGAATATACAAGAATTAGACCTCAGGGGACAAGATTATCTCATTAAATTCAAGAAATCTCCCACTTGGTTATTTATTAAGTAAATTTTCAAAAATTTCATAATAATAAGGAGGAGAAGATTTTGTTGGGAGATATTTTGGGAAATAGAATATATTGGATATATTCAAAATTGTTTCTTGGAGAAGAAGCAAGGAAATTTCCCAATGTCCCAATTGATCTAAATTTTTGTCCCCCCTTATTATAAATAGGAGATGAATTTTTCATCTCCATGAGAACACATAAATTGATTTTTTCATAAACATATCAGCGTCGATAAAATATCAAATATTTTGAAACGTCGACAGATTGTGTTTTCTCGAAAAACTTCAATTGTGAGAGTGCAGTTCCATGTGTTGGAATAATTAGAAATCCACAAAGGTGGTGGCAAATATTTTTAGTTTTCTCCTTTGTTAAAATCGTTTGTGATAATCCTTCCACCAGATTACGTTCGTGGACATGGGACATATTTGAGAAGGCACTTTGGGTTGACCCATCGTCTCAACGGTTGTCTCTACAAGAGGTATGTAATCTCGTAACTCCTAGATTCTGCATGCTTAGGATTTACGTGAATTACGTGTACGCATGTTGTTAATTGCTTGTTTAATTATTATGTTGAATTGATTTAAGATTAATTCATGTTGGTAATTAATTGAATAATTTAAATATGTATTTAAATACACCTCGAATAGATCCGGGCACCCCGTATTTCCCAACAGACCAAAAAGCGAGAATCATGACATAAGCTAACTAACGAAGACTAACAGTTGTAATGGCATATAAGGAGGCTTGTAGGCCGTTCTGCATCTTCTTTGCTTTCCGTCGTGTATTGTAGTCTTGTCTTCTCTTGTTATCTTCCTTTCGGGCCTGTTTCTGTTTAGCCTTTATCAATTTGCCCAATGGATCCTTCGAAGACAACGTGCCTCCTGAGGCATCTAAGTAGTTACGCTCTGCCGGAGTAAGCTCTGTCCCTATATTATGCACATAATTTACTTCCAACGAGTCTCCCTCCTTTTCTTCATCTAACATGTCCGACCATCTACAGGAAGTGGGTTCAGGAGATGTGTTCCCATCTAACGAAAGGGGTAGTAAGGTGGTAAACGAGTTATTGGTAATGGGCGTAGGAGAAACTTGTACTAAATGTGAAGGTGAAGACACCTTCTTGGGTTACTCCCAATCCTTCTCTGTAGTCTCTTGCCTTTCCACTCCCATGTCTTCCTTAGTAACCTGATCTAATCCAGGACTGACTTTTGTCAATGTTCCAGTAGCGGCACATATCTCATCGGAAGAAGGTAGAGAATCATTCTCCCCAATATCCTGCATCTCAGAATCCTTAGCTGCACTAGGTACAGGGTTATCTAAAGCACTTGTCATCGTGGGCTATTTCCTGACCCAAGTCTTGTGTTTCAGATCTTTGCCTTGGTTCCGGGGAGGTGGCTTATCATCTGGCTTTCCATCTGGCCTTCCTCCATGAGAGCGACAGTTATCTTGTCGTATGACCAACTGTCTGACAATGGGTGCAAAATTCTGGGTGTTGTTCATAACCCACTGAAGCAATCGAGCAGTGTCTAAATCTTTCATACATGACATTGTATTCCTTTTCTAGAAATGAAGAACTTAACATGAAATTGTTGGTTGGGCCAGGCTTAACATGAAACTGCTGGTTGGGCCAGACTTAACATGAAATTGCTGATTGTGCCAGACTTAACATGAAACTACTGGTTGGGCCAAACTTAACATGTATATTAAATACATAGCAAAATTTAGTAAGGGCTATTATAACACCTGAATGTTAGGACTCAATTAAGAGTCGAAGTGATTCCCCGCCTTTTGAAGTGTAAAAACTTAAAGATTTCCTTGTGCTTTGTAATTTTGAATTTAAGTGTCTATGTTGATCTATCTCAAAATCTTACTATTTATAATAACTTGAGTACGTAACATTATTACATTCTATACTAGCTACCTAATCCTATTAACTAAGGGAATGATTACTTTGGCGATAAGGTGTATTGTTTTTTATTTAAAAGCTACTCCATGATCACGTGGGTGTGCTCATTCCATTTTGATCAAGTTGCCATATTTTCTTAAATTATCCCCTAAGCCTATACATGTAGGTAAGATAGGTGTTTAGTTTTCTTCTTCATGCATGCATATACACGTATATAGCCTATTATTTCCTATAGTTTCTACATACTAGGTGTTGCATTCATGCATTAGTTATGCATGTATATTAAGTATTAATATGTATGTTATAAAAGTTACTTGCATGAGAAAAAAAAAAATATATATATATATATATCTTATTTCATATATATAGTAACTATATATATATATAGTATAAATATTTTTTCAAGGCATTATAACCGCAAACCGCACCTACGACTAGTGAAGTGCAAGGCTTACTGTTGTACCCAATCCATGCAATGGTCAAAGACCACTCGCCACGTGTTCTCCCAGCGAACACGTGGACTAATACGAAAGCTGGACAAGTCCAGCTACGAAAATGTGCTCGCTACATAGGCGAGCACATCACGTGGCCGCAAGAACTCACCACGTGTTATCCCACCTGGGCAGGCACGGGTCATATGTGGGGCGAACACACCAGCATTACAAGTGTTCTCCCAAGGAAAGAGCACGTGCTCACCATGGTAGGCGAGCACGAGAGAAGGAACATTGCCAGGCCCAAGGACGAAACATGAGGTGAACATAGTAACAAGACAGTGTCATCTGCACTTAACTTGCTCCAGTCATTTGAAGAGTCCTTGACGAGCACAGCCCAACCTCTCCATCATAAGCAAAATATTTGCCTCCTAATTCACTTTCACCAGTGAACAAACTCTACTCTCTTCCCTAGGCGAGCACGAATTAGTCATGAACAGATCATGAGGTTTTGATGAACTAGATTTCGAAGCCCACCTGTTCCAGTCACCCAAGAGAACACCTGTGCCCACCCTCCAGGCGAGCACGGGACTAGTGCTCGGCCTCTCCATCCTGGGCGAGCACATGACAAGGTAACGCAGGACCCAATGGGATGGAATCATGGTCGCCCCTCCGAGGCGAGCACTTAACCCCTCAGAGCCTAGCATACATCATCGGTCACAAGGACAAGTCACCTGCTAAGCACATAATACCTGGATGACAAATCGAAGACTTCAAGTACAAGAAAAGATAGATATCGACTAGGGAAGTCCTCCAGGACACATGTCAGTTCCACAAGTATTCTTGTTAAACAAGAAAAGTCTAGCTCGTTCTTTCCAAGACAGCACATGCTTGCAAAACTGTATAAATAGACCCACTTAGGTCAATAAAAGGGTTCAGAAATTTTCCACAAAGCACCTCTATATTTACTCTCCAGTTTACAATCAATTCGTGCTCAACACTTACACACTGTGCTCGACACATCACATATTTTATTTTTTAAGTTGTAATAACACAAGCCACATCATATTTTACACGTAAGATGACTGGAAACAATTGATGCTAGAAGGATGGTGCGTGAACGAACACACCTAACCAATCCAAACACTTCCCAGAGACAGGCAGAAAAAATAAATATAATGCCACAATCTAGAAACACGTGAACCGAGAAATCAGGACAAACCTGATTTCGGGCCCAAGAGGAGGTTCAACATCAACCTCAAGGAAACCAAAATTTGGAAAACATTAGTCTCGAGGATATTGCGAACGAACCCACAGCCACAACGGGGGCCATAACTTTCTTGCTAAGGGCCCAGAAAGAGCGGGCTGATAAAGAGCTGGCCCGACAGAGAGGGCTAGACGATGATGACCGGCGCTCACAAACTTTAGATAGTGAGAAAGTCAAGAAAAGGGCTGCTGGGGGTAAACAGACCGACAAAAATGCAGTTGATTTGTTGGATGGTGGACAGCCACAGGGATCCAGGCAATCGGCGTTTGGATGCCTAAAATTGTCAGCCAAGGATCGTTTAGGGGATCAACGTGTTGAGATTATACTGGAAAGTATGCTTTTACTTTGTATAATCAAAACTGAATTTTGGACTTATTTACTGAAATAAATTGTTTATCACTGATGCTTTAAATATCATCGAATGTTACATATATTTACTGCATAACTGTTCAATAAATAGTATGTGTTACATTGTAGTTAATTTAGTGATACCAGATCACAGAAGATTAAATTAACAGTCCCTTGTAACTAAAAGTACACCATTCACGACCTAGATGGAAATGAACAATCCATCGTGAAAGGTTGAAGTGTAAGGCTCGGATTGGCTTGTCTTGACCAAGAGATTACACTAGTGCATGACTGATGCACTGAATAGGACCTAGAGGAGGACAAATTCTTCAGAACTGAACAAGGAAGAATTAGACCTCAATGGTTCGTTATTTCTTAATCTTCGTTCCTTAAATAGGATCACGTGTGGTTGGTAACTATTGCTTTGACTTATCATGGGTAGAGAATCAACGAGATTCAATACTTTTTATCTTGGGCAATATTATTGGTCACATGTGATTGCTAAGATTTAATACGGAGAATCGTGTGCAAGTACGCTTGTTCGATTTGCCCCCTTGGGAGGTTCATAAGCTTTATCATACCAAATCTTGCAAGTGGAACTAGTTTCCGGTATGGATAATAATGTTGAACCGCTCCTTAACCAAGGACAAAAGATATTAATTAACGGAAAGCTATTTCAGTGGCTTGAATTAATTAATGGGCTAGATAATCTTAAACACGGAAAATAATAATCGGGAGTCATATTGACTGTAATATGGGTTAAGATGGATAGTGCAATATTAATTATGTAGTGGGATTAATTAATATTTATGGGCTTGAATAATATTGTGGCTCAATATTGATAAATCTTAATTCTTCTAAAGGCCCCCTAAGTAGCCCAACGTATAGTCCAATAACTGAAAAATGTGTTTAAAATAAAATAAATATTGTTGCTTATTTTTCCTCATAATTTTCGAAATTTATGGATAAAAGGGGAGAAAGATTTTCTTTGAATATTGTTATGGAATGAAGATATGTATTCTTGGACTATAAGATTATCTCATTAAATTCAAGAAATCTCCCACTTGGTTATCCATAGAGCAATTTTCAAAATTTTTGATAATTAAGGGAAAGAAAGATTTTCTTGAAAAGATATTATGGAAGATATGTATTTCTTGAAATACAAGAATATCTCATAAAATCAAGAAGATCCAAATCTTGGATTCTTGCCCTATAATTTTCGAAAATATTCCATAACAAATAGTAGGTGGGATTTTGTGGAATATTATAATTATGGGAAAAAGAATATAGGAGATATATTCAAGATTTCTTGGAGATCAAGAAAAGATTTTCCCACATTGTTTTTGCCCCAAGATTTCGACCACCACTACTCTATAAATAGGGGATGATTCTTTCATTTCCAAGTACAATTCCATGTGCTGGAAAAATTAGCAAATCCACAAAGGTGGTGCAACAAAATTTATTTTCCTTTAGTTAATTGTTCGCAAGTGTCCTACCACCGGATAGTCGAGCAAGGATTAAGGGAATACTTGGGAAGTTCTGTTGGTGTGTCTAATCAACAAGACCATTGTCGTCCCAAGAGGTATGTTCACGTAAACTCGTAGAATTTCCGCATGCGTAGGATTTACGTGAATTGATTATATGCATGGTTTGTTGTTGGATTATTATTTAAATTAATATATGATTAATTCATGCTAGTAATAATTATAAGATTTAAATTTGTATTTAAATATTCATCCCGAATAGATCCGTGCAACTTATTCCCCAACAACTGGTATCAGAGCCACGGTTTCGGGCTCTGAATTTTAAATTGTAATTTAATTCGTTGTCATTAAATTTGAAATTGGATAGTAGAATTGCTATATCTTTTTTGCAGGTATCCAATTGTCATGGAATTTAATGTGTTTATTTATGCATGCATATAAATTGTGGTTTTTAATTCGATTAAATGCGGATTCGTTTTTTGCCTCGTGAGAAAATCCACGAGTAGATTAGGATTTGTTTGATTTGATCAATGTAATAGACTAGTCTAGATCTAGGTTTATTTATTTTTTGTAAATAAATTGTAACCGGATCGGAAATGGAGGTGAAGACGAAGAATTAAAGGATAAAATCCAGAATCGGGCGTAGGTGGCGCGTCGGCCGCGCTTAAACATGCCAAGGAGGCACGCTGATGATCTTGACGCCTTGAGCACGACGGCATGGGGCGCAGGCCGAGGGCCAAGCGAGGGTCGAGGTCGCCGCGACGACGGGCGGCGGGCGATAAACGCGACGCGCACCGTGAGCAAAGCGGACGGGCGACGAGGGCGAAGCAAGACGGGCAAGACTTATCGGGCGCTGGCTGGGACGCGCGGCGCTGCCGAAGTTCTCCGAGGCGAGACGAGGGTGGGGACGCGTCGCCGCCGATCCCTCGCCGAGGCTACCGAGGTCGCCGAGCAAATACATGACGAGCTTGTGGCGCAGGCTAAGGCGCACGGACGCGGTCGCTCGGCCAAGGGGCCGGCCGGATTTGGGCATGCATCCCGGCTGCGAGCTACTTAGTGTGGCATTTCGAGATGGAGTTTTTTTTTTAGACGATCGAGTGGGAGAAATTCAAGACGGCGTTTCTTCAAAATCAAGCCAAGAAAAATCAAACCATGACAATTGGATAATTTGTGCCCAATATGTTTATTTTTCCGCGTTGCTTGATTTATTATTGTGTTATCTTATGCTTTATTTAATTTGTTTAAATGTGTTTGCATGAGAGTTGCCCAATGAAAAATCTCACCTTCAAAATTACTAAGTATGTTTAAATAATTAATTGACAATTTTATTCCGGAAAATAAAATTGAATTATTTTGACCTCCATGATTTATTTATTTGTGAATTCTTTTGGAGAAATTCCCCCCACGGGACGGTCAAAAGTTAGCTTTCACGTGAATGAATTTCAAATGGATGATTGTGGATTATTACTAGTGACGACGATGACCCTCCCCACGAGGCTCGTTCAAAGCGAAATAATAATCCTGTATTTAATCATGGTTATTACTTAGGTATAAAATTGATATGCATATACTTCCCCGAAGTCCCTGTCAATTTTATATTGGTCAAGTGGGAGCCAACTATTAATCTGGATATTAAAGGTTTAATAATTGTTCTTGTTTGTAACCTGCTTGAATGTGTTTAAATAATGACCCACCCCACGTGGCTTATTTAAACTGTTTTGAGATGTTGGCTGATGCATGTTCATATTTTTTTTGAGATTTTAATATGATGCATGTGATCGAACCTTGTGATATATTTGTGCTTATGCATATTATTGTTTATTTCAGTTCATCATGTCGCAACCTTTTAATCCACTATTCAATATACTTAAAGACAATTTGCTTACTGGTGAAAACTTCGTTGATTGGAATCGTAAACTTACTATTGTCCTCACTGCACAAAGCCATAACTGGGTTCTCACTACACCTAAACCAGAAAAGCCAAAAGATGAGTCAACTAAAACGGTTAAGAAAGAGTATCTTTTTTGGGAGCGTTCAGCCGAAATGGAAAAAGTGTATCATCTTGGCTTTATGTCGGATGTGTTGCAACACCAACACGAACGTTGAGACCGCTGCCAGACATCATGACTAGTCTTAAAGCGATGTTTCAACATCGAATCGTGTTGCTCGCGCCAGATCACCATGAGGACTTGCTCTCTATGAAAATGGTGGAGGAACGCCTGTAAGTAAGGAGCATGTTCTCCGTGATGATGGCTCACCTTAACAAACTTGAGGTACTTAGCGTTGAATACGACATCGAGACCCAAATCAATTTTGTGCTCCACTCTCTGCCGAAAAGTTTTGAACAGTTCAGGCTGAACTACCAGATGAATAATCAAAAGTTCTCGATGCCTGATCTGTTGCAAGCTTTAGTCTCGGCGGAGGCGATATTGGGGCAAAAGAGCCAAGCCTTGGTGGCAAATGGACCCTCTTCTTCTTCTAGACCAAGGGGTGGTAAGAACAAGAAAAGGGACAAGAGCCACAAGCAAGTGAACTCAAGTGTTGCCAATGGCAAAGAAAATGTGAAGAAGGGTGGAGCAGTGAGCAAGCCAGCTAAGGGGAAGTGCTTCAACTGCGGTGAAAAAGGACATTGGAGGTCAGCCTGTTCCAAACCCTAAAGGAATGGAAAGAAAGGTAATTCTCACGCACTAGTTGTTGAAACTTGTTTAGCGGCGTATGCCTCCCATTTATGGGTGGTGGATACGGAATCCACTGATCATGTTTGTTTCACTTTACAGGGGTTCAAGCGGACCCGACAACTTAGTGGGAATGAGATCCTCATCACACTGGGCGATGCTACGAGAGTGGCAGCTGAAGCAGTGGGAGAAGTGCACCTGTCTTTTGAAGACAGAGTTTTAATTCTAAGAGATGTTCTTTACGTTCCAAATTTTGGAAAGAATTTAATTTCAGTTTCTAAACTTTTTCTTGATGGATATTTGGTTACTTTTAATAAAGTTGTTACCATTTCTCTTTTTGATAAATTTATCTGTCATGGAACGTTGTCGAATAATCTCTATACAATTAACTGTGCACACCACTCACGAAATGCATCCTATAACACATCAACTGTTTCCAAGAAAAGAAAACGTTCATCAGACGTGAACGAGACACTTCTATGGCATCTAAGATTGGGACATATAAATCCAAAGAGGATCCAAAGGTTGGTGAAAGACGGTTCACTGGAGTTTCTCCAAGTTGAACCAATTCCAACCTGCGAATCATGTTTGGAGGGTAAAATGACCAAGAGGGCATTTGGAGCCAAGGGGAATAGAGCCAAAGAAGTGTTAGAAATCGTTCACACAGATGTATGTGGTCCAATGTCAACCAAAGCAAGAGGATGTTATGAGTATTTCGTCACTTTTATTGATGATTACTCAAGGTACGGTTATATTTTCCTTATGAAGCATAAATCTGAGACCTTTGAGAAATTCAAAGAATTTAAGGCTCAAGCAGAGAATCATAGGAAAAAAATTATCAAGTCTCTACGATCCGATCGTGGAGGCGAATACCTCAAATGATGAGTTTTTGAACTACTTATGCGATGAAGGGATTGCATCCCAAATAAATCGCTTTCGGAACCCCTCAACAAAACGGGGTTGCGGAGCGAAGAAACGAAACTCTTTTGGAAATGGTTAGATCTATGATGAGTTATGTGGATCTTCCCAAGTCGCTTAAATTAAATGTCTTGGAAACAAAGCTGACCTACATTCTCAACTTGGTGCCATCCAAATCGGTTCCCAAAACTCCCAAAGAATTGTGGACCCAAGCATGAGCCTAGTTTGAGACACATGAGAATTTGGGGGTGTCAGGCCTACGTGTTGGACAAGGAAGCCCGATAAATCGGATCCTCGATCGTAATTAAGGTTGTTTGTGGGATACCCCGGGAACAAAAGGGTGTATGTTCTATGGTCCCGAAGATCAAAAGGTGGTAATAAGCACCCACTTTAGATTTTTTGGAAGAAGACTATATGAACGAAAAGAAGACCCGAGTGAGATTACCTTAAATGAGCTAAGGGGCTAACCTCAATGTCAACTGCATAAGATGACATACCAAATGACACACTTACACAATCGGAACCTCGTCGTAGTGGGAGGGTTGTGAAACAGCCCGAGAGATTCATGGGAATAGGAGAGTCCTCGGACTTGATTCCCAGATAAGACGAATCAGACCCATGGACATATGACGAGGCAATCCAAGACAAGGATGCAGATTCTTGGCAAACAACGATGAAAGCCAAAATGGGTTCTATGTATCATAACAGAGTGTGGGAGCTAGTCGAACCACTTAATGAGGTCAAACCCATTGGTTGCAAGTGGGTGTATAAGAGAAAAAAAGGACCGGACGGGAAGGTGGAAACCTTCAAGGCAAGACTAGTGGCGAAAGGTTATACTCAGAAAGAAGGGATCGATTATGAGGAAAATTTTTTGCCCGTAGCCATGCTTAAGTCCATCCGAATTCTCTTATCGATTGTTGCGCATCTCGACTTTGAAATCTGGCAAATGGATGTCAAGACAACTTTCCTTAACGGAAGTCTTGATGAAGAGATCTATATGCAACAACCCCAAGGCTTCATTGAAAAAGGCCAAGAACACCTAGTTTGTAAGCTCGTGAAGTCCATTTATAAAGTCTTATGGGTTTGATCAAAATGAGTTCGAAAGTTGTGTGTACAAAAAGCGTGTCGGAACTGCATTGGTATTCTTAGTACTATACGTAGACGACATTCTGATCATCGGGAATGATGAAAGGTGTTATCAGACGTTTCGGGATAGAATGTTAATTTATCAGTCAGATAGTCTAATCCCCATCGGCTACACGGACTCGGATTTCCAATCAAACATAGACTCCAGAAAATCTACCTCCGGTAGTGTGTTTTGCATGGGAGGAGGAGCCGTGACATGGAGAAGCGTCAAGCAGAAATGCGTCGCAGATTCTACCATGGAAGCCGAATATGTAAGCTAACTTCTGAGGCAAAGAAAAAAACGATTTGACTCAAGAACTTCCTAGTGGACTTGAATGTAGTTCGAAATTGCCCAAATAGAATCATCATTTTATTGTGACAATGCCAGAGCAATTGCAAATTCAAGGGAACCAAGAGCCCACAAAGCCAGCAAACACATTGAAAGGAAATACCATCTTATACGAGATATCTTTAAGAGAGAAGATATAGATGTGGCAAAGATAGCGTCGAAAGACAACCTAGCATATCCATTCACAAAAAGGTGCGCCTCTCAATACATTCGAGAGACATGTGTGGAAGGAATGGGTGTCAAGACCGTTGCGCTAACTGCTTTGAGTATAAGTGGGAGAAATTATTAGGTTCGTGTAGGTGACATTAGATGTCACGTGTTAGAACTACACGAGACATGTTGTAGTATACTTAAAAGCGCACTTTGAGTATAAGTGGGAGATTGTTGGGATTATCTTTGAAAAGTATGCTTTTACTTTGTATAATCAAAAAACTAATTTTGGACTTATTTATGAAATAAATTGTTTATCATTTGATGCTTTAAATATCATCGAATGTTACATATATTTCTTTGCATAACCTGTTCAATAAATAGTCGTGTTACATTGTAGTTAATTTAGTGATACCAAATCACGGAAAGATTAAATTAACGGTCCTTGTAACTAAAAAGTACACCATTCACGACCTAGATGGAAATGAACAATCCATCGTGAAAGGTTGAAGTGTAAGGCTCGGATTGGCTTGTCTTGACCAAGAGATTACACCGGTGCATGACCGATGTAATCGAATAGGACCTCTGAGGAGGACACATTCTTGAGCGAACAAGGAAGAATTAGACCTCAGTGGTTCGTTATTTCTTAATCTTCATTCCTTAAATAGGATCACGTGTGGTTGGTAACTATTGCTTTGACTTATCATGGGTAGAGAATCAACGAGATTCAATACTTTTTATCTTGGGCAATATTATTGGTCACATGTGATTGCTAAGATTTAATACGGAGAATCGTGTGCAAGTACGCTTGTTCGATTTGCCCCCTTGGGAGGTTGATAAGCTTTATCATACCAAATCTTGCAAGTGGAACTAGTTTCCGGTATGGATAATAATGTTGAATCATTCCTTAACCAAGGACAAAAGATATTAATTAACGGAAAGCTATTTCAGTGGCTTGAATTAATTAATGGGCTAGATAATCTTAAACACGGGAAATAATAACCGGGAGCCATATTGACTGTAATATGGGTTAAGATGGATAGTGCAATATTAATTATGTAGTAGGATTAACTAATATTTATGGGCTTGAATAATATTGTGGCTCAATATTGATAATTCAAGATCCATTGGAAGGTTCAATCTTAATTCTCCTAAAGGCCCCCTAAGTAGCCCAACATATAGTCCAATAACTGAAAAAGGTGTTTAAAATAAAATAAATATTGTTGCTTATTTTTCCTCATAATTTTCGAAATTTATGGATAAAAGGGGAGAAAGATTTTCTTTGAATTTTGTTATGGAATGAAGATATGTATTCTTGGAATATAAGATTATCTCATTAAATTCAAGAAATCTTCCACTTGGTTATCCATAGAGCAATTTTCGAAATTTTTGATAATTAATGGAAAGAAAGATTTTCTTGATTTTCTTGAAAAGATATTATGGAAGATATGTATTTCTTGAAATACAAGAATATCTCATAAAATCAAGAAGATCCAAATCTTGGATTCTTGCCCTATAATTTTCAAAAATATTCCATAACAAAGAGTAGGTGGGATTTTGTGGAATATTATAATTATGGGAAAAAGAATATAGGAGATATATTCAAGATTTCTTGGAGATCAAGAAAAGATTTTCCCACATTGTTTTTGCCCCAAAATTTCGACCACCACTACTCTATAATGACTCTTTCATTCCCAAGTACAATTTCATGTGCTGGAAAAATTAGCAAATCCACAAAGGTGGTGCAACAAAATTTATTTTCCTTTTGTTAATTGTTCGCAAGTGTCCTACCATCGGATAGTCGAGCAAGGATTAAGGGAATGCTTGGGAAGTTCTTTTGGTGTGTCTAATCAACAAGACCATTGCCATCCCAAGAGGTATGTTCACGTAAACTCGTAGAATTTCCGCATGCGTAGGATTTACGTGAATTGATTATATGCATGATTTGTTGTTGGATTATTATTTGAATTAATATAGGATTAATTCATGCTAGTAATAATTATTAGAATTAAATTTGTATTTAAATATTCATCCCGAATAGATCCGTGCAACTTATTCCCCAACACAACGGCGGCGCCAGGATCCCCGGAAGGAACAACGGGCAAACACACAAGCCCACTCAGCTCCCCATGTTCATCTTCAGCAAGAGAAGCGACAGGAGCCTGAGAAATCGGTGGGGACGAAATTGTCCATCCACCATCGCCTGGGAGATCAAGGGCGAGCACAGAAAGGGAGACTGCCCCACCATGAGCATGACCACTGAATCCTCGTGGTGGGACCCAGCCCCATTCTAGGTCCATCGACTCCGCCAAATTTGCGGAGATGCAGAAAGCAATCGAAAGCTTACAGGCCGCCACCAAAGGGTTACGTCGAGCAGGCACTATGTCATGCTCGCTATTGTCTTCGGTGATCATGTCCGCCAAAATACAGGAGAAGGTGGCAAAGAAACGTCCACCCGTTCCTATGTTCAATGCAAAGTCTGACCCGCATGTTCATCTCAGCAAATATTCGGATTTCATGATCGCCATAAGCGCAACCGATGCAACACAGTGCTGATCCTTTCCTATGACTTTGGGCGATCAGGCACATAGGTGGTTCTCAACCCTGCCCGCCGCCTCCATCACGTCTTTCACTCAACTAGGACAAAAATTCTTGTCCCATTTCTCATCCATGTGTGCTCGCCAAGCTCCAAAACAAAGGTCAACACAATTTTCCCAAATGAAAGACGAGTCAGACCAGACATATGTGGAAAGGTTTTACAAGTGTTTGTATGATGGAGCCCCCGTGGAAGAGGATGCCAAGATCCTCAAGGTGGTTGGAGGCCTCACTCTCAATATAGACATGTGGAAGGCCATGCATCAGGATTGACCAAACATGTATGCCGAGTTCCACGAGCAGGCGGCAAAAATAATAACCAGGCAGGAGATGCTCGCCCAATCTCGGGGCAGGGCAGGAAGGGGCGACCAAAAAAGGATCGCCAATAAAAAAGCATCCAATGATGGCGGGTACTAGACCCCGGGGTCGTTCAAACCATTCAATGATGAGGGAAGCCCAAGCAATCAGGGATGTGCTCGCCGTCTCACATGAACGGTGCATAATCAAATCAAAGATCAGGACATGTTGTCGCAGCCCCGGCGAATAGTCAATGACAAAGATCAGCTCAACACCTCCAAAAATTGCTCATACCACGAGTACATCGGGCACAATACCAATGAGTGCCGCGATCTGCTCCAAAAACTGTGGTGTGTTTTATTTATAGTTTTGTGACCATTTTAATAGGATGGGTGATCAAACCAAGTTTTGTGTTTACGACTTGACAACAAAATACACTCGCTATGTTCGTAAAGTTTAAGACGAACTAGAAATGAAACAAGGTCGCACCAAAATAAGACGACCAAACAAAAAGTGATCGCAACACAGTAAGACGATCACGACGAGCAGAGGTTGCAACTAAATAAGACTACCAATATGATTGCAACTAAATAAGACAATCAAAAATAAAAAAAACAAGTCGAACACAAACATATGCAAAATGACGTTTGTCCATTCACAAAAGCGGCGCTACTGGATAAAGTACAAGAGGCCACTTGGGCCGAACACAAAAAGGCTAGACTAGATGAGCACAAAAAAAACCCAAAAGCTAGAAAAATGAAAAAAGGAAAAACCTAAGTGTCGGGGGTTGATGGGAGTGGCGAACCGGACACACCCTCATTTATATGCTCGCCACCAACGAGTCTATCCTCTTCATGCTCATCTATTACATGCTTGCCCCCCGCGCCATCATCATCCGAGGGAAGGTCAACTACCTCAACACCCTTCGGTAAGAAGGAGAAATCAAAGCCAACCTCCCTGAGGTCGGCGAACGAGAGGTCGCGGCCAAAGACAGGGGGATCGTCAATCAGCCACTCCTTAAGGTCAGCCTTGAAAGGCTCCAATTGCTCAAGGGAGAGGGAGCGGCAAGCAGTGCGAACAACGTCCGTAAAAGCACATGCATAAGCGAAGTTGATCATTGATGTATGATACTCCTCCGTATGCATTTTTATTTCTCAAGGCCAAGGCGTGTGTTCGCTTCCTCAGCTTGGTTCAGATGAAGGGCCAGCTCATTGTTCTCTTTATTTGTGGCCTCCAGCTCAGCCTTCAATTTTGCAATTTGCTCATCCCAGTCGAGCACATCTTTCTCGGCTTCGTCTTTCTCCTTCCGGAGCATATCCACGGCCACGTCCGCCTTCTCTTTCTCTGCAAGCAGGTTTTTGTTCTGCTCAGAGATTTTTCCCATATCTTGGTCGAGCTGGATCATTCTCAGGCAAGCTCGCTCCTTGATAGTGGCCGCCTGCTGGTGGAGAGCTAACTCTTGTTGCATCGAGTCGACCATCGATATCCGGGCAGTCTGGTTGTCAAGTTATGTGGTCCAGGCGTGAAGCGGCTCGTAGGACAAACGGAGGTACTCTGGAGCCCCCTCGATGCGCAGAACTGGGCTGGCCAAGGTATGATTAACCAGCACCGATGGGAACTTATCTTTGATATCCGCCAGCATAAAAAGATCGAGCACGTGAGGGCCGAGCATAAATAAAAGAAAGAAATGGTCTACAGGATAACTTAGATATTCGAACTTACTTGTGCGACTGGATGGGTTCCCAGTCGAAGTAGGAGATGTCTCCCTCCACACGGGTTGTCGCTTCGGCGACCAAGTCCAGTGTCTCGACCGGGGGGCTCGACCGGTGCTCCCGATAAGACTTGTGCTTCTTAGTAGGGGGATATCCAGGCTCACGGCATGCTCGGTCGGCTTGGCCATCGTTCTTGCCCCACCGCGAGCGGGCTGCTGTAATCGTCGCTCGGCTTGAATCCTCTCCAGCTCCTTGGGATTTTTCCTTTTAGCCATCTCGGTAGGCTCGTTTGTGCTAACAACGATAGTAACCGCAGGGAGGGCTGCGAGAAGCGAACAAAAGTTAAGAGCAAGTACCAGATTTTTAAAAAAAATCTAAAGGAAAAGATTGCCAATGGTACTTACCGCTTGGGTCAACTGCGACCAGGTGATAGGGAGGTACGTATAGACCAGCTTTCTTCCGCTGATCTAGGGTGTTGAGCTTGCTCATTGTTCGATCAGAATATCCCTCAAGATCAATTTGCCAGACACAACTGAAATAGTCGTCGCTGGTAAAACAAGCAATAAAAGTTAATATCAGTGCACATGAAAAAGATAAACAAATACAAGCTTACTTCGATAAACCCCAAAGTCAGTAGGGATGTCGAGGCGAGCACTCGGGTCGCTAGCCGATGCGAGACTTAATCACCCCCGACGAACTGGAACTTGTCTTTCCAGTCCTTAATTTTGTTCGGCACCTCCTCCATTATTTTACAGTCTATGTTCGCCTGCATAAACAACTACCCTTCTTCGCGATGGGGCGAGAAAGGTGGATGAGGCGAGCAAGTTCGGTGGCTGTAGGGTAGTACCGGGGGGTGTTGGGAAATTAATTACCCGGATCTATTCGGGATGAATATTTAAATACAAATTTAATTCTGATAATTATTACTAGCATGAATTAACAAATCATGCATATAAACAATTCACGTAAATCCTACGCATGCGGAAATACTATGAGTTTACGTGAACTTACCTCTTGGAATGGCAATGGTCTTGTATATGAAAACACACCAAAAGTCATTCCCAAGTATTCCAACGTCCTTGCTCGACAATCCGGTGGAAGGATACTCGCGAACAATTAACAAAAGGAAAAATAAACTTTGTTGCACCACTATTGTGGATTTACCAATTTTTCCAGCACATGGAATTGCACACTCACAATTGACGTTTTTCGAAAATACACAATCTGTCGACGTTTCAAAATATTTGATATTTTATCGACGCTGATATTTTTCCGAAAAACCAATTTTCGTGTTCACTGGGGATGAAACATTCATCCCCTATTTATAATAGAGAGGGGAACGAAACTTAGAGCTCAAAATAGGGTTAGGAAAGATCTTTTCTTGATCTCCAAGAAATCTTGAATATATCCCGTATATTCTTCTTTCCATGTGTATTTTTCCACAAAAATCTCACACCCTTATTTAACCCATTTTTTCGAAATTAATAGGAGACTTTTCAAGATTGGATCTTTCTTGAATTTATGAGATATTCTTGTATTCCAAGAATACATATCTTTTTCCATAAAATCTTTTCAAGAAAATCCTTCTTCCTATTATTACTCTATATATTTCGAAAATTACAATTAAAGAAACCAAGTGGGAGATTTCTTGAATTTATGGGATAATCTTGTATTCCAAGAATACTTATCTCCTTTCCATAAAATCTTTTCAAGAAAATTCTTCTCCCTCTTTTTCTTTAATAATTTCGAAATTCAAGGAAAATAATGCAACAAAAATTTATTTTATTTTTAAACACATTTTTCAGTTATTGGACTTTATGTTGGGCTACTTGAGGGGCCTTTAGGAGAATTAAGATTGGACCTTCCAATGGACCTTGAATTATCAATATTGAGCCACAATATTATTCAAGCCCATAAATATTAATTAATCCCACTACATAATTAATATTGCACTATCCATCTTAACCCATATTATCAAGTTAATATGGCTCCCTTTATTATTTCCCGTGTTTAAGATTATCTAGCCCATTAATTAATTCAAACCAATTGAAATAGCTTTCCATTAATTAATATCTTTTGTCCTTGGTTAAGAACGGTTCAACATTATTATCCATACCGAAACTAGTTCCACTTCCAAGATTTGGTATGATAAAACTTATGAACCTCCCAAGGGGGCAAATCGAACAAATATTTGCACACGATTTTTCCTCAGATTAAATCTTAGCAATCGATGTGACCAATAATATTGCCCAAGAAATAGGGTATTGAATCTCCTTGATTCTCTACCCGTAATAAGTCAAAGCAATAGTTACTAACCACACGCAATCCTATTTAAGGGACGAAGATTAAGAAATAACTAACCACTGAGGTCTAATTCTTCCTAGTTCAGTTCTGAAGAATTTGTCCTCCCAGAGGGTCCTCTTCAAAGGCATCACCATGCACTAGTGTAATCTCTTGGTCAAGACAAACCAATCTGAGCCTTACACTTCAACCTTTCACGATGGATTGTTCATTTCCATCTAGGTCGTGAATGGTGTACTTTTTAGTTACAAGGGATCGTTAATTTAATTTTCGTGATCCGGTATCACTAAATTAACTACAATGTAACACGTACTATTTATTGAACAGTTATGCAAAGAAATATATGTAACATTCGATGATATTTAAAGCATCGATAAACAATTTATTTCAAAAAATAAGTCCAAAATTCATCGATTATACAAAGTAAAAGCATACTTTCCAGTATAATCCCAACAATCTCCCACTTATACTCAAAGTCTGCTTTTAAGTATACTACAACATGTCTCGTGTAGTACGTGACAACTAATGTCACCTACACGAACCTAATAATGTCTCCCACTTATACTCAAAGCAGATTGGCAACGGTCTTGACACCCATTCTTTTCACATGTCTCTCGAATGTATTCTCGAGGCCCTTTTTGAATGGATCACCTAGGTTGTTTTCCCGACGCGATCTTTGCCAATTCTATCTCCTCTCTTAACGATTTCTCGTCTAAGATTTCTTTCCTTTAGTGTGCTTGTTTGACTTGTGGACTCTTGGTTCCCTTGAATTTGCAACTGCCCCTAGCAAATATTGCTAGACAAATTCGAAACTCCATCCAAGTCCACTAAGAAAGTCTAGAGCCAAACTGGTTCCTTCACTGCTTCACAAGCAACTACTTACCCGGCTTCTATGGTTGAGTCAGTGATGCATTTCTGCTTCACACTCGTCCATTTCATGGCTACACTTCCCAAATGAAAACACACTAACTGAGGCAGATAGTTTATGGAATCTATGTCTGATTGGAAATCCGAGTCCGTGTAGCCGATGGGAATTAGACTATCTGACTGATAAACCAACATTCTATCTCGAGTTTTTTTCAAATACTTCAGAATGTTTTTAACTGTCGTCCAACGTTCCTTCCCCGGGTTACTCTGATATCTTGCCACCATGCCAATGGCAAAGCAGATATTCGGTCTCGTACACAGCATTGCATACATAAGGCTTCCGACAGCCGAAGCATAAGGAATGTCTTTCATGTCATCTATCTCTTTTTGTGTCTTAGGGCACATTTCCTTGGATAGATGGATTCCATGCCTGAAAGGTACAAAGCCTTTCTTGAATCCTCGCATCTTTGAATCGTTTCAAGACAGTGTCTATGTATGAAGCTTGCGATAAGCCTATCATCATTTTCTTGCGATCTCGAGTGATCTTGATTCCAAGGATGTGCCCGACTTCCCCTAAGTCCTTCATATCAAACTGTTTTGAAAAACATGCCCTTACGTCTGATAACACCTTTACATCGTTCCCGATGAGCAGAATGTCATCTACGTATAGTACTAAGAATACCAATGCAGTTCCGACACGCTTTTTATACACACAACTTTTGAACTCGTTTTGATCAAACCCATAAGACTTTATAACATGATCAAAACATTGGTTTCAAGCTCTGGATGCCTGTTTGAGTCCGTAAATGGACTTCATGAGCTTACAAACTAGGTGTTCTTGGCCCTTTTCAATGAAGCCCTGGGGTTGTTGCATATATAGATTTCCTCATCAAGACTTCCGTTAAGGAAAGCCGTCTTGACATCCATTTGCCGATTTCAAAATCGAGATCTTGTGACTATCGACAAGAGAATTCGGATGGACTTAAGCATTGCTACAGGTGAAAAGGTTTCCTCATAATCGATCCCTTCTTTCTGAGTATAATCGCTATAAGCTTTGCCTTGAAGGTTTCCACCTTCCCGTCCGGTCCCCTCTTTCTCTTGTATACCCACTTGCAACCAATAGGTTTGACCCCATTAAGTGGTTCGACTAGCTCCCACACTCTGTTATGATCCATAGACCCCATTTTACGCTTTCATTGCCTTTTGCCAAGAAACCGCATCCTTATCTTGGATTGCCTCATCAGATGTCCATGGGTCTGATTCATCTTGTCCTGAATTAAGTCTCGAGGACTCTCCTATCCCCATGAATCTCTCGGGCTCTCTCACAACCCTCCCACTCTGACGAGGCTCGGTTGAAAGTGTGTCGTTTGGTATATCATCTTGTCACATTAGCGATGAGGTTAGCCCCTTAGCTCACTTAAGGTAATCTCACTGGTCTTCTTTTCGTTCATATAGTCTTCCTCCAAAAATCTAAAGTGGGTGCTTATTACCACCTTTTGATCTTCGGGACCATAGAACATACACCCTTTTGTTCCCTCGGCGTATCCTATAAACAACCTTAATTCTGATCGAGGATCCAATTTTCCGGCTTCCTTGTCCAACACGTAGGCCGGACACCCCCAAATTCTCATGTGTCCCCGGTCCACAATTCTTTGGGAGTTTTGGGAACCGATTTGGATAGCACCAAGTTCAGAATGTAAGCCGTTGTTTCCAAGGCATGACCCCAGAACAACTTGGGAAGATCCGCATAACACATCATTGATCTAACCATTTCCAAAAGAGTTATGTTTCTTCGCTCTGCCACCCCATTTTGTTGAGGGGTTTCGGGTGCAGTCAGCTGGGATGCAATTCCTTCATATGATAGGTAGTTCAAAAACTCATCGCTGAGGTACTCGCCTCCACGATCGGATCGTAGAGACTTGATACGTTTTTCCCTATGATTCTCTACTTGAGCCTTAAATTCTTTGAATTTCTCAAAGGTCTCAGATTTATGCTTCATAAGGAAAATATAACCGTACCTCGAGTAGTCATCAATAAAAGTGACGAAATACTCGTAACCTCCTCTTGCCATGGTTGACATTGGACCACATATGTCTGTGTGAACGATTTCTAACACTTCTTTGGCTCTATTCCCCTTGGCTCCGAATGCCCTCTTGGTCATTTTACCCTCCAAACATGATTCGCAGGTTGGAATTGGTTCAACTTGGAGAAACTCCAGTGAACCGTCTTTCACCAACCTTTGGATCCTCTCTGGATTAAAATGTCCCAATCTTAGATGACATAGAAGTGTTTCGTTCACGTCTGATGAATGTTTTCTTTTATCGAAAATAGTTGATGTGTTATAGGATGCATTTCGTGAGTGGTGTGCACAGTTAATTGTATAGAGATTACTTGACCAATGTCCCATAACAGATACACTCATCATTTGAAGAAATGATGTCATTCTTATTAGAAGAAACTAAGTATCCGTTAATAGAATTTTAGAAACTGAAGGTGAATTCTTTCTAAAACTGGGAACATAAAGATAATCTAAAAAAAACTTTATCTTTAAAAGACAGGTGCACTTCTCCCACTGCTTTAACCACTACTCATGTAGCACTGCAATATCTGCTACTTACGTAGCATTGAAATAACCGTTACTATCGTAGCATTGCAATATCTGCCACTTACGTAGCATTGCAATAACCGCTACCTTCGTAACATCGCCCAGTGTGATGAGGATCTCATTCCCACTAAGTTGCCGGATCAGTTTGAACCCGTGAAGCAAACATGATTAGTGGATCTCGTATCAACCACCCACGAATGAGAAGTATACGCCGCTAAACAAGTTTCAACAACTAGTGCGTGAGAATTACCTTTCTTTCCGTCCCTTTTGGGGTTGGAACAGGCAAACCTCCATTGTCCTCTTTCACCGCAGCTTAAGCACTTCCTCTTTGGATTTTCCTTGACACCACAAGCATTCCTCATCTTGCCATTTCCCATGGCAACAGTTGAGTCTGATTGCTTATGGCTTTTGGTCACCTTCTTCTTCTTGCCATCCCTTGGCCTAGAAAATGAAGACGGACCACTTGTCGTTAAAGCTTGAGTTTGGTGCCACATCAACATCTCTGCCGAGACCAAAGCTTGCAACAAATCAACTAGCGAGGCCAAAATACTCAGAAACTTTTGGGTAGAGAGTGAAGTACCAAATTCATCTGAGTCCCCAGATTATAATCTGCACTCAGAACCTCAAGTTTGTTCAGATGGGCCATCATTCTGAGGACGTAATCCCTTACGGGTTTGTCCTCCACCATTTTCAGCGACGACATCTCTCGCAAGGTGATCTGACGAGTCCCGCATTTTTGACTCGTCAGTTGGCTCATCTGATTTTGGTGTGTCAAGAATCCACTTGTGCTTTTGTGCAGTTAGGACAATTATAATTTTTCGTTCCAATCAATATAGTTTCCATACATATTGTATTGACTTTAAGTATATTAACAGCGGATTAAAAGGTTACGACATGCGGAACTGAAATAAATAACTATATGCATAAGCACAAGTATATCACAAGATTCGATCACATGTTTCATATTAAAATCTCAAAAAAATATGAACATGCATCAGCCAACATCTCAAAACAGTTTAAATAAGCCACATGGGGTGGGTCATTATTTAAACACATTCAAGCAGGTTACAAACAAGAACAGTTACAAACCTTTAATATCCAGATTAATAGTTGGCTCCCACTTGACCAATATAAAATCGACAGGACTTGAGGAAGTATATGCATATCAATTTTATACCTAAGTAATAACCATGATTAAATCTGAAATTATTATTTCGCTTTGATCGAGCCTCGTGGGGAGGGTCATCGTCGCCACTAGTAATAATCCACAATCATCCGTTTGGAATTTATTCATGTGAAAGCTATCTTTTGACCGTCCCGTGGGGGGAATTTCTCCAAAAGAATTCACAAATAAATAAATCATGAGGTCAATAATTAATTCAATTTTATTATCTGGAATAAAATTGTCAATTAATTGTTTAAACATACTTAGTAATTTTCGAAAGTGAGATTTTTCAAAACATTTTCTCATGCATCGCAAATTTAAACACAATTTAAATAAGCATAAATAATGCATAAACGTCAAGACAAAAATTAAACATATTGGGCACATTTATCCAATTGTCATGGTTAATTTTGTCATGTCTTGATCTTGAGAAATCGTCTTCATAGCCTTCATCGTTCGTCTCGAAAAGCTCCCACTTGACGCTTTTAAAAAAAGCGTCTTGTCAAAAACGTCATCGACCGGCCCGTTTCGTGGGTGGAGTGCCCGCCCTTCTTACTCCGGCCGTGTAGAATGACCCTTGCTTGCGCTGCTGCGTCGGCGCCAGACGCGTCGCCGCCCCGATCGGCAAGGTCGCCCATGCGCCGCGCCCGTCCATGTCGCCCTATGTCGCCCGTCGCCACCTGTCGCGCCTCAGCATCGCCCGCCATCGCCCAGTCGCTGTCCGCCGCGCCAGCGTTACCCAGCGTTACCCCAGCGCATCGCCCGCCGCCCAGCGCGTCTAAGCGGTATCGCCCGCGCCGTGCCTGCGGTACGCCCGCCTACCGCGTCACCCTTTGAATCCGCGTCGCTTCCGGCCCCTCGGCCTCGCCCTCGCCGTCTTGGCATCCCTAGCGTCAGCGTCGCGCGTGCCTCCCTCCTTACGTTTGGCAACGCCGCGTTCGCCCGGTTTGGATCCCGTCTTTTAATTCGCCTTCTCTCCTATAAAATCCGGTTACAATTTATTTACAAAAATAAATAAAACTAGATCTAGACTAGTCTATTACATTGATCAAATCAAATAAATACTAATCTACTCGTGGATTTTCTCACGAGGCAAAACGAATCTGAACGAATCGAATTAAAAAAATCACAATTTATATGCATGCATAAATAAACACATTAAATTTCATGACAATTGGATACCTGCAAAAAAAGATCTAGCAATTCTACTATCCAATTTCAAAATTTAATGACAGCGAATTAAATTACAATTTAAAATTCAGAGCCCGAAACCGAGGCTCTGATACCAGTTGTTGGGAAATGAATTGCCCGGATCTATTCGGGATGAATATTTAAATACAAATTTAATTCTGATAATTATTACTAGCATGAATTAATCCTATATTAATTCAAATAATAATTTTAACAACAAATCATGCATATAAACAATTCACGTAAATCCTACGCATGCGGAAATACTATGAGTTTACGTGAACTTACCTCTTGGAATGACAATGGTCTTATAAATGAAAACACACCAAAAGTCATTCCCAAGTATTCCCACGTCCTTGCTCGGCAATCCGGTGGAAGGATACTCGCGAACAATTAACAAAAGGAAAAATAAACATTGTTGCACCACTTTTGTGGATTTACTAATTTTTCCAGCACATGGAATTGCACACTCACAATTGACGTTTTTCGAAAATACACAATCTGTCGACGTTTCAAAATATTTGATATTTTATTGACGCTGATATTTTTCCGAAAAACCAATTTTCGTGTTCACTGGGGATGAAACATTCATCCCCTATTTATAATGGAGAGGGGAACGAAACTTAGAGCTCAAAATAGGGTTAGGAAAGATCTTTTCTTGATCTCCAAGAAATCTTGAATATATCCCATATATTCTTCTTTCTATGTGTATTTTTCCACAAAAATCTCACACCCTTATTTAACTCATTTTTTCGAAATTAATAGGAGACTTTTCAAGATTGGATCTTTCTTGAATTTATGAGTTATTCTTGTCCTCCTGTAGGTCCTCTTCAGTGCATCAGTCATGCACTAGTGTAATCTCTTGGTCAAGACAAACCAATCTGAGCCTTACACTTCAACCTTTCACGATGGATTGTTCATTTCCATCTAGGTCGTGAATGGTGTACTTTTAGTTACAAGAGACTGTTAATTTAATCTTCTGTGATCTGGTATCACTAAATTAACTACAATGTAACACGTACTATTTATTGAACAGTTATGCAGTAAATATATGTAACATTCGATGATATTTAAAGCATCAGTGATAAACAATTTATTTCAGTAAATAAGTTCGAAATTCAGTCTGATTATACAAAGTAAAAACATATTTTCCAGTATAATCCCAACAGGGGGGTATCTTGTCGAACAAGGTTAGGATGCTCATCAACATGTGCCACCCGTTCGGCTTCAGTTGAGTGATGGTTATATTCCACTCAACGAGCAGACGAGTGATCGCCGGATGGAGGGGAATCGGAGATCCGCCTCCATCGCATCCAGATTAACAGCCACACACCCCTCGGGAGGTTGGTCTGCTCGCTCATCGTTGTCATGCACCCAAAAGAACAAGTCTTTGGGGGTCTCGTACGTTTGGAATTTCAATCGGTTTCGACTCACCTTCGATCATATTCAAAACACTCAACAAATCAGGTGGTGGTGGTTGTTGTGAAGGCGGCGGCATAGGAGTTTTGAAGGTGGTGGCGGTTGTTTCTTGATTTTGGGAGAAAGAAGTTAGAGAGAAGAAGAGGAGGAAATGAATAGAGCATCAGATTGTGGGTAGAAGAGAGAGGGTTTAGTGTGAGGGTAGTATGAGTATTTTATCTGGGTTTTTTGACCTAGGAGTAATGTATTTTTTTGTTTGGACCTAGGGGTTATTGGGCTTGGGATCTTGAACCTTAAAGCTATTAATTCTTAAACAAAAAATATTTAAAAAAATTAACATGTACTAACCCATCTTAAATTAATTTTTAATATAGGGATTCGTATCCTATCAAGTATCAACCCAGGAAATAGAAAACTATTTTAATACTAAATTCAATTTCAATTTCATGAATTTACTTTACCGACAAAAAATTTCATAATTTTTTTTTCCCTTACGTTTTTCATTATTTTTAATTCAGATAAAAAAAATTCCCTTAAAACTAGTAATTAACCTCCAGTAGGGTTTTGTGGTATCCAATTCCCCCAAATTTTCTTCAACCGCCATGGAGGTACAAGCCCCGCCGTGTTGGAGCAGCATCCTAAAACAGCCACCGCAGCAACAGCCTAAACCCTCTCCCCCCTCCCTCGCCGTCGCCCAAAATAGCGGCGTATTGGTGGGCAGCTGCACATCGTCGCAGGGAATCGCGGTGGCGGTTGTCGATGCCAACGCCATAATCCAGGGCGGCGAGAAGCTTTTCCACACCGCCGACCGCTTCGTCTCCGTCGAAGAAGTCATCAGCGAGATTCGCGACCCTGCCTCCCGCCACTCCCTCAATTTTCTGCCGTTTACCGTCGATACGCTCGAGCCTAACCCTGATTCGCTGAAGAAAGGTACGCATGATTATTTTTCAATTTAGTTGTTGCGTGCTCTTTTGCTGTTAATTCTTCACGGTGTGAATATGTGCGAGTTTATGTATACACATCGATGAATGAATTTTAAATTGTGTGGTGTGTACAGTGGTTAGTTGAGCGATTATTTATTATCATTGTAAAAAGGGGAGTACCAAAGGTTAGATTAAGAGAAAACAGAATGGAGAGCTTCTTTTTATTTATAGATTATAAATGAGTTACATAGATATCTGCAGAGTAGAATGAGGGTTCATATTAAAATTTTCACCTTTCTATGTCTAAATTATTTCAATAAAGAAAAAATTGTGCTTAAGTTTCAAACTTTCATGGCATTATTAGTTTAAAAAGGTTCCATAAACAGTGTATAGTTCTAACATACTTAGGGTAGTGCTTGCAGAAGTTGCTACATTATATCGAAATATCACATGGAGAACACGCTATGTTGCTAGATTTGATAATACTATGCAATTGGTTGTGTATTGTTATGCCATCATTTGTGTTTAGAGTTGTTTTGGAAAAACTTTTGAGCTGAAGAAGTTATCTTACATGTGTTTCTTGATTGATGTTTTGGTTTTACAGTGGTCAACTTTGCGAAGGCTACTGGTGACTTGCAAACACTTTCGGATGTGGATTTGAAGCTCATTGCGTTGACTTATACATTGGAAGAACAAATACACGGAACCCAACATCTTCGAGACAGCCCACCTCCTATTCACTCTGTTAATGTTAGAAGGCTGCCTGAAAAAGACTTGCCTGGTTGGGGTTCTAATGTGCCTAATCTTGACGAATGGGAAGCTCTGGAGCACGCAGAAGAAAACGGGTCCCATCTGAATTCCAGAATTTTACCCCTGAAAGATTTAACTCTTGGTGAGAATGTAGAAGCTCAAACTTCTACTGAAGACGCTTCAATCGGGAATCAGGAGGAAGGTGATGATGATTTTGAGAAACCGAAGAAATACTTTCCAAAGAAAAGGGAGGTGAAAATCGATGGGAAAAAAATGGTGGCTGATGGAATTGATGCATCACAGGGCCAGCTTGATGATAACGGCGATGATTGGGCGCCTGCTGTAGGTCGAAGTACTCGTAGAAGATTTCTCAGAAGAAAAGCTAGACGTGAAATGAGTGAGACGTCTAGTAATCTGGCAAATGAAAACGTAGATGATGGTGATGATAAATGTCCAGAGCTTCTGGTGGATGAAAATTATGAGGAGCAGACAAATGCTATCCTTGGCGATAGTAAGAATGGAGGTGGAGATATCACTGCAAGAATGAATGAAATGAAACTAGAGGAACATGAATCTGAAGACGACGTCAGAATTGCTGAGCAAGAGGTGGAGAAAACTAGCCAGACGAATGAAGGTGGTGATACATTGCATATGGATGATATTAGTAGTGAACAAAGCTGGGGGCTGACATCATTATCTGAGTCCAGTGTGGCTTGCATAACGAGTGACTATGCCATGCAAAACGTGCTTCTTCAGATGGGGTTAAGGCTTCTTGCCCCTGGTGGAATGCAGATTCGTGAGCTTCATAGGTATGGATATGGGTAATTCTAGGTTTAATTGTCTCAGAATAATTATTTATAATGATCAAGTAGAGGAAACCATATTCATAATAGGAGGATAACATTTCATTTCTGATCTCCTAATCTTTTGACCCACCCTGTAAAGGTACAAGGTATGTTTGATTTGGCATTTAGTGGATTTTGAAATTTGGATTTCAAAATCTAGTGGATATCAAAATCCTGATAAATAGTAACGGTGTGTGTTTGATTGAGATTTAAGTAGGGTAGGATTTAACATTATGTAAAATGGATTTGTAAGTCTGTGATCTTGTATTATTGTATTATTGTTGATTGCAACTGTAATATGATTAAATGACCGTGTAAAAATTAGTATATTTTATTGGAAGTTGTAAAAGTCGGAAAAGAATCTGTGGTAGGTGAAAAATAAAAGAAGAGGGGATGAAAAATCATATTCGCATTAATGGGTAACTTGGAAGTGTGTGATGGAGTAAAAAGGGTATGTCTAGGATTTATAGGTATTTGTAAGGTAAAGATGTTGAGTTTTTGAAAACCGGATTTAGATTTCAAATCCCCGATCCGGTTTTGTAATCCCAAATCGAACGTACCCACAATGATTACATGTGATCAATGTGTATACGAATCACAGCAGCTGAAAATCGATCAATTTAGTAGTGTGGTCAGGTGATCAAACTACTGTCACTCTTGGATGTACATTTATTGTTCTTTATAGCATTATCATTTTGTTTGCTTGAATTTTCTGAAATGTGAGCGCAATGCATGTAATAACTCATGACTGTACTGGCCCATTGTGTCTAGAATATAACTCTTAACCTGTTATTATCTCTTTAGGTGGGTGCTGAAATGCCATGCTTGTTCTAAGGTGACTACAGAGATTGGTAGGATTTTCTGTCCCACATGTGGGAACGGTGGCACATTACGCAAAGTAGCTGTCACAGTTAGTGATAATGGTATCATCTTGGCTGCTCGTCGACCTCGCATATCCTTGCGTGGAACTAAGGTATTGTGAACTGTCTTTTTTGAGTAACGCTTGGGTGCAAGTGTAACTAATACTGTTCAATGAAAACAACTAATACTATTCAATGAAACCGCTTAATACCCGTTAGTAAAAACAAGTAATATCAGTTATAAATGCACTTGAGTTGCACCATACAACTCGTGCATATCTGTATTTGCTGTCTTCTTTTCGGTTCTTTGTGATGTTATATCTGATGGCAGTTTATGACATTCAGATTGTTCTTTTTCTATAATTCGTTGTTTGTGCCTTTCTCGTCTGTTAAATGAGAAGTCAATTTGAAGAGCTGGTTGTTCGCATTTGTATTCGCAAAATTTCCTTTTTGGACTCCATTTTTTATACAATCTCTTTCATGCTCTCTCTCTCTCTCTGACAAAGATATATTTGATATATGCAATTCGTGTTCAACATACTGAATATGCATATACTTAATTTACTTGACCTAGGCACTTCCCTAATTTGTTATACGGTTCCTTTTGCAGTATTCACTACCTTTGCCACAAGGAGGTCGAGAAGCAATTACGAAGAATCCTATATTACGGGAAGATCAGCTCCCACAGAAATTTCTGTATCCCAAAACTAAGAAGAAAAATAAGCAGGTATACAGCCAACTTCGCCATTTTATCTCAACCAGCTTTTAAATTCTTTACGTTTCTTCCAACATGTGATGTGAACGAGCCGTTTTGCAGGAAAATGACTTCTTTGTTCCAGATGACATTTTCCGGCAGCACACTAAGAACGCTCCGCTCCAACCTCCAGTTCGGAAAGCCGTCGCTGTTTTCAGTGGAAAGAGAAACCCTAACGACAATCGCTTTGCTCCTCCAAAGTGCTAAATAATAATTTTCTTATGTTTTATTTGTCTTTTCTGAGCTTGATGCATAAATTTTGTGGTGGCAATGTTTGAGAAGAACTATTTGATAAGTGATTAAATTTCTGAATTTTTGAAAAATTATTTTATGCATTTTGTTTTTGGTCTTTGTTTGTATTACAGCAGTACAACACTATATTTGTCTACGATGTAGCACCATTATTTCGACTTACATTTGGTGTCGTTGAATCTTAATATTCTTGTCACATAATGCCAATAATGTAAATCTCAATATATCACAAATTCGAGCTACCCTCTTGTGTATATTTCTGATTAGTATTTGGGTGCATCAGTTGCACAATTAATATTTTTTTAGAGACAAACTTTATGGTGAGATGGGACATAATTTGAACATTAAAATTTATCACTTTAGAAGAGGTATGTGTTACTGTTTTATATATGATATTGTCTCATACGAGTTTGTCTATTTTTTTAATAAAAACAATCAATACAGTTAGGTGAATATAACTATACTATTTAGTGAAATTACTAATACTGTTCAATGAAACAATTAATATGTTTGGTGAAAATTAATATTGATCAATGGAAATAACTAATACTACTGTTTAACTAATACTCCATCTATCCCATAAGAATTTACACACTTTTCTTATTAGTTTGTCCCAAAAGAATTTACACGCACCAAAAAATGAAAAGTCCTTCATAAATTACTCCTTCACAATATCCACAAATTTACATCAAAGACATTACTTTTAGCCCCCACATACACATAACTCAATTCATTTACTTAAAATAAACATAAAAATTTACAAAATTACCCCTCAAATCCTAAATTACTTTATTTTTTTTTTTGTGTGACAAATCTAATGTGCAAAATTACCCCTCAAATTCCTAAATTACTTTATTTTTTTATTTTGTGTGCTCAATCTAGATTGCAAATTTTTTTAAGACGGAGGGAGTACATTTTAATAAAACAACTTATTTAAAAATACACTTGAGTTACATTGTGTAACCGGTGCGGAGATATATTGCTTATATTTGTAGGTAAGATCACAATCATTCCAAACAAGTATAGTCCACTCCACATGTAGTTCTACATGTGAATTCAGACCTAAGTACACTAGTAAACATGAGACAGAGTTATAAAATACAAAGAATCAAGAACCTTAACATCACAAAACCTATGATTCTTGCAGCATGAACAATTTACAACGACTCACCTCATCTCAGAGATTAGAAACGAACAAACGTTAAAAAACAAAGTACGTCTACCGTCTGTTTTCCCATTTACAGTGTTAGCTTCGAGAGTCACTAAGAAGAAAGCGCGAGCTCAGCCCAAGCCAGAGAAGACGCCTTCATCTCCGCAGATACGGACGTGTCTATTCCACTTTCCAACATGGAGAACAAGACGCGCATGGATGTCCTCGTGCTCGTACTAGGATGAACACATAGGTTCACCACCTCGCACAACACTTTGAGATCCTCGTCTCGGAAATGCTTCACTTCGGGATCCACTACGCACGACATAACATCCGGCGCTTGTAAGAAATCCTTTGCCTGTAAGAGAAAGAGAGAGAGAGAGTTCCAAATGTCAATAAACGAGTCCGAGTATGATATCTCGTACCAAAATACAGTTCGACAAACCCTCAGAGGGGATGACACACCCTTAGGGTAAAATGCAAAACCCTGCTCGAGATTTGTCCAAATTACCAAAATAGCCTTATGGTTTGAATAATTACCAAATACCCCCTAAAGGCCCCACAAAAATGTTCCAACTCCCAGGAAATGCAAAATCACATGACAAACTTTCACCGCAAATATGAGAAAATCACAAGTGAAATGATTTTGCATTTCTCGATCAATCGAACAAAAATTTGGTCTTTATGTACGGAGCATTGATTATTTTTCAAAACCACATAATTCTTTCGGTAATTTGGACAAACTTCGAGGCGTGATATCATAATTTACCCAAAAAAAATCTACGGAACAAGTATCTCACCCAATCGACTAAGCACCCTTTGTCTTTGCAATACGGAGGCCTCCCACTTATAATTTCAAGTAAGAGGATCCCAAACGCGCAAGTATTCCCCTGGATATCCAGATCGCGCCCTTCTAATGCACTAGGAAGAATGCAAACAGCACCTTCGTTGCTTATCGTGCCCGAGCTTTTCTCCGATCTGGATAAGACTGTCTTCCAGCATTCAAAATCAACCAGCTGCAGTTTTTGAGAGTGCAATGTGATTACAACTTTGTCATTTTATAATCACATATGCAAATTTTTGCTCGTATATTAAGGTGTTGTTTTCAAACTCCACAAAGAGGACCAGAATCACTTTTTTCCAAAAGCAGCTTTCGGAAAGAGTGATTCTGAAAGCTACTAGTAGAGTTTGCAAACAGGCACGAGAAGCTGGTGTTTAGCCTCTCACCTTAGGGGAGAAATCTTCGGTTAGATAGACGGAACTAGAGTTCAATTCGGATATAGTAAATGGAGGATCGAGCTCGGTGTGAAGATATTTAAGTCCTCGAGCAATGCCAATGATAATTTTCATGCGTCTCGTCCAAGAAAATTGGCATCCTTCTCCATCTGCAAATATAAAGCCTGTCGTCAAATTTGTTTGTAGTCCAGAAAAACTTTTCAGAAAATAAAAAGAGAGAAAATTAGCTTACAATGAAGGTGTTCATATAATGTCCCATTTGATGCATATTCAAATACCAGCATCCTTGTAAATGGATTGCTTTCTCTGCAAAAACCGAGCAATTTTCCTGTGTTTTCATGACTTAATCTTGCTAAATCAGCCACCTGAAACATCAACACAGTTCCTAAATCATGTCTCTTTCGCAGTTAAAAGTTTAATCATCCATAAAATGAGTAACACTAGGGTGCACCAGTCACATAGTGCAATTGGTGCTAATACTCTTCAGTGAAACAGCTAATACTGACCAAATAATACCTTTGAGTAAAATAACTAATACCATTTGAAAATGCACTTGGGTTGCATGGTGCAACTACTACATAGAAGTATTTGCCTCATAAAATATGTTTGTAAAAATTCATTATCCATACGTTCAATTAGAAAAGAACGAGTAGACGAACCTCTTTCTGAAAGTATAGCTCGAGGTAGCCTGTCCAATGCTCTTCTTTGATGCAAAGTGATATCACCGCAATTTCGGGCCCACCCTTGATATTGCCTTTGTATACGATGCTATCTGGAGACGAACCAATGATGTTGCTAAAATCTTCACAAGCTACCTCAAGTTCTTCTCTGCTATACCTAACCACGTTCTTCAGTGCTTCGGAATCTGCACAAGAATATAAAATGTAGTAGTTGAATATAAAACATTTGTTTTTTATACTGAGTGGATATGAAAGAGTTAGGCCTCGTTTGGTTGCGAATATAAGGGTGTTATTGATGGCCAATACCTACTAATGTTGTTTTTCGTTTTCCCCTGTAAAATAACATGAGAGCCCAGTATTGAAGAATGCCCTGTTTTGTTAAGACCATTTTTGAGGTTATTTTGGATTCAACTCCATTACATTAAATTTGAACTGACAGATTTGCCCTTATGTTTTCAAAAGTGGATGGAAGGTGAAGGGTATAATAATTATTAAGCTTTTTTCTCCACTTTAGTACCTAATAGTAAATGACATATTGAGTTGTGATGCATTGGTTCATGTATAACATTTTCTCAACACATCCAACGTAAGATATCATAGCTTATCCCGTCTCGTGTACCAAGCATGCCCTTAAAGAATTAGGTAGGATGTGATTGGTATAAAGAGACTAACCTATGTAAATTGTCATGTAGTCCTTTGTACTACCGGACTTCTTCCATGGAATAATGATTGACGGTATCCTCTTCCACCTCTGAACAATAGTGAAAATAGCAACTATAAAGAGCAAGCTAACCATGATTCCTGTCACTATTTCTAGAGCCAAGATCCATGCAGGTTTCGACTCTTTGGAGTGATGTCTAGACCCATACTCAACAGGCTTGTGTTTTGCTTTAACTTCTTGACGGGGTTTAATGGGTGGAGCACCAGCTGTAATGAATATTTTATCACTAAATGACCATCACTGAAATACTCTATAACGCAGCAGATTGAAAATTCGGTAGGTGCATTTCAATGTCAATTGAACACGTTTTTAATCATTATTTTCATCCAAAACAAGAAATTTGAGATTTTATCAAGGGCCTTTTGGGGATAAAAATGTGCAGAAGTTGGCCGACCTACCACATTGTGCAGCGGGGCGCTGCTTGGGATCTTTGTCTTGAAGGCAATTGCCCTGAAAACTTGATCTATATTTACAGAGAGAGAGACGTCAAACAAGAATTAAACTGTAAGGATGATGATATAGATAAAATGAAATTACAAAATGAAATAAGGTTATAAAACAAGCAAAGGTACCTAGAAAAATGCTTCAAACACTTGGGTATGCTTCCAACAAAAAAGTTGTAAGATAAGTCAACAACTTTTAACTGGGACTGGGAGGATGCACAGAAGCCCACAGGGCTGCCATTCGAAGCATACCTAGAACAAGCGTTGAGAAACAACAATAAGAAACGAGTTCTTGCTTTGAAAATTCAAGCATTTATTAGGGAATAAAGTAACCAAAAAAGCTTGTAATCAAGTACAAATATGAGCAGAAGTCATTAGATACACTAGTGTGAACTGAAAGTTTTGCTGAGAAACATACTATAGGACTCTAAATGCAAGTACTTAAACAAGGCAAATACTTCTATGCACCAGTTACACCGTGCAACTTGAGTGCATTTTTAAATGGTATTAGTTGTTTTACTAAAGAGTATTAGTTGTTTTCAATGAACAGTATTAGTTGTTTACATTGAACAGTATTAGTTGTGCAACTGGTGCATCCAAGTGCTACTGTTTAAACAATGTATGTTGGCCAGCTAATGGATGAATTGTGAAAGGAATTACAAATAACATATGTGACGGTCGAATTACTTGTGAATCGTAAAGTCAATGAATTTTCTACTTACATTCCATGAGCAGTGGATGAAAATTCGGAGCTGTTACTAGCAGGAATGGTTCCTAAAAGCTTGTTTCTATCGAGACGAAGTTCCTCAAGGTACTTCAAGTTACCAAGTTGGTAAGGCAACTTCCCAGTCAACCCATTAGATGCAAGATTTCTGCCCCAAAAAAGAAAAAAAACTAGTGAGAGGAAAGAAACGAGGAAAACAAAGACATAGTCTAGCGCGCATTTGCAACGAACATTTTCTGAATGCCGGTTAACTTTCCAATCTCGTGCGGGATTTGCCCAGTTAGCTGGTTCGACCCCAAATCTAATACCTTAAGGCTTTTCAACAAGCCAATTTCCTTAGGTATTGCACCAATCAACAAATTACCATGCAAAATTCTGTCAATAACAACGAGACCTAATCAGATAACACCCTATACATACCTCGATAATCAAAATTAGACAAAAACTCGTATAAGACGGTCTCACCGTGAGACCGTCTAATGCAAATGTGTCTCAAAATTAATAATGTGAAATTAAAGCTTACAGTTCTTGCAAATACAAGAGCTTATAAAACTCTGGAGCAATAAACCCTTTCAAAGATGACCTAGTAATGTTACTGCAGTTAAAAAAGAACCATAATCAGTCACTTAATTTACCAAAAAGAGGCTAAAATTCATAGGTTTTTTTTTTACAGTAATAAAATCTTACAGCTTTACAACATAATCTCCAGAAATAGAACAATGAACACCAGTCCAATCACAAGGATCTGTGACCAGGGGATTCCAATTTGAGAAAACCAGCAATGGGTCCTCAAAAATGGCTCTCTTGAAAGAAGTTAAAACTTCAACTGAACCAAAAAAAGAAAACCCATAAATTATGTGAGAGAAAGTATATACCTAGAAAAAAATCTGGAATGAATAAAAACCTCAACTGTGGCAACATTCTTATACTAATTTAACAACAAATGGGGCAGGCAAACTCCAAGATCATTGAGAAACAAATCCAAACAACAATCCCAAATTGATACATTCTTACAAAGTAATTTGAACATTAAGTCAAGATCTGTGGAATCAACTTGCCTTCATTTTCTGGCAATGCCAAACAGTCCGCTGCGAAGAACCCTAAACAGAGCATAAGAACTTGAAATGAAGCAAAAGATTTCATCTTTCTTCCACAAATGAACTCAAGAGCTTGAAGAATCCATCTATAACAACTCTTCTAAAAAACCCACAAAAAAATCGAAAGAAAAGCAAAAAGGGGAAGAGGGTTTATTAAAGAATGGAATGAAGCTGGTGTTAAACTGTTTTATCACTCACCAGCAAAGAATATAGAAAAATGGAAAAAAGAAAACCCAAAAGAGGAAAAACAAGATTCTCTGTTTCACTCAACCAAGAATAGAAATTAAAGAAACTGGAAATAGTAAGCTTAACAGTAAATCTTGAAACAAAATCACTAACAACTATGAAAGCTAAAAAATGGGAGTAAAGTAGAGAAGCACCCCACAAATGGGGAAGACTTGGATTCAAAGAGATGTGTTTGGTGTCAGAAAAAAGAAATTGGATAAAAAGGATGATTATGAAGATACAGATTGCCAGATGCAGAAAGTGTCTGAACAAGGGATAAATGAAATTGAAAAAGGAGGAATTAGGGGAATGTTTGTGTGTTTTTTTCAGAAAAAATGAGATGAAAATGAAATTGAAAATGTTTGAATGAATTTTGGTTAATCAAATTTGAAATGTAGAAAGAAACAAACATGAAAATACAAAATGGTTAAGCTAATGATTGTAATTGGCAGTAAGAAAAGTGTTTTAAAAGTTAAAAGAGAGAATATTGAATTTTCTTGTTGTAAATAAACAATGTTATTAAAAGTTGGTATACAATTTACATTTCATCTTTGTTTCTTATCTGTCATCGACGAATCACGAATGCAACAGCTGCATTTGATGTTTGTTTCGTCCTTTTTTTCCCTTGTTTAGTGAATATTTTGTGTTTAAATTTCCTGTGAAAATGTTTTGTGTATAGTAAAATTGGTTTCATATTTAGATACATGTTCCTTTAAATATCACAACTAATATTTTTTTTATAATATAAGTTGTATCCTTTAGTTATTAATATTAGTATCCTTGTTGTAATATAAGTTCAATTATTACAATTAATATTTTTTTATAATATAAGTTGTATCCTTTAGTTATTAATATTAATATATTTGTTGTAATATAAATCACATCTTTCAGTGTTATTAATAATATTCTTTATATAGTAAAAATTATATCCTTCAGCTATCACCACTAATACATTTTAGTAATATAAGTCACATCTCTTAACCATTTTTATAAATTTTAATGTGAAATTTGTTCATCATATATTTTGCTTATATATGAATGTAGATTTGTCAAAATAATTAGTACTCTCTTTCAGCAATTTGTAAACTCTAAAAATACACAAATTATTTTACGAAATTTATTCATACTATGAAATTAATATTATTACACTTATCAATTAATATCATTAGTATTTTTATAAACTAATATTTATAACATTTAATATTATGATACATTGATACTAATTTTTAAATGTAATAGCATCGATTGATTAGTATTGTGATATTAATTTATAAGCGTAATGATATAAATTTCATACGATAAATAAATTCACTGAGGAGTTACTTCTAAAAATAATAGATTCTTATACTACAAAGGGTGTGTTTTGAAACACTTAAAACAGCTTCCAAAAGCATTTATTTTCAAAAGCTGTGAGAGGGAACTTTGAAAATAAGTGCTTATAGAAGCTGTCTTAAGTGTTTCAAAACACCCCAAAAATACTGCTTGATCATTTCTTTCAATTAATTATGATAAAACAAAGACCATTTCACTTATGAAGTAGGCCCTCATAAAGCAATAACCTTTCATAATTTGTGTGCCCAATTTATGATTGCCTTTATATTTTAATATCAAAATTTATTTTACAATTGTATATGTAATATAATAAATATAATATTTTTTTTTTTTTACAGGTAATAAATATAATATTCACGCCATAAAGAAAATGGATAAAATATTTAGCCATGAACAAAATGTAAATATGTAGAAGAACCAAAATAATAATAAGGGATGGAGAATGTAAATTAAATGTCAAGACACTTTAGACATGATGGGTAGGGTTCTCAGTGATTGTACCCATCGTAGGACCATCAATTAATATTACCATTTACAACACATTCATTAATAACTAATAAAACATAGTATATATATGTTAGAGATTAAATTTTTTGTAGCAAAGCAGTAATTATATATCATTTTGAATTTAATCTCGATTATTTTAATTTTTTAATTTTAATCATATAAATTTTTCAAAAAATTTTGAAATTGATCATTTAACCTTCTGCAGCAGGTTACCAAGAAAGTAATCATCACATGTGTAATTATTATATTTTTTCCTTTAATTTTAAAGCGTCACTTGAATTTTTTTAATCCTTCTAATTTTAGTCGGGTTTTGGATCGAGTTTAAAAAGAACCAGTACTCTTCCTCTCTAAAAAACTATGCATAAAATTTTCACCCAAAACTATTAGGATTAAAAGAGTTTAGGTGAAATTTCAAAATTAAAGAAAAAGACAAAATAATTATATAGGTGACAGTTACCTATTTGATGACTTTCTATAACAGGTTAAAGAACCAACTTCAAAATTTCTGATAATTTACAATACCAAAATCAAAAAATCAAAACAATCGGGACCAATTTCAAAGTTAGTGGACTACAAAAAACTTAATCTCTATATATTATATATTGTTAAAATAATAGTACTACCCCCGTCTCAACTCTTTGTTCACAGATACTATTTTCTCAGTGTTTTAGTGAACGAGTTTATTGTTAGTATTTGAAATAATAAAGTAAATTTTGAGAATATATATAATAGAGGGAAGATAGATTTATCATACATTTTTTTAAAAGTCATTTTATTATTTTAAATATTTTTAAAGTTATTTTATTATTTTAAATATTAATATACAACTCGTTCATTAAAAAAAATGGTGTGAAGAAAGAGTTGGATGGGGAATATGTTTTATTTTGTACCACGTTGCTGTCTATGACAATAATTACAAACCCAAATTTAAATGAGCTTCCAAGAAGGTGGTGCTGCATAGTTGCTTAGCTATCAGGTTTGAAATGCCTGTAATAAAGTACTATAATATATTAAATTAAATTGTATATCATAAAGATAGTAGCTTCATTGAGGGCTTGTTTGGTACAAAAACTTAATTAGGATTGGATTATTTATTCAACAATATCTAGCATTTGGTTTTAAATATTAAGACTCGTAAAGGAATTTTAGGTCGGCCTCATTTTCCACACTTTTCTCTCATTTGATGAATATTTTACTCCCAACCGCCCACTGATTATTTATCTACATATTTGAGCTGCAGACAAGTATCAAAATTCAATTTTTTTGAAAAAAAAAAAGTCTAATTTGTTGCTATTATAAAAAAAAATTAGAAAGCTGAAACATGAAACATAAGCTCAATTTCGATAATTCACAGTTTAAATTACATGAATCAGTTAATCCAAACAGCTTCATACTTATCTATCATAACTATATTTAGATTCCCATCTATCCAGAAAAGAAAAGAAAAAACTTAAACATAAAACAAAGCTCAATTTCGACAATATTCACAGTTTAAATTACACCAATTAGTCAATCCAAACAACTAGAAACTTATCTATCATAACTATATTTAGATTCAATCCAGAAGAAAAAATTAATTTGAATGTTAACTGCATAATGTCACTTAATCATATTCAGTGTTAGCAATGTCGTCCCAAAATAACAAAATATTATAAAAGGCACCAAAAGCGTGTAAATAATTCAAATTCAAAGATTATGAAAACCACTCTGAGGTTCTAATAAGTGTGAGGGATTGATATTAACCATATATACGGCCCGAATCGCTGCCCGATGTTGTAGCATTATATATATATATATAATCTTGGCCATCTAAGAGGAAGACCCTCCAAACCAACCCCACCAAAACGAGCCTCATTATAATCGCAAGAATTTTAAGCTTTTCAACAAACTCAAAAGCATGACCCCCTCAACCTTATGAAAAACAATGCATTTCTCCCAACTCGCATGGAGCTCCTCCTGTGCTTCAGAGAGGTCAAACATGTAAAACAAATGGTCAAAGTTTACAGAGTGATAAGAAGATATGTCCTCAAAGCTAGAGACGGACGCACGTGTCCCGGAGAGGGGGCACGTGCCCCCGTAATTTTTTTTTTTTTTCTATATTCATATAATATTTTTATTTATTTTTATCTTAATATATTATAGATTGTTCAAAATCTGGCAGTCCTCTAAAATTTTTCTTTGAAAGTATAAAGATTTAAATATTTTTTTGCTCCTACTTTATTTCACTTTTAAGTTTTTTATTAATTTATTTTTGTATAATTAAAGAAGCTAGAAAATTCATTTTCTATTTTAATTAATTTTTTTCTTTATTTCACTTTTAAGTTTTATATTAATTTATTTTTGTATAATTAAAGAAGCTAGAAAATTCATTTTCTGTTTTAATTAAAAAATATTTCATACCTACTTTATTTCACTTTTAAGTTTTTTATTAATTTATTTTTGTATAATTAAAGAAGCTAGAAAATTCATTTTCTATTTTAATTAAAAAAATTCATTTTATTAATATAATTCATGAAATTATTTTTATATATTTTTTTAATTATATGAAATATAAAAATCTAAATTTGTTTTGGTTTCTCATATTGTAGGACTGACCCTAACAATCCTTCCAAGCAATTAATGCGTCGAAAATCTCGATCCCCATCTTATTTCATAATATATTTTATATTTGTGTATTTTTTTGCCCCGCCATAAAAAATTTTTGGATCCGTCTCTTCTCAAAGCCACATCCTTTTTTACCCTTGACCATCTCAAGAACCTTATCTTTGTTGCCAAACGACCTCCAAACGTGGAGAGAGTTGATTAAATAAAATGACCCGTCGAAATCTCCATCTTTCTCAAAATCCGTCGTCCTTAATCTTTTTTCTTAAATAATTAACAACAAAAAATATTAATTGTACGCGCAATTTGATCTCCTCAACCCTAATTGAAAGTGCTCACCCCTAAGTTAGTAGTTACACTCTACAGGCATGTTTTGAACCACTATTACTACAATGAGAAGTACTTATTTTTTAAGTTGGTGAGATTTAAATTTTTTTAAAATAAGTGCTTCTTGAATACAAACTGTGTTCTAAAACGCCACTTACATATCACCATCAATTAATTCGAAGAAATCCTCATACATATTGACATACATAGAAAATTTGATCATCATATTGTTCACCAAAAGTTAGGTCCGTAGATTATTTCAATTTTGACTGAACATATAGTGCTCACTCTTGCTAGGGAATGAAATTTAAAATTATCCCATAACTTTTTTTTTATTTTTTTTAAATAATCCAAAAAAAATATATTTGATGTATGAAATTGGTCCCATTTTCTCGCGAATGGTACTATCACTACAAGAAAATAGTGCATTGCCTAGAAAAATTTTCAATATCTTTCCAATATGCCTACTAAATTTCCAACGAATATAATTCGTCCTTAAATAGTGTTGTATGTGTCTGGAGCGCGAAGATCGGCTCGAGGTGCGAAGTCACCAAGATGCCAGGCCGGTTTCTATTTAGTGTGGTACCTCGCGGATACAGATCGAACTCCCACTGGACGGTCCCCGAAAGGACTCATGGATGCACCTCGCGGATCGCGGACTGACTACAGGTACGGAGCATTAACTATGACTAGACCCGTAGCAGGCAAACAACACAAAGGTGTTTACCTAAGTATGGTCGTAATCAGTAGGATGTCAGTAAAGGACAGTAATGATGAGTGCCTAGGGGTACTTAAAACAGCTAAATCCCGGATTATTCGGAATCACCTCGGACGACGTCCCAGCGAGGTATGGCGAGACCCGGTGATCCCAAGCGACCTCCCGAACAAGTCATGTCAATCTTGTAGCATTTAATGTATAGCAGGGGTACTTTTCGGCTGAGTGTACTTGTAACATAGGAGAGTGAGTTCCACTCTCCCAAAACTCTATATATATGGGTCATTTATGACCAAGAAGGCTAGAGAATTCAATATCATACCAAAACTCTTGTCAATTTAATGCTCAACACTTATTCTCTCAAAAGAATCATAAGTCACCAATACAACCCATCCATCTCATTTATTGTTTGTGTTGCTAAAATCGATAAGCCACATCTTAATCCCTAATCCAAATATTTTAGCATACAACAATTGGCGCTAGAAGGAGGGTGCTATTTAAAAAATATAAAAGCTAAGCCTTTAGCATTTTCTCATTGGAGTGTCCCTCACGAATCTTCCATAAAAACCCACCACGATCACACGAATCACTCAAATAACTCGAACCATGTCTCAAGCAACTTTCATCTCCAAAAGAAGAGCATCAGTATCGTGTCGCTCCGGCGGAGTGGGGGCTAGTGGCCCGGCCATTAGCAACCGCAAAGCTGGAGGACCTACCACCGGAGTTGCCCAAAAGCTAGAACAAATCCGCACCCCAAAAGACATCGACGAGGCCATTGCCGAGCTGCGCAAGAGACAGGCCGAGATGGGGATCCCTGCTGACGACCTGCATCACAACCTGAACCGGAAGGCCGAAAGCAAAGGCAAGGGCCAGATGCATGAGGAACCTCGCCCCGAGGTACCTCGCAGAGAGCAATCCCGCTATAAGGAACACCTCCACGAAGGACCTCGCTATAAGGGACCCCACCGCAAGGAAAGTCAAGAAGTCAATTCCCATGGGGCACAATACACCCCGTGCTATCACCGGAACCCGAACGAGGGGCCAAACCCAATCCACCGACGCCTGTTTTCGAAAGGTTTCAGCTGCGGCCCGCGTCAAGCTCGCGGACCCCAAAGAGATCGACCTCAAGCAACCTATCGCGACCATGCCGAACCAGAAGAGTCTTATTCAGGATCAGTGGCCCAGCATGTTCCCAGGCAGCGAGTACCTTAATTAAAAAACTTGAAGTAGTAGGTATGATGTCACCTTCATAATTGAACAATACATTAATAACGACCAACAAATAATTTATAAGAACCCCAATTTAAATATTTGAATATGGGTCAAGTTTTCATCGCCAGCAGATTACTCCATTGCTAGTGTCACATCCATACTATCTAATTATTAATCCAAATTTCAGGCTGAGCAATATGAAAATAAAATCAGTATCTAATCCAATGTAACAATTATATTTTCAAAGACAAATTTGTAGACCAACTGTACAATTCAAGTTTATATTTAAAATAATTCTCCTATTTTTTTAGGAGCTCATTCATATTTACATTTGATGTGAAAAATCTTGGCTCGTTAAAGACAATTGGAATAGATAATAGGTAATAAGTCAAGTGGTTAGAGAAGTACTACCTATATCGTGAGGTTATAGGTTCGAATCATCATTTGCCCGATAAAAAAAGATACAAGTCGGCTAGCTGACTAGCTATCAGCATGAATGTCCCACAATCCCTGGCTAGATAATAGAGATTTTATTATCTATGTTTTTATAATAGTGTGGTTTTTATGTATGTTAGTTACATTACAAAAACTTGAATGCAATATTGCATACAAGTGATATGTGCAATTGATGATTTTTTTTTCTCGCGGGTCAGGAAAGCGGGTTAGGGCAGATTGCTGGTGGGCTAATGGACTTTCTCCATCTTCATCGCGTCGCGCATCACGGACGCTGTCATATTTCTTCTTCTTTCTCTTCTCTTCAGATTGCTGGCGGATCTCACGGATTCTTCTTCCTTGTTCGTGCCATAATTTCTCGTCCAATTTGATTATCTTCGATTCGTTCTAGTCATTGAATGAAATCAGATTGTTCAATTTGAATTTTGGTGTGGATTCTGCGAGAAGAAGAGATAATATGTGTGTGATGTTTGAATTACCCCTTAACACAAAGTGTGTGATAAAATTCAGATCATTCTGCACTCTTTTCACGCTGTTCTGTAAATCTGTAATTCTGGAATGAAGATTTTTTTCGCGTCTGTATTGGTTTTTGTTCATGTAGTAACACTTTTTTGCTCATATGGTAACACTATTTTTGTTCATATAGTAACACATCAAGTTGTTTATTTAAATCTGTAATTTTGGATTGAGAATTTCTTTTCGCGCTTGTACTGGTTTTGTTTATGTGGTAACACGTTTTTCTTCATATGGTAACACTTTTTGTTCATGTAGTAACACATATTTTTTTAGTAATATGTAACACTGTTCATATATCATCGTAATACTATGTGAATACTCATGTGTTATCATATGAACAATAATGTGTTACCTTGTGACCCATGTTACCTTATGAAAATTTATGTGTTACGATATGTTTTATTACGTGTTACGTAAAATATGAAGTTTTTCAATATAACAATGTAGTAACACTTATACATATATGTAGTAACACACAAAAAATTGACAAAAAATAAAATAAAATGAAGTTTTTCAATATAACATGTAGTAACACACAAAAAATTGACAAAAAAATAAAAATCATGTGTTTAGTAGGAATCGAACCTACGATTAAATTCATTAACAACAAATCTAAATCACTAGGCTACAACACATATTTGATAAAGATATTCTTCTATAAATACATATCCGCCTGCGCCAACCTAAAACCCACTGCCCGCGCCCGACCCGACTCAACCGCCCGCCTTGACCCACGAAATTTAGGCAATTTTTACCTTATTTATGTTGTATTGCACATAACATTAGTGTGCAATATTTCACACAAGACTTTCTCACATATTTATTGATGAGTGGATCTAGTGTGAAAATTTTCATGTATGAAAATCTATAAAATTGTTCTAAATCAACCATTTACACCCTAAACACTAAATAATGAACCCTAAATTATGACCTATTCGGGCCGAGTGAACCATAAATCACTTGGGCCGAGTGAACCATAAACCACTTGGGCCGAGTGAACCATGAATCACTCAATTCTATCTTACCTCCACCAATTATAAAATTTAGTTATAAATTAAAATTTTTTCATGTACACTTTGTCTTTATTTATAGGTGTCGTGCATTATCTTGTAATCCATGAGATAATTTTGATCATATGCTGTGGGCACCAAATTATATATCCATCAAATTATCAAAAAAATATTAATTTTTAAACCTACAATTATGGTTCCAATCTTGTACGGAAACGCACACAGTATTTCTTTTCTAGACGGACTGATTTGTAGTGAAAGTTGCATTGAATCTATGCTATTTCTATTAAAATTAAAATAAAAATTGTTGTAGGAATTTTAGATTGACTATGCTAAAAATAATAACACTCACAAAAATAACTAACAGAGTTATTCAAAAAAAAAAACTAATAGAGAAAATACTAGGGAAATATCCCTATTCCCCCGTGATATCATATCAATATGAGTAGGTCTATTGTACAAATTTGTATAGATACAAATCAATCAATTTAGGAAGGGTCAGCGGGTCAGGTGGTCAAAAATGGGTCAAAGCGGGTCAAGAATGAGTTGAGTAAAGTAAAATTGGGTCTCAATTGGGATTTTATGTATACAAATTTATATCCTAGACTTTGTCTATCAATATTCATTTAGGCCCAAAGGGCTCAATGTGTATTCGTGAGTGAGGTTTAGGGGTGGGTCTCATATGCACTCGGGTGTATCGTGTACTCATAGTGCATTTTAGAAGTGTGCAACTATAAAAAATAGAAACGTGCAACTATAAAAAATAGAAACGTGCAACTATTTCAAACAGAAGCATGCAACTAGAGCTGGCAAAATGGGCCGCCCGGCCCGGCCAAGCCCATCGGGCCAAGTTATATTCATGGGCTGGGCGGGCCGGCCCATCATCTAGTCGGGCCTACAGAAATGCAGCCCAGCCCATACCAGTATGGGCTCACGGGCCCCGCGGGCTGGCCTGACCCATGATTTTTTTATTTAATTATTTTATTTACTTTATAAAATTACATTATTTCTTTGTAATTTTTTTTGGATATTCTTCTACCCTTATTATTTTACTTTATTTTCTGATTAAAAAATAAAATAATAATTATAGTTATTAAAATACAATCTTGTGTGGATGACAATATTAATTTGAGTACTATTTTGTTGATTGTGATTGTTAATTATATCAAAAGAACTAGTAGTTTAACAAATTACAAAAAATGAATTTCTTAGTCTTTATTATTTGTATAAAGAATTACAAATAATTTTTTTTAATAAAATTTGTCGGGCCAAACGGGCGGCCCATGACCCATCGGGCCAAATTGGCCCAAGCCCATTAGGCCCGTGGGCCAAATGGGCTGGGCCAAATAGGCCCGGCTCTTTTCGGGCCTCTAATTTTTTAGCCCAGCCCATACTTGGGCTCGGGCTGGGCCCAAATTGTCGGCTCTACATGCAACTATATTTCCATATTAACAATTACACTTTTCTATGTAAATAAGTCACACTTTTCAGTATAACAAATTATACGCTTCTGAAATGCACTATAAATGCACGGTGCACTCGAATGCATACGAGACCTAACCGAGGTTTAGAGGTCTAATCGTATCTTCATGTCACCCCTTGAGGCACGATGTCATCGCTCAAGAACAAATATTCAATTATTATTAAATGTATCATTTTTTACTGTATCACCAATAAAAGATAGTAATATTTTTGTTATTAATAAGGTATTTCAGTCAATCATAATCTTTCACACGTTCGTAAAACACTAATATAATTTAAATTATATACTTATTTGACCTTCTTCTGTTCTTCCTACCTTTCCTTGTACTTGTAACAATAAAAATACTATACAGCTACTGTGTTAAAACTAAAAAAAGAAAAACTGAAATTGAAAAGCAATCTATAAATATGTTAATGGTGAATTGAAATTATGCTCTCAATTGGAAATACTATAATATAATCTGATATAAATGATCATAGAAAACAAGTTTATTTAAATATATTTTATAATATATATATATATATATATATATATATATATATACACACCTGTGCATCGGGCAATTCAACTTGTTGCACTGAAAATTTAACTTATTTACACTGAAACACGTGATTTATATTAATAAAAATAAATTGTATGTATTAATATAAATAAATTTGTATATTTTAATAAAACAAATTACTCTCTCTCGTCTCTGAAAACTTAAGAAGACACTTTTTTTTTTTGTGTTTTTATCCAAGAGTTGTTTATTAGTATTTGAAATAATAAAGTGACTTTTAAGGTGAGATATGATAGTCTTACCCCTCCTTTGTCATACACATTTCTTAAAATTACTTTATAAAAAACTCGCTCGCTAAAAACACGAAATTTAACAAAGAATCGCAAAAAATCTTCCTATTTTGGAGGAGTATATATTTAAAAATGTCTTTAAATTAAGACGGTGTTGATGCATATATAATATTGTCATATTATGCACACGTAATACACATTTAAAAAGAAAAAAGATTTTGAAAAATAGATTTGTGAATTCCACCGAACTATCATGAACTTTAAATAATTCTGAAACCCTGCTGCTGCTGCCTACTTTTTTATTTATTTTCTTTTCTTTTCTTTTGCTTTTTTTTTCTCACACGAGTCCCTTTATTTAATGTAACCGTGTTAAAAAAATTTAGGTCTTTCTTTTAATTATGTCTTCATCAAGAGAGTAGGTGACCCCACTGAACTTCAAAGAAATGTCTACTTGAATGAATTTGGCCAGGCTATTAAATTTGGGTATATTCTTTATTATTTAATAAAATGCAAATTAGGAGTTAAGAATTTTTTTCGTTTTCCTGTTTTATTTGATGTGATTTGAGTAATATCTTATCATTAGCAAATAAAGGGCTTTTATATGCTTATGAAAATAAAGGGCTTTTATATGCTTATGAAAATAAAGGGCTTTTAAGGGAGTTATATGCTTATCAATTTTAAATAAAAGTCTTCCAAATTCTTATCTTTATCACTCATCTAATATTGTGTTCATGCAATAAGAAAACACACCCAAAGTACCAAAATAAAATTGAAAAAAAAACGTAAGAATTCCCTTCTCTTCTTTGGGTCTTCCTTCATTAATGAAATATGGCCGGCCCACATCTTTTGAGATAGTTCGCAGTCGCAGCTGTTAACCCTTAAAACTAGTAGTCTTAATAAATGGGCTTTGATCGAAACATACCCCTTTTATGTTAATTGGGCCTTTCGAATGGGACAAATCGTGGAACCTTTTTTTAGATTTAGAGTTGTTTCCAAATTCCACTTACAATTTAAAAGTATTTCTAAAAAATTAAAACAGTGAGTGGATCGTTTAAAAAAACAAGTACCTCTGTCTTTTCTACTAGAGTTTGCAAATAGTCTCTTAGTCTCTCAAAAATTAAAACAGTGAATGGGAAATGAGAAATATCTCTCTTGGAGGTAGGTTTACCCTTTTGAATTCGGTTCTATCTGTATTACGGCTCTATTATCTATCTTTCTTCAAAGCCCCGTGTATGCATTAAAACTCATAACCAAATTGCAAAGAAATTTCCTTTGAAAAGGTAAAGAATATAATTGTTTGGATTAGGTGGGGAAGCATTTGTAGAAGCAAAAATGATGAGGTATTGAGATTAGGGATGTGTAAATTTTCAACATTGCTCTTATCTATAATAGGATTTGGAGGTAGATGTGTAATGAGAATGCTCTGTGGGTGAAAATTCTTACGTTCAAGTATGGGAATTTAAGGGGTGATGATTCTGAGGGGAGAATTTTTTGTAATAATATCAGTTTTTCTTTAGTGAAAGTGAACTTGGTTAGATTTTGAGAGGACGCTTGGGTGAACTGAAGGGTGGTGGTAGATTAAGAGATAATTTTTCTAGTCTTTTTCCTTTATTAGTCATTCTACAAGTTCTGCTTGTTTTCAATTGGTTTATTGTGATATGTGGGGATCATTTTTCATCGATTCTCATGCTGGTTATAAGTATTTCTTAACTATAATTGATGATTACAGTAAATATACATGGGTGTACTTACTAAAAACAAAAGATGATGTTAAATTTTTACTTGAAGACTTTAATAATATGACAAATACTCAGTTTAACACTAAAATTAAAGTTATCAGAAGTGATAATGGAACATAGTTTTTGTTGTCTGAATTTAATCATAAACTAGGATATTGCATCAGACTTTTTGAGTTGAAACTGTTAGTGTTAGTGTCCTAGAGACAATCATTTGTAAGAACATAATACTCGATGATATTCAATTTGATTTAATATTATTGTTCATATAATATTAATGTATGGCAATACACTTGTTTGAATATTATGTTTGATTGTTTGCATTTATTCATGTAAGTGTTCCCATGAACCAATGTTGTCATTGAGGATGTGAGACCTCAGATGACTTAGACATGGTTCTTAATTAGCCCCGATCAACGATCATCAAGAATGGGATATTGATGATGCATTTGAGATTGGTGTGCAATTTGCATCATACTCTTAGAGAGTGTAGTAAGATTTCACTTACTACGAGATACTAGGTATCTCATGATGGATGCACAGATACCTTAGAGGGTATTGGTATACCCATCCGGGAAATCGTTTTAAGTAATTCCATAATATGTGTCTACGGGTGACTCGATTAGTGGGAGCGATGCTATACTCTTTTGACTTGAGGTCAATACGCACGACATGTGTGGAGTGATGAACTTTGACCATCACTAAAGCTTGCAACCTTCCATGGGTAGATATGACTTGGATTGGGTTCATCACAAAATGCATGTGCGTGGTAGTTGAGCCAAGAATATGATTAATTCCTCAATGTGGATTTAGAGAGAATACTCGTCTTCTCATTATAATTGGATCTAAGTCATCGGCCGATGCACTGTAACTTGGACTTTGCCAAGTGTGACATAAGTGATCAATTAATGATTAGAGATAATATGATTAAGTTATTTGAATAGACACTTCATCATGTTCAAGATTTAATCGAGTATTCGCGAATGAAAGAAAGTTATCATAATAGCCCATGTTTCAGTTACAGGTAGTTGCACATTTCCTCGCAACGTACCTCATATATTGATAATGTCTGATTTATTGTCTAGGGTTCAATTAAGATCGTTCGTTTGACTAATCCCTCGATATATGAAGGCTTATGGGTCACACAACAAGTAACAGTTGTTTACTGATTATAGATGGTTGATTAAATATTATATTGGATATTAATTTTTAATTTATGGAGAATATAATAATAATTACATTTAAAATTAATTATTACTATTATTTAATTAAATTAGATTTAATTAAATAGGATTCCCAATAAGAATATGTGGAATATTATTGTAGGATTTGATATATATGGAAATCGAATCCGTAGAGATTTATATATAAGGGAATTAAATTTATGGGATTTAATTTGCAAGATTAGGGATTTTATTTCCTAATCAGGTTAGCTTAAGATTTAAGCTGGACTTCCCCTATATATATGAGTTCTTGGGAATTCATAATACAAGACTTCATATTTTCTCCACAAAATATTTAAGTTAGAATTTTCCTAGCAAATTCATCTCGGGGATTCAACACTGTCGAATTGGTGCAAATTGGTAAACGAATGTTACGTGGATACCATAGTTGAGGAGTTCGTGTACGAATTGCTATAAAAATTCTGTTTACGTTTACCTGTAATTAAATTATGCAATTATATGTTCGATGTTGGTGAACTGTTTAATTCTGCTGTGCATGTATTACATGTTTACGTGCCTCTAAATTCCAACAGAAACCCTACAGCAGAATGCTTTAGTAGAAAGAAAGCATCAACATTTATTACAAGTTGTCAGATCTTTGTTATTTCAGTCTTGTTTACTCTTAAAATTCTAGAATTATTATATTTTGACTGCTGCTCACATAATAAACGTAATTCCATTTTCTGTGCTAAATTTCTAAATTCCTTTTGAACTATTATATAACAAAGAGCCTGATTATAGTCATTTAAGAAATTCTGATTGTCTTTGTTTTGCAAGTACTTTTGTGAAAAATATGCACAAATTTGATCCCAGTGCTATGAAATGTATTCCCTTAGGGTATCCTAAAGGATATAGGTTCTTGGATCTATCTACTAAAAAAGTTTTTATTTCAAGAAATGTACATTTTTTTGAACGTATTTACCCCTACTCTGATAAGATTAAAACAAATCATACATACTAATCATGATGATGACAGTCTTGTGGTAAATACTGCATCTCATAACTCATCAGATCTTGTTTCTGATAAATAATAGTTCTGATCATGTCTATAAAGAGAATCATGATGAAAATGATAATGAACTCTTAGAAGAAATAGTTGATATAACTCATGTTCATAATGATTTGGTTAAACATAATATAGTCCAAGATGAACCTGAAGAGAATCGTTTAAGAATTCTAGAACTAAGGTTGCTCCTGCTTATCTTGATGTTTACAATTCTTCTTTACCCGCTTCTATTGATCACAAATCTACAAATTTGATGATATTAGTGCATTGGAAAGAACTAATACTTGGTCTTTAGTTTCTCTCCCTAATAATAAACACTGCATTGAATTGCAAATGGGTGTATAGAGTATAATATAAACCTGATGGTAGCATTGAAAGATACAAAGCCCGTTTAGTTGCAAAAGGTTACACTCAAGAAGAAGGAATTGATTATTTTGATACATTTTCCCTTGTTGCAAAAATTACCACAGTTAGGATTCTCTTATGCATAGCTTCTTCTTAAAATTAGTTTATACGTCAATGTGATGTCAACAATGCATTATTGCATGGTGATTTAGATGAAGAAGTTTATATGATTCCTCCACCAGGTTATTGTGATGATAATAATACTAGTGTGTGTAGATTGAATAAGAGGTTATATGGTTTAAAACAAGCTTCCAAGCAGTGATTTTCCAAACTTTCTGAAACTCTTTTGATTTTTGGACATGTACAATCTAAAGCAGATAATTCATTATTTACAAAGGCAACTCATAACTCATTCATTGTTTCTGTTGTGTTATGTAGATGATATCATTTTAATTGGTGATAACTTAGAAGAAATTAATAATGCAAACTCTTTTTTTGCATGATAGATCCACAATAAAGGATCTTGGAACATTAAATTATCCTTTAGGTATTGAAGTGGCAAGAAATGAAAAAATGATTGTATTTATGTCAAAGAAAGTATGCACTAGATATGCTAAGTAATTATGGGTGTTTAGCTAGTAGACATTGTTCTGCTCTTATGGATTTTAAACAAACTTTCACTACAACAGATGCACCTTTATTAACTGATCCATCTGAACACAGAAGGATAATAGGCAAATTGTTATACTTAACAATTACTAGACTTGACTTATCCTATGCTATTCAAACCTTAACTCAGTTTATGAGTAAACCAAATGAAGCACACTTGGTTGTTGTACACAGGTTACTAAGGTACCTTAGGTTAAGGCATTTTTTACTCTACTAACAACAATCACAAGGTATAGGCTTTCACCGACTCAGATTGCGCAAAATGTGAAGAGACAAGAAGGAGCAATACTGAATATGCTGTATATCTTGGTGAATCGCTTATTTCCTAGAAATTCAAGAAGCAAACTACAGTAAGCAAGTCTTTTGCAGAGAGAGTGAATACAGGGCAAGGAGTTCTACAACTGCTGAAGTCCAATAGATCTTATATATCCCCAATGATTTGAAGATCAACCATACTCAACCAGCTTTGATTTACACTGAGAGTAGGGCTGCCTTTTGCATATAGCAAACAATCCAGTGTTGCATGAGAAGACAAAACACATTCAAGTAGGCTTCCATTACACAAGAGAGAAGATAAAGCAAGACATTATCAAGATTATACAAATTCCAACATCAGAAAATTTGGCAGATGTACCCCAAGGTTCTAGCTTATTCCAGGAGTTCAAGTCCAAAATGGAATTGGTTAACATCCACTCACATTTTTTCCGGGGGGTCTTAAGGCAAGAAATAGATTTTCGGTCAACTAATACCTTTCAATATTAGTAACTAATACATTTTTCAGGGAGTACTTATCAATTTATGCATTTTTCGGGGAGTAATTTTCAATTTATGCATATTAGACACTTAGTATAAATAAGAGATCTCTTTACTCTTTTATTAAGTTAGGTTTTATATTCAAGAGTAGTTATCGAATTCAGTTGTAGCAAACCACTCCAAACCTTCAAGGCATTCCAATCTTCTAATTCTAAAGATGAATTCGATTCTTCAAGTTCTACATGCATAAATCTTTTGTTCTCATACAACATATTCAAAAGAAAAAAGGTCTCACCTTAGCTTAAGAGGTCATATCGTTTTCTCACATGTGTGAGTGTGTGATGATGAAATCAGATGAAAACAACATTTCCCTAATAATTAGGCTTTGCCCTGATTTGCAGTTAAATTAATTAATATATGACTTAACCTAATTAATCACATGCAAAGTGGAGTGATTTATTAATTAATCTGTTTATGGAATCACTATCAGCAACCCACCCAATAATCTCAGGCTAGCTAACATTTAAATATTTTGAGTAAAATGAGGATAAGAATTCCACAGATGCCTAATTGTCTTTTTAAGGCGTAATTAATTTAAGATAATCACCATTATGGTTTACATTTTTGGTACTTAGATTCATAATCAGTATCATGGCCGACACAAGTCCATATAATGACTACAGTGCTGCAATTTCACAACGTCAACACATTAAAACTCTGAAGAGGTCGTATTAAATAATTTGCTCTCTATTAGGTCAATATATTATCATTTTAAACTCTAAAAGAATATTTGAAATAATGTTTGACTACTGTTTAAGATGCATTAATTGAATATAAAAAGTTTGAACAAAGGACATTGAATTAATGAGTAGAAGTTTATGTTAAGTTTCTATGGAAAGCTTCGTAACACTCACGTAATTTATTTAATTAATTACATAGTGAAATATGTTTATAAATTATTTTAGATACATACATTATGTAATATATGTTAGAATTGTTAAATTCATGGACGGATCTATTAGGGGGCTGCACCGGGCTCCAGCCCAATGCAAGCCCCCACTAATCTTTTATATATATATATATATATATATGTGAATGAAATTCAATACATAAATTTAAACCCACATAAATATTATTTTTTATTTTATATTTAATATACAATTTTCAGTGTAAAATTAAAGTCATCCCCACATTCTTTATTCAGCTATTAAATTAAGTCACAACTTGATATAAATATGTTTTTCTAATCTATCATGTCTCTCCTTTTTTCTTTTCTTATTAAAGCTTAATTAAAATATTAAAATTCAAGAATTTTATCCACAACAAATATTTTATTTTATTATAATTTTGAATGTGCTTTCTTGAGTCTCTCACACCCAAACATTTAGGGTATGTTCGTTTCCTGACTACCACAGACATACTTTGACTTTACAATTTCAAATACCCCTTTATTTCAATACTCAATCAAGGTATTTGAAATCCTATATAATTCACCTCTAATACCTATAATTTCACTCTATACCCTACTTACCCAATATCCTAAGTTTTTATAATAATATAAATAATAATCTCCTCACTTTTACATATTTTTCAATACATCACATTCATTTAATCATTACAACAATAATATAATAATACAAATCAATCAACTTTTTCTCCATCCTTCACAATTCTATCCTATAAAATCTCCCAACAAACAAATAATTAATTTTTTAATTAGAACTTTGAAATCCAAGAATTTTGAAGTCTATAATTTTCTACGCCCACTGTAAGCCCGAAACGAACATACACTTAGAGTATAGTCATCTAAATATGGTTCTATTTTTTTTTATTTAGTATTTTTATTTATTTAACTTGTTCAATATTAAATATCTACATTGTTCTCTTAATTTTTGTCCTTTTCTTATGAGGAATATGTATGAATAATTTATATTTTATTGTTATATGTTGTGATAATTACAAGTTTTTGGACACTTTAATATTAGAAAAAGAGAAATTATAAATGTAATAATGTATTAACATGAGTTAAATGAGATATTTTTTTAAATTGATAAACGTTTCTTGAAATGATTTAAAAAATATTGAGCATATGTTGTTTAATTTTGTTTTAACTAATTATTATTTATTAATAAAAAAGTAAAGTATTTTATAAATAAACACCAATATTTTAAAATATTTTTTTTAAAAGTATAGAAAAATTCCGCCTTAATTACTGATGAGTTTTATGTTTTGAAGTCCCATATAACACCATCTAAATTAATATATTAAAAAAAATACTAAATATAAATATAAAATTTTAATGTGACGAAACTTCAAAAATTTTCAGCCCACTCCACCATTAAATCCTAGATCCGTCCCTGGTTAAATTATTGGTTGATTAGGAGATGAGTTTAAAATAATACAGTCGAGACTCTCTCGAAATTTAGGGTTTTTAATTAATTGATTTACTGTATGTAGTAAGTTTAATTGTATTTTAGATATATATTATAATTTAGTAATATATTGTTTATTAATTAATTAATAAATTTAATGTTTAATAGATATAGATGAGTACTGGTCGAGGCGGTGGCAGTGACAGTGGTCATGGTGGTGATGACGGCCCCACTCGTCCTACACTGAGCATTAGGAGGAAGAGGACACTCATACCTCCTATCCAGCGCCCCCACCCTCACAACATCAAGGGGTCGGGTCGAGCTCACAGGCCTGGGGATCGGCGCTGGCCCGTGGAGGGTCGCAAGCCCGCGGATCACAGTCTCTAGCAGGGTCGAGCTCGTGTTCAGCCAAGGCATCTTGTCATCTGTCTAGCACGGGCCCCTCTTCCTATTTGCTGATCGATCTTTATAAAGGATTGTAAGTAATTTTTATTAATTTGTTTAGTTATACAATTAATTTAAAACTAATTTTTTTTTAATATTTTAGGATTATACCCGATCACGAGGCTTCCTCCATAGTCACTAACTCCATCTTGCGTGGTGGAATTGCTATGAATGCCCATAGTTGGAGAGGCATGCCAGAAGACCGTCGCCAAATCTACTTCGATGAGTTCAGGATATGATATTTAATTAATTATTTTATTTTAATATATATATATATATATATATATATATATATATATATATATGTGTGTATATTAATCAAATTTTGTGTTAATGAAATTCAGAAAAAGACGACATGGAGGGATAATCTCCCGACCCAAGATCACTACAAGCAATTTTGTAAGCTTGCTGGTGTACGATACAAAGACCTACTGCACAGGTGGCACATTGGGTGGAGGTATGAAGGGATGGACTTGTCGGAGGATTTGGAGTCGGGCGTCTGAGAATCCATTGTGGTTTGGAATGATCCCAAATACCAGGAGATGTGCGAGAAGAACCGCCAGAACCGCATGAGTCAGGCAGGAGGGAGTGGTGGCATAGCGGTGCATCGGGCTGAATCTCGGTCTATTATGGAGCTTCTCATGCACCAAGTAAGTACTACTAGTCAAACAAAAATATAAATGATATAAACAATAACGTATACGTACGGAAAATTAAATTTGTTCAAACCCGAAACATAAATTGTTCAAAAAAAAAAAAAAGAGTTTGATTTTTTTTTAAAGTGTCTAACACAATGATGGGTAAAAATTATCCGTATCATTATCATCACCAAGATCATTACCATAAAGCCGAAGCAAATCATCATCATTCAATCCACTATCACCGCCATATGAAAAGTATTACTTGTTTCAATGAAAAGTATTACTTATTTAAATGAAAAGTATTACTTGTTTAAATGAAAGAAGTACTTGTTTAAATGAAAAGTAATATTTGTTTAAATGAAAAGTATTAATTGTTTAAATAAAAAGTAATACTTGTTTAAATGAAAAATAGTAATTGTTTAAATAGAAATATAGTACTTGTTTAAATGAAAAATAGTACTCCCTCCGTCCCAAAATCTATGGTAAAGTAGCAACTTTTTGTTGTCCCAAACTCTATGGTAAAGTTACTTACACACTTTATCACATAAAATATTAATAAACAACACTTTCTACCCCAATTACCCATCACTTTATCATTTTATCATATAAAATACTAATAAACAACTCTTCCTACCCCACCACTGTTAGAATTTAGAGGCACGTAAACACGTAATACATGCGCAGCGGAAATAAACAATTCACCAACAATGAACATATAATTGCATAAACGATTACAATAATCGTAACGAGAAATCTTACAGTAATTCAATAGCAGATTTCTCAACTACGGTATCCACGTAATCCCTGTGAACAAATCTGCACAGATTTGCCAGTATTGAATCTGAAACGGAATTTGCTAGGAAAATTCCTAATCTAGATTTTATGGAGATACTAGGTTTTATTGTTGTAGTAAATAATGAATCCCAAGATGTCATATATATAGGGAGAGGTTGACTTAAATCTTAAGCAATTTTTATTAGCAAGATAATTCCTAATCTTGAAAAATAAATCTCAAAGATATGTTTTTCCCTACGGATATTTTCCTACAATAATTTTCCATAATATTATTTGGGATTCCTATTTAATTAAATTAAATTTAATTAAATAGTAATAATAATTAATTCTAAATTAATATATTATTAATTCTCCATAAATTAAATATTAAATCTAATTTAATACTTAATCAACCAACTATAATCCGTACACGGGGGTTACTTGTTGTGTGACCCATAGGCCCTCATATATCGAGCGATTAGTCAAACTAACGGTCTTAATTGAACCCTAGACAATAAATCAGACATTCTCAATATATGAGGTACGTTGCGAGAAACGTGCAACTACCTGTAACTGTAACATGGGCTATTACGATTTTCTCCTTTCATTCACGAATAATCGATTAGTTTTGAACATGATGAAGTATCTATTCAAATAACTTAATCAATTTATCTCCAATCACTAATTGATCACTTGTGTCACACTTGGCTACAAAGTCCAAGTTGACGTGCATTGGCCAATGACTTTGATCTAATTATGATGAGAAGATGAATATTCTCTCTAAATCCACTTTGAGGAATGAATCCTTTTCTTGGCTCAACTACCACGCACATGCATTTCGTGATGAACCCAATCCAAGCCATATCTACCCATAGACGGGTGCAAGCGTCGGTAATGGTCAAAGTTCATCACTCCACACATGTCGTGCGTATTGACCTCAAGTCAAAAGAGTATCGCATCGCTGCCACTAACCAAGACACCCGTAGACACATATAGTGGAACTACATCAAACGATTTCTCGGATGGGTATACCTACCCTCTATCATATTTGTGTATCCATCATGAGATACCTAGTATCGCGTAGTAAGTGAGTCTCACTACACTCTCTAAGAGTATGATGCAGATCGCAGACCAATCACCATTGCATTATCAATATCCCATTTTTGATGATCCTCGATTGGGGCTATTTGAGAATCATGCTTAGGTCATCTGAGTTCTCACTCACTCAATGACAACAATGATTCAAGGGAACACAGATAAGAACAGATGCAAACAATTAAACATAATATTCTAATAAGTGTAATGTCATACATTTGATATTAAACAAACAGTAATATTAAACCAACACTGAATATTATCTGAGTATTATGTCCTTACAATGGATTGTCTCTAGGACACTAACACTAACAATCTCCCACTTGAACTAGAGCCAACCACCTACATGTCTAAACCCTAGACCATCAAAATGTCTAGTGTGTACATGAACACTCAAAGCCTTGGTGAACAGGTCAGTGAGATTATCCTCCGTGGGGACACGTTCTAATTCTATATCTCCTCTAGCGATTATCTCTCTTATCAAGTGATAACGCCTCGGTACATGCTTGTTTCTGTTGTTGGATCTCGGTTCCTTAGCTTGCGCAACCGCACTAGTGTTGTCACAATACAACTTTATTGGACTGCTGGCACTTGGAACTACCCCTAGTTCACTTAAGAACTGTTTTATCCAGACAACTTCTTTGGCAGCTTCCGCCGCAGCAATGTACTCAGCCTCGGTTGTTGAATCTGCGGTAGTTTCTTGTTTGGAACTATTCCAACTAACCGCCCCAACATTGAGAACGAAGACATAGCCCAACTGCAATCTATAATCATCACAGTCTGATTGGAAACTTGCGTCAGCATAGTCAGTTGCCACTAGCTCTAACTGTCCTCCATAGACCAAAAAACAATCTTTGGTACGTCTAAGGTACTTAAGAATGTTCTTGACAGTAATCCAGTGAGGTCCACCTGGATTCTGCTGGTATCTACCAGTGGTGCTGACAGCGAAGGCCACATCTGGCCTAGTGCAGGTCATGGCGTACATGATGGATCCAATTGCAGATGCATATGGTATATCCTTCATGCGCTGGATATCAGTGTCTGTGGAAGGACAATCCTTCTTAGACAGCTTTATCCCATGACATGCTGGCATAGAACCTCTCTTAGAGTTCTCCATCGCAAATTGCTTCAACACCTTGTCTATGTAGGTTGACTGTGACAGCCCCAACATCTTCTTGGATCTATCCCTATGGATCTTGATCCCTAAGATGTAGCAGACTTCACCAAGATCCTTCATAATGAAGGTCTTTGACAACATTTTTTCACAGACTGCATGAGTGGGATATTATTTCCCATAATGAGTATGTCATCGACATACACAACTACAAAAATAATATTCTTCCCACAACATTTTCGATAAATGCACGGATCTTTCGAATTTCTGATGAAGTCAAATTATTTAACAGCCTCATCAAAACGGATATTCCAACTCCTAGAAGCTTGCTTCAATCCATAAATTGATCGTTTAAGCTTGAAGATTAGATTTTGGCCTTGATATAAAACCTTCAGGTTGAGTCATAAACACTTCCTTATCAATGTTGCCATTGAGGAAAGCTGTTTTGACGTCCATCTGCCAAATTTCATAATCTAGATGTGCTGCTACCGCAAGTAAAATTCGGATGGATTTGATCTTTGCAACTGGTGAGAAAGTCTCGTCATAGTCAATGCCTTCGCGCTGACTATAACCTTTCGCCACCAACCTAGCATTGTAGGTTTGTACTTTTCCATTTGCATCAGTCTTACGCTGGAAGACCCATTTGCAACCTATGGGTCTAACCCCTTTCGGCAATTCAACCAAGTCCCAAACTTGATTAACGTACATCGAGTCCATCTCGGATTTCATGGCTTCATGCCACTTCTTTGAGTCAACATCTAATATTGCCTCAGTGTAAGTTCTAGGTTCGTCTTTATCCGGGATCTCCACGTCATCATGTTCCTCTACGAGGAAACCATAATATCTGGTGATCAGATTACGAACTCTGGTGGACTTACGGAGTTGTGGTTGTTCAGGCTGCACATTCTGATTGTGAAAATTTTGTGGTGCAGCGATTTCATCGTTGACCGGAGAGGCTTCAAGAGCGACACTTCTGGATGCTCCTTGAGCACTTTCGGATGCCTCTTGAGCGGGAGTTTGAACTATGCTGTTCTCATTCAGCCTACTTGGAGTTCGTTGCTCAGGCAATGCAACTCCTATGATGTTCTCATTCAGCCTACTTGGAGTTCATTGCTCGGGCAATGCAACTCCAATTACGCTCCCACTGGCTGAAAGAGGATTACTATGTGATAAACTTCCACCATGTGAGCTACTGAATGCTCCCACTGATTATTTGTCATGTTGCTTTGACAAGATATCAGTCTCCTTGTTAATTTGTGGTTCTTGAATTTCTTCAAGTTCTATCGTCTTACGGCCATGTTCCTTGAAGACGTAGTCTTCTTCAAGGAATTTGGCCTGCCTAGAAACAATCACTGTTTTTTTATCGGGTAGATAGAAATAATATCCTCTAGTTTCTTTAGGATATCCCACAAAGTAACCCTTTTCACATTTTCATTCCAACTTATCAGTGAGCATTTTCTTCACAAACGCGGGGCAACCCCACGTTCTCATGTGAGAGAAATTTGGCTTCTTGCCATACCATAACTCGTACGACGTATGCTCAACTGATTTGGATGGAATCATATTCAGAATGTAGATTGAGGTTTGGAGCGCGTATCCCCATAAGAATGTTGGAAGAGAGAAAAAGCTCATCATGGACCTCACCATGTCTAACAAGGTTCGGTTTCTCCTCTCGGACACTACATTCATTTGGGGTGTGCCGGGAGGAGTCCATTGTGATTGGATTCCATGCAACTTCAGATAATCAGTGAATTCATGGCTGAGATATTCTCCTCCTTGATCCGATCGAAGAGTCTTAATACTTTTACCAAGATGCTTCTCAACTTCAGCTTTGTACTCCTTAAATTTCTCGAAAGATTCGGATTTGTGTTTCATCAGATACACATACCCAAACCTAGAGAAATCATCAGTAAAAGTTATGAAGTAGGCGAAGTGATCCCTAGCTAGAGTGGGCAATGGTCCACAAACGTCACTATGGATCAACTCTAGAACCTCTTTGGCACGAACCCTTTCCCAGAAAAAAAGGTTTATTGATCATTTTGCCCTTGAGATAAGATTCGCAATTACCATAAGACTCAAAGCCGAATAGGGTTAAGTAGTCTAACTTTCTTAACCTTGCAATCCTCTTCTCATTTGCATGACCAAGTCTACAATGCCATAAGTAAGTCGGGTTTTCATGATTACTAAGTTTGAGTCGTTTGTTTTGTATATTAAGAATATTATGTCCACAATGCAACAAGTATAAACCATTCGATAAAGGAGCATTACCATTAAGCGAAAAATAACAATTATTATTTGCAAAATTGAAGGAAAAACCTTCAATGTCTAACATAGGAATAAAAATAATGTTTCGAGTAATAGAGGGAACAAAATAACAATTATTCAGTTCAAGTCTAAAACCAGAGGGTAAATCAAAAACATAAACGCCAACACGTTCAGCAGCAACTCTTGCTCCATTCCCAACGTGTAGAGCGACTTCACCTGGCCTAACTGCCCTGCTATGCTTTAGACCCCGCACATTAGTGCAAATGTGTGAGCCACAACCGGTATCCAATACCCAACAGTTAATATCATTTGTGGACATGTTTATCTCAATAACAAACATACATGTTCCAGAGGCTGAGACACCTTGTGTCTTCTTTTCAGCTGCTAGAAATCTTACATGTAGATTCGAGCAAAAGACATTACATGTCCCTATAAAAGTCCCGTTAGATGTAGATTCGAGCAAAAGACAAGGGTCTTTAAGTACTCATTGGAACGAAATCTCCGGTTTACTTTTAATTTTGATGGAAGACATCTTATCAAATTAATGAGAAAACCATATTTAGTGAGGAACGTTTTTAAAGATGGGGTATTAATTGCTTAATCGAGATCCATCATGATGTCTAAGTCACATTTGAGCAATTACGGGCGCCGCCTACCCAAACATGACACACACGGACTAACAAATATTTGGGCGCCGTCTACCCAAGCATTTAACACGGTCCGACAAATATTGGGCGCCGCCTACCCAATAAGTTATAATGCAGACCATAAAACGAGTTAACTAATTTCAACGAGCAAACAAGTTAACAGTGGGTTTTAATAAATCCTTTTTGAAAAATAAACTTTAAGTCCAATTAAAGTTTCAATTTTAAGATTATTAAAAAAAACATAATTAATCTAATTAATTGTTTTATTTTTGGTCCAACTAATTGTATTTCAGAATTTTAAACTTAATTTAAAAAATTCCAATTTAATTTATTTATTATTTCATTCCCGGGGGCTCAGGTGCAATTTCCAAAATTTGCACGGGAGGGCCTATCTCAAATCAAATTTTCAAAACAGCCCTCCTACATCATCACCCTTTCCAAATCGAATCCAATCCAAAAAATCCAAACACCCAAATCATCCAAATTCCAGAATTTTGATTTCAACACAATTAATCCGATGAATTTATTCGTTAAATCGAACTAAGAACCGAAACAAAAAAAATATCCAGATTCAATTGCTCGAAACAAGGGACGAAATCGGAAATTTGCGACGCATGGTGACGGCAATCGAGAGTTGCAGAAAGGGGCGAAGATCGTGAATCGCGATGGTGCATCGCAAATCGCGATGGGGCAACGCGAATCACGCCGCGGGCTTCCCCAAGCGTCGCGAGGTACGACACCTAGCGCCGGCCTACGGCGACACGGCGTAGCGCCGCCGGCCGTGAGATGAAATAGTGCAGCAGCGGAACAAACCCCAATCTGGGTAAACCCTAATTGGGTTGGGGACGAAAAAGGGTGCAACCCGCAAACAAAAAAACCGAGAGCAAACAACAATTAAGGGGTGCGGTTTCTTCAAAAGAACCGTGCCCTTTGGTTTAAAAAAACTTAATTTTAATTTTAAAAACCAAAAGCAATTATATTAAAGAGCCTGATACTCTGATACCACTGTTGGAATTTAGAGGCACGTAAACACGTAATACATGCACATCGGAAATAAACAGTTCACCAACAACGAACATATAATTGCATAAACGATTACAATAATCATAACGAGAAATCTTACAGTAATTCAATAGAAGATTTCTCAACTACGGTATCTACGTAATCCCAGTGAACAGATCTGCACAGATTTGCCAGCGTTGAATTTGAGACGGAATTTGCTAGGAAAATTCCTAATCTAGATTTTATGGAGAAACTAGATTTTCTTGTTGTAGTAAATAATGAATCCTAGAATGTCATATATATAGGGAGAGATTGACTTAAATCTTAAGCAATCTTTAATAGCAAGATAACTCATAATCTTGCAAAACAAATCTCAAAGATATGTTTTTCCCTATGGATATTTTTCTACAATAATATTCCATAATATTATTTGGGATTCCTATTTAATTAAATCTAATTTAATTAAATAGTAATAATAATTAATTCTAAATTAATATATTATTAATTCTCCATAAATTAAATATTAAATCTAATTTAATACTTAATCAACCAATTATAATCCGTACACGGGGGTTACTTGTTGTGTGACCCATATGCCCTCATATATCGAGCGATTAGTCAAACTAACGGTCTTAATTGAACCTAGACAATAAATCAAACATTCTCAATATATGAGGTACGTTGCGAGAAACGTGCAACTACATGTAACTGTAACATGGGCTATTACGATTTCCTCCTTTCATTCACGAATACTCGATTAGTCTTGAACATGATGAATTGTCTATTCATATAACTTAATCAATTTATCTCCAATCACTAATTGATCACTTGTGTCACACTTGGCCACAAAGTCCAAGTTGACGTGCATTGGCCAATGACTTTGATCCAATTATGATGAGAAGATGAGTATTCTCTCTAAATCCACTTTGAGGAATGAATCATTTTCTTGGCTCAACTACCACACACATGCATTTCGTAATGAACTGAATCCAAACCATATCTACTCATAGACGGGTGCAAGCGTCGGTCATGGTCAAAGTTCATCACTCCACACATGTCGTGCGTATTGACATCAAGTCAAAGGAGTATCACATCGCTCCCACTAACCAAGACACCCGTAGACACATATAGTGGAACTACATCAAACGGTTTCTCGGATGGGTATACCAATACCCTCTAAGGTATTTGTGCATCCATCATGAGATACCTAGTATCTCGTAGTAAGTGAGATCTCACTACACTCTCTAAGAGTATGATGCAGATCGCACACCAATCTCCATTGCATCATCAATATCCCATTCTTGATGATCCTCGATTGGGACTATTTGAGAATCATGCTTAGGTCATCTGAGTTCTCACTCACTCAATGACAACAATGATTCAAGGGAACACAGATAAAAACAAATGCAAACAATCAAACATAATATTCTAATAAGTGTAATGTCATACATTTAATATTAAACAAACAGTAATATTAAACCAACACTGAATATTATCTGAGTATTATGTCCTTACAATGGATTGTCTCTAGGACACTAACACTAACAACCACTTTATCATTATTCCACTAAATCCTTATGAACAGTAAGAATACCATAGAGTTTGGAACGGAGGGAGTACTTGTTTAAATGAAAAGTAGTACTCCCTCCATCCCGAAAGACTCTACACCAACTTTTCGGCGCAAAGATTAAGAAAAGTTATTTTATGGGGGGTAGTAAGTGTGTATGGGGGGCAATAAGTGTGTGTTGTAAGGTTATAAGTTGAGAAGAGTGTGTCCATTTTTGGATGTGCAAAGTCTTATGGGACAGACCAAAAAGGAAAGTGTGTTAGTCTTCTGGGACGGAGGGAGTACTTATTTTAATGAAAAGTAGTATTTGTTTAAATGAAAAGTATTACTTTTTTAAATGAAAAGTAGTACTTATTTAAATGAAAAGTATTACTTGTTTAAATAGAAATGTAGTTTCAATGAAAAGTAGTACTTATTTCAATGAAAAGTAGTACTTGTTCAATGAAAAGTAGTACCTGTTTAAATGAAAAGTAGGAATACTTGTTTAAATGAAAAGTATTACTTGTTTAAATAGAAATGTAGAAAAGTACTACTAGTTTAAAATGAAAAGTAGTACTTATTTAAATGAAAAGTTGTACTTGTTTAAATGAAAAGTAGTACTTATTTAAATGAAAAGTATTACTTGTTTAAATAGAACTGTATTACTTGTTTCAATGAAAAGTAGTACTTGCACTACAAAAAACTCGGGGTTTAATCAAATTCAACGCGTTTAGAAACGGATTGGTAAACCGTCGCTAATTAGCGACGATTATTCTGATTTAGCAATGGCTTTGCGATGGTTTGCCCGAATTGGACTATAACGGGTTGGTTTAGCGACAGAATAAACTGTCGCTAAAGGCCGCATAGAAACCGAGCATTTTCGACCGTTGGTTAGCGTTAATAAAGACCTGGGCCACACTTTATCGACGAAATTAGCGACGGATTTCTAAAAATTGTTGCTAATTTTTATTGCTATAAAAAGTGGGTCGCGGATCATTTGATCCACCCCTGATTTCAATCTATGCGTCGTCGAAGAGAAACGATTCAACCCGGTTTTCAATTAATATAAAGGTACATTTTTTTTATTTTATCTACATATTTCTAATTAATTGTAATTTTTTAAAATTAATTTATAATTTTTTAATATTTAATTTAGATGAATCATCAAGCTGGCGCTGGTGTCGTTCCAACTCGTCTACCTATCCATATCTTAAACGGATGGTAAGTTATTTTTATAATTTATTATATAATGTGCACGTTTACTATTTTCACGTGTTTTTGCGAGCGAGTTTTTTATTAGTATTTGAAATGATAAAGTAATTTTTAAAGCTGCATATAAAAGATGAGAGGTAGATCTATAATATTAATACCCCTCCTTAAAAATCACTTTATCATTTGAAATACTAATAAACAACCCGCTCACTAAAACTCGATAATAAAGGTGGTGTGCACGTTATTTTGGACGGAGATAGTATTATTTATTTAATATTTTAGTATTGTGCCCGGTCACAAGGCTTCCCAAATAATTAAAAATTCTATATTTAGGAGTGGGATTGCGGTGAAGGCTCACCGATGGAAATATGTGACAGCTGAACGATGTCAGACTTATTTCGATGAGTTCACGGTAAAATTATTTAATTTATAATTAATTTTATTCTTATTTATATTAATTGATCAAATTGAATTAATAAGTTGTATTGTAAATAAAATACAGGAACGTACGGTGTGGAGTCCTGATGTTTCGACCGAGGAAGTACAAAAAGCATTGAACAAAATGACCCATGTACAATACAAAGATCTTATGCATAGGTGGCGTCAAGCATGGAATGAAGACGGGCTGAACTTATCGAACGTAGGTGGCGATGACGTACGTATGGGAGTCGTTTGTTGCAGGTTGGAGACAAGAGCCATTTAAATTTTTTTGTTTATGGCATGATTGAACAATTTTAATTATATTTGTTTTATTTCTATTTTATCCGACGAATTATGTTTTTTTAATTATGTTGAACAATTTTAATTTCTATTTTTTATTTATTTATTTCTATTTTTTTTAAATTTATTTCTGTTTTTAGCGACGGATTTGTGATGGTTTTAGCGACGGATTTTTGAAATCCACCGCTAAATCCGTCGAAACTAGCGACAATTATTCCATCGCTATAACCGTTGCATAATAGCAACGGTTTTTAAACCATCCCTGAAACCGTCGCTATTTTTCATTCAAAAAAAAACCCAGCAATTTCTTTTTATACAACACAGTCGAACCAACTCAATTTTTTCCAAAAAAAACACTAAAGTGTGTGTAGAAAGAGGCAAAAATCATTTTTGAAGTGCATATTGGCACCGGAAGCATTTCACAATCGAGAATGATTTCACCGTACGTTTTTGCATTTCTACCGTTTAAATATATATAGTGTAATATATATAATTGATAAGTTTGTTTTGTATTTGATGTTGATATATATTATGTAGATAGTTTATGTTAAATGAATGTTGTCATAGATAATTATTTGGTGGATTTGTTTGATGTTATTTGATAGAAGAATATATTTGGATATTTACATATAAAGACGAAACTCCGACTAATTTTTTGTAGAATTAATATGTTGATATGATTTGAAACAGATGCAATATCCGAATCATTAGTGGATGTATCCAACTCCTCGACTTATCAACGGATGTATAAATACGGAGTTCATGAATGAAGTTAATAACTTCATTTACTTTGCAACTAATCATGGTGCAACAGATTCAGAAGGTCGTATAAGATGTCCGTGTAATGCAAAAAAGTTTAAGAACAAATCATACAAAACCATTATCGATGTTCAAACACATATCATCGTGAATGATTTCGTTCCTTATTACTATAATTGGACACGTCATAGTGAAGATCGATGTAATGTTGATTTAAATGATCTTGAAGAGTATTATAATGCTATCGAATATAATGAGACACGCGATGATCCTGGAGTACAGTTCGAGACACCTGGAATGAATACACAGGATATGTATCATACGGTGATCATGGAAACTGGTGGGTTTGAAGATGAGGCTATGGAGGAGGAACCAAATGAGGAAGCATCTAAGCTTTACAGAATACTCAAAGCAGCTAATGAAGATCTGTATGATGGATGTCAAACTCACTCTCTGTTGTCATTCAATGCTTGACTCATGGCTATCAAGGCTGAGAATAAACTTTCTCAAAGAGTCTATAATCAGATTAGTAGATTATTCAATGAGGTATGTTCTCCCGGTAATAAGGTGCCTATTACAGAATATCAAACCAAGAATCTGTTGAAGAGTATGAGTCTACCAGTAGAGAGTATTGATTGTTGTATCAATAACTGCATGTTATTCTGGGGTAATGAAGAAGACACAAAGCTAGATAAGTGCAGATTTTGTGGGCACTCTCGGTACAAAGTATCGCGTCGGAACTGGACTAACGACCGATGAAAGCGGATTAAAAAGAAGAAAGTGGCAAATAAAAAGATGTATTACATCCCTATCATTCCTCGTCTTCAGACATTGTATCAATCTAGTGCCACAACCAAAGATATGACATGATATCTGTTGGGAGATGAATTTAATAAAGAGAGATTTTGATTTGATCCCAAAACCCCTGAGTATGACATGTTCAGGATAATCTTAATAGTTGAGTCAGGATTCAATTTTAGAGTGTTCAGGATGTTATATGCAAAATGTATAGTCAGCAGATATAGATCAGGACAGGTTCTGAAGACTCAGTAAGATTATGAAGAAACTAAAGTTTCAAAGATGAAACCAAGTTTCAAGTTTCAAATGAAATCGAGATATCAAGACTCAAAGCAGAAATCGAGAATCAAGACTCAAAGTGAAATCGAGAATCAAGACTCGCAGAAATCGAGAAATCAAGACCAAAGGAGAAATCGAGATATCAAGACTCAGAGAGAAATCAAGACTCAAAGATGAAGACTCAAGATATCACCAAGATATTTGTGAAGACTCAGAAGACTCTGAAGACTCAAAAGATCCTGAAGACGCAGAAGATGTACATGTAAGATGAAGATCAAGGATATCAAGGCACAAAGAATTATCAAGACTCAAGAATGTATCAATGCTCAAGATAAACCTCAATGTTCCGAGGCAATCGAAAATATCTATCCGGCGGATTCAATAATCGAGAAAAAAATGCGATTCCTTAGAAAAATAGATATTGCCCAAGACATTCTCATGCAGACAAAAGGAACTAAGACAAAGTGTTGTTAAGGTTATATCACTTAGAAATGTAACCAAAAAGAGCCGTTGAGGTTGTCTACCTTTAACTGGAGACAAAAGTCAAAAAGAAGAAGACATCATCAGACATTATCGACAATCGACAAAAATGACAAAGTCACCGAAAAAGATGTCAGAAGTACTAAGTTCCAGACTGCAAAAAGTGATGACCAGCTACATGAAAAGCAGTTTACCTAAAACGTGTTAGGGAGTCTCAAACCCTAAATATAGCCGTTCATCACACACCATAAGAGGAAACTCATGGAGCTATCTCTTCCAACGGATAGTTTTTCAAGAGTGACCTTGGTGTTTGCCTATAAATACTTGTGACCCTCTACATTGAAGGTTACGGGAAATTTGTAAGCAACTCAAGAGCTCAAACTTATTATTGCAAGTTAAAGCACTCAAAAAACCAAGAATTTCCCAAGTGCTTTATTTCGAAGAGAGCTCATTCCAATAAGCCTAGCTTGATAAGATATATCCAAAGCTTAGTCGAGATATCCTAGCCTTTGCATTGTTCTTAATTGTAAAGGATATCTCATCCTAGTTGGAAACCAACCAAGAAACCCCAAACCCTTTGTAAGGTAGTTTGAGTGTGATTGTTGGTGAGATTGGAGTTGTAAAGAGTTAGTAAACTACAAGGAGGTAGTCAGAAAACTCTAGAGGAGAAGTGAGTAATCTATCTTGGATAGACATAAAGCTTGTGTGTTTTTGAGTTAGTAAACTACAGAGGTAGTCAGAAAGCTCAAAATAGAAAGGTTAGTAAACTACAGAGGTAGTCAGAAAACCTTAGGAAGTGATTAGTGAATTTCTCTGAAGTGATAAGGGAGAGTGGACGTAGGAGCTTGAGTCTCTGAACCACTATAACTTGTCAGTTCTTTTGCCTTCGCTTTGCTTTTGATTAATCAAGCTGATATCTTTAAACCGAAAAGCATATTTTCACCGATATTCAATTGAATCAATCCAATCGGGTTGCATCCGAATCAATCACGCCCTAATCACTGTTCCATTAAAAAGGAAGGTTTTCAGCAAAAGCTTAAAACGAGTATAAACTAAGGGCCAACCATTCCGCACATCTGAGTAGCTAGAACAGATAATTACCAAACTGAACTTACTCTTCTGAGGGTTCAAGAAGTTAGTTATCCGATCCAAGCAACTTCAGATCTCTAAACTCGTGGATCGGTTGGGATTATCTCGAGGTATCTGAAAGCAAACAGATCACCGCTCGAGTAGACTTTGACTCGAGCGATTTGTGCTTCTCGAACCAAATCATCGTGACAACCCCGACCCAAGTGACCTCGAAGAAAAAAAAGTTTTAAAAACACCAAACACGCAGTATTCCCCATACACGTAAAGACTCGTTTACACCGGGACCAACAAGTGGTATCGGAGCAAAGGGTTCAACTTGACCACCGCTTTGTTGACCAAAGTCTTATTTGCAAATATACTTGTGGTCTATCTCAAAACAGCATCTTTTTTTGTCAATTCTTAAAAGACTTCGAGACAAAATGTCTTCTAAGAAACTTCCCATGTTTTCTCGAGAGAAACTATGATTTATGGAGACTGAGAATGCAGGCTCACCTATATTCCAAACATGAACGTATGTGGAGAGTGGTCTCTGAAGGGCCATTCCAATTTCATCGTGGTGAATCCTGCAGGAACAAAAAATGAGAGAAATGATCCCCGTGATAGAATTTCCTAAGTCCGATGACCAACCGACTCTCTGAGGAGAGGAAGTTAGTCAATCTAGACTATATTGCTAAAGACACACTATACAAGATAAATTGATGATGGTGTGATGGGAATGATTTCTCACCGTAATATTTGCAAAAAGAAATTTGGAATACACTAGTCATGAATGTGCCAAGGCACGATCATATCAAGGAAAACAAACTTTCGGTTGCAATTGGAAAGTTTGATAGTTTTGAAATGGAAGATGGTGAATCTATAGACAAATTGGAAGTCGATTCACTAAAGATTATGAATGATCCGAATGCACTTGGAAAGAGATATCCACAGAGAGAAGTGGCATTGAAAATTCTTAGAGGTCTTTCTAAGAAATGGGATATTCATGCCGTGGGTGATTGAAAACACCAAAAACATTGATTCAATGCCATATCAACAAGTCTTCTCCGAAATTTGAAGGCCTATGAGTTTGTAATTGATAAGAAATCTAAAAAGGTCGACAAAGAAATATGATTCATCATCTAGTAAAAAAATGTGGCTTTCAAAGCCAAGGATAAAACCTCAGAAAACTAGAGAGAGTTCGAGAACTCCCTTGCTAAAAATCGGGATGAACTTGAGGATAAGCTAGCAAGACCGATGGCAAGGAGGTTTGAAAGACTTAATAGTCGATATGGAAAATACAAAAACTATTACAGAATCACAGTACCGTAAGAAAAAGCCGAGGACAAATCAACCGAGAAGAAGAAGGACCTGAAAGCTGAAGGATCTTCATCCAAAAGGAAGGACTCCAAGTCCAAAGAAGAAAGTGATCAGGATGATGATGCCAACAGATGCTACAATTGCCAAAAAAAAGGTCACTTCCAGTATGATTGTCCTGACCTGAGTGCTAAGGAGAGAAGAGAAAGACAAGCTAAAAGAGACAAGAAGTTCTCTAGCAAAAAAGGCCATGGTTGCGTAAGAAGAACATTCTCGAGGAAGGATCTAGCTCTTCGGATGAAATATTCTCAAACAGTGAAAGTGATGACCTCTGTCTAATGGCTGTTGAGGAGGTAAACTCTTCTTTCTATGTTGTTGCTCCTACACTAGCACAAGAGTTGTCAAGTTCAACTGTAAACAGTCATTTTGACTTGATGGATTCTTTTGAGAATCGATGAAGGACTATGTCGTTTCTATAAGAACTCGCTAAATGAAACTCAAGAGCGTAATAAGGAACCTCAAGGTCAAAATCTTAAATGGAAAGACTCTAGCAATACTGAAATCACTTCTCAATTAATGGGAGCTACTGATGAACTGGATGTTTCTAAAAGTACAACTCTCGAGAAAGAGAAGTTGATAGTGACCCTGAATGAAAAGCTAGAGAAATCCATCAAGAGATTCAAATTGATCGTAACCAAATTCAATGACCTCTCGAGAAGCATGAGACTCTACAGAATCGTGAGGATAGTCTTGAAGAAGAAGAAGCTAACTCTATTAAATAATCGCATCTAAAGTAATAGATGAAATTCGAGTTATCGAGACCGCCACTATAAAATCTGGATTGAATACATTCCGTAGGGAACCTCACAAGGTCATCTCAATGTTGCATCAAGTAGCAAGAAGACAATCTTTGTTAAACCAGTGGCACCTACACTTCAAACTGAAGAAATGCCCAAGGTGTTAGACAAGGGAAAAATGACATATGGTTCCAGTAAAACTGAATGATCAGGTAAGAAAGCCTAAACCTCAGGTGAAGGCTAGAAAACCTGAGCACTCAATAGGAAAATTTCAGGCAAGTACTTCGAAGCCTCAAGCTAAGAATACAAACCCGAAAGGATCTCAGACTTGAACCATCAGAGGAATCTTCAGAAGAGAAACACTCAGCAGAGACATTCTCAACTGAAGAGACCAAGTCCTCAGTATACTAAAAGACCCAAATTTCAGTATAGGCAACCTGAACCCCACTTGCCTAAGGGTAAAGGTTACCTGAACCCGAGTCAAGAAAAAGATTCGCACCGGGCCGCATGTAAGGCAAAGCAAATGAACAAAAGGCATGTACCAAAGAAAAACTCTAAGGCTCATGTTCATGCTAAGGCAAGCACTCATACACACATGAAATTGCTAAGGCACCCGTGAGTAGTAAATGTGTATGTAGATGTTTATGGAAGATGACGCCCACTCTAAAGTGATTAGAGTTGTCGACAGATTTGGATTCCTAAAGGTACAACTAACCTTGTAGGACCCTACACAAATTGTGTACCTAAGAATTGATCTGTTTTTCGGGAGGAAAACAAGGGCACCGAAGTCGATTGAAGATCACATAAAGACCGATGAGTGGAGATGAAATGGCCCCTGCTGTATGGTATCTTGACAGTGGATGCTCAAGACATATGACAGGATTCAAGAAGATACTCAGTGACTATGTTGAACAAAGAGGCCCTCGGATCACATTTGGAGATAACTCCAAGGGATTGCATCAAGGATATGGAACTTTGGAAATCGACTCAGTTCATATCCATGGTGTTTCATATGTATCCGATTGAAGCATAATCTGCTTTCAATAAGCCAATTACGTGATAAGGGTTTTAATGTTGAGTTCTCTAAGAACTTATGTTATGTGAAAGATGATATTTCACGTAAAAATATTACTTGACCGGGTACAAGAAAATGAAATGTGTATCTTGGCGATTGAGTTCAACTCCTAAAGATACATGTTTGGTTGCAAAAAGTTCCACAGATACCAGTTGGTTATGGCATAAAAAAGAATGAATCACCCGATTTTCAAAACCCTCGAATAAACTTGCAAGATTAGATCTTGTGAGAGGGTTGCCTTAATGAAGTGTTCAAGAAGGAACATTTTTGTGATGCGTAAAAAAAGGAAAACAAGTTAAAGCATCATTTAAAAGCAAAGTAGATGTTTCTACTGAGAGAATACTTCAGTTGTTGCATATGGATCTTTTTGGTCCAGTAACACCAGTGAAGCACTAATGGCAGAAATATACACTCGTAGTAGTTGATGACTACTCAAGATATACTTGGGTCATATTCTTACTCAAGAAGAAGGAAACTCGAGATAAAGTCTACTGAATTATCGAAAAGGCTCAAGATTGAAAAGAATCGAGAAAGTGGGTCAAAATCGATCCGACAAAGGAACCAATTTATAAACCATATTATATTTGATTATTGTGCAACAAATGGAATTACTCATGAAACATCAACTGCAAGGACCCCTCAACAAAATGGTGTTGCTGAAAGAAGGAACATGACTCTAAAAAAAGAAGTTCGCAAGGACCATGATAAATTGGGTCGAGATTCCTAAAAGATTTTTTGTTTGAAGTCATCAACACCGCATGCTATTCACAAAATGATCCATGCTTGACCAAGAGTCAAGGCAAAACACCATACGAAGCTTTGGAATGAAAGAAAGCCTCTTGTTTTTTTCTTTTTTTTTCGTGTTTTTGGTTGCAAGTTTTTCATACACAATAATGGTAAAGATCAGTTGAAAACATTTGATAGCAAAGTCGATGAAGGAATATTCTTAGATATTCTCGGGTTAGTAAAGCCTTCAGAGTTTACAACCCGTAGGACTTTATTGTGGAGGAAAGTTGTTTTTGATGAATCTACTTGTGTTCGTAAGAAACAGAACATGATGCGTAAGAAATGACCAAGAGAATCACCAGATTAAGCCTAAAAAAGAATGACAAATCATCCATCGAACTCGAAAAGAAGAAGCCCGGTCACCTTCTATGAATGGAGTGACTCGACTCGCATAAAGAAGTTCGTGGATGGAACTCGTGGATGGTGAGACTCAGAAAGCCAACACACCAAAGGTGACCAATCCGAACAGACACACCGCCTCGCACTCGTATGTGATGCCAATGACGATGTGGTCACAGCTGAGGTAAATTCTGAATCTATCAACCAAAGGGGAACAAATGTCACTGACAATGTTCTGAATAGAATTTCCCCTGAGGAAGATGATTCCCTTTCTCCTTTTCTGTTGTTCCCTGAGTTTATTGAACTAACTGAACCTAACATTTCAAATGTTGAGGATACTATTGAAGGGGGAACATCTAGAAGAAGTTGGTTAGATAGTCATCCTACAAGTCAGATTGTGGGTGATCTAACTGAAGGTGTTAAAACAAGAAGGTTCCATGGAGAGAGTGCACTATTCTTCACGCTTCCTATCGTAGAAAGAGCTCATGAGATTGAAGACGCCCTACAAGATTCTTTTTGGATTACTGCTATGCAAGAAGAGCTGAATCAATTCTCAAGGAATGAGGTATGGGAGCTAGTGGATAGACCTGAAAGGCACAATGTTATTGGAACCAAGTGGGTATTTAAGAATAAAAGAGATGAGAATAACAACATTGTAAGAAACAAGGCAAGGCTAGTTGCACAAGGTTATTCCCAAGAAGAAGACTTGGATTATGATGAAACCTTTGCACCTGTTGCAAGACTAGAAGCCATCAGATTGTTTCTTGCATATGCTGCCCACATGAAGTTCACAGTCTATCAGATGGATGTGAAAAGTGTATTTCTGAACGGTGTGCTTAAGGAAGAGGTTTATGTGGAACAACCTCCTGGTTTCAGACAGAATGACCAAGTTTACCAGCTCCAAAAAAGCCTTGTATGGTCTTAAGCAAGCACCAAGAGCATGGTATGATACTCTTTCTCAGTTTCTTACTGACCACGGTTTTGTCAAAGGAACTGTTGATAGAACTTTGTTCAGGATAGAAGATGGGGAAGATATCTTACTAGTTCAGATATATGTTGATGACATCATTTTTGGATCTCCAAATCATCAGTTGTGTGAAAAGTTTTCTACACTGATGAAAGGCAAGTTTGAGATGTCTATGATGGGGGAGATGAATTTCTTTCTAGGTCTTCAAGTGAAACAATCAAAGGAAGGAATCTTCATCAACCAAGCAAAAGTACACCGTAGATCCGATTGCCAAATATGGTGTACAGACCAAATGCGCTTAGATTCCCATGAATACTAACTACAAGATGGATCCTGATCCTGAAGGCAAATCAGTAAGTCACACTGATTATAGAGGGATCATTGGATCATTGCTCTATCTCACAACAAGTAGGCCGGATATAACATTTGCTGTTGGGATATGTGCAAGATACCAAGCTAATCCTAAGGCTAGTCACATGGAGGCTGCCAAAAAGATACTGAAGTATCTTAAGGGCACAATGAATAGAGAATTGTGGTATCCAGCTGATGATAATCTTGAATTAACTGGTTATTCAGATGCTGATTATGGAGGCTGTAGAATTGACAGGAAGTCCACTACAGGAACTTGTCAATTTCTTGGAAGTAAGCTGATATCTTGGTTTTCAAAGAAATGCACCTCAAGAGCAACCAAGATTATCGAAGTTGAATACATGGTCGCAGGAAGTCATGGTTTTCTCATTCTTTGCCTCGCATAACAATTAAGGGATTATAAAGTTGTAGCCAATGAAGTACCCATATTTTGTGATAATAATAGTGCTATTGCTATTTCACAAAATTCCGGTATTGCACACCAGATGCAAACATGTGGATATCAGACATCACTTCATCAGAGTTCATGTCGAGAAAAAGGACATCAGGATGGAGAAAATTCATACTGATAAGCAGAGAGCTGATATCTTGACTAAACCTTTAGCTGAATCAAGATTTCAGGAACTATTAGTTGAATTAGGGATGTTGGATCCAGGTGTATAGAGTAAATCTGAAAAAATCGAAGGTTTTCAGATGCATAAAGTTTTCTCAGAATTCTACTGAGAAACTCAGGATAAAATATGAAATAATTGAATCGAGTCTCAGAAACTCGATGTATCTTGAAGGTCAAGATTTCGAAGACCATATCAACCCTTTTCAAGACTTCAAAGATCATAATCGACATTTTATCAAGATCAATACTCAGTAAGACTGATAGGAAAATTAGTCTGAAGAGGTAATGACTCATGTAACTCATTTATTTCTTAAGTGAAACTCAGTAATCATTTGCAATAAATACAAAACACCTGAAGAATGTTTTTGGGCGGGACCTTTGAAATTCCAAAGAAGGTCAACAGTCATTAAATGCTCTGTTGCTTTTATTCACCAATGAGGTTAAAATGGCGGCTTACTTTTCGTGAAAGTCCTTTCGCATACCCGATTAATCGTGGATTAATCTTAACCGTTGATTCTCACCAAACCGATACGAATTCCCACAAATCGGTCTATATATTCCTTGAGAAGCCAATACAAGCCCCTTTTATTAAACCCTCGTTTCCAAAATCCTCTGCAAAATAAAATTTCCTTTGCCCAGAAAATCTTCATCACTCCGAAACCCTAACCTTCAAATTCTTCAAAATGACTTATACCATTTACGATAAATTGGCCGAAACCAATAAACCTTGGTATGAATACGTTGTATCTCTGGAGAGTACTTCCAACACCAAACATGAAGAAAAGGCGCTTCATTTGATCAGATTGGCGAAACTGACAAACCTCGTCGCAAACCGACCGGAGGCGGAATATTCGCGGGAGGTAATAGAGTTCGTCTCTAATATGGAAATAGATGAGGATGATAATATTGAGTCCAAGATTTTTGTTTCCCATTTAGAGCATACATCGAAGTATATAGATTTTGTTCGGGATCTGTACATAGTCCCTCAAAATTTAAACGATGTTTTTTGAGTTGTGCGATAGGGGAGATGATCCCACTTTGTATATGTTAGGTCGAGAGCAAGAATATCTTGATAGGATTACTGAGAATCCTGTTAAATTTGAGGCGACCTTACATAAGCGGCATTTGAGGCCAAAGTACAGAGTTTTGATGGATATTGTGAGTAAGTGCATAATGAGTCGATCGGGGAGTTTTGAGCAGATTAGCACTCCCAAACTCCGATTGATGGCGGCGATTGAGGACTCACCCACCAAGGATTTCAACTGGCTGAAGTATCTGATCAAGGTGGTGAGTGAACAAGCCAAGGTCATAAAAATGGAGGACGACTCAATTTCGATCAAAGGCAAGATCCTCCATGCCACCAAAATAGCTTTTATTTTGGAAATGTGTCGAGAGGAGGAGGATATCTTTGTCAACTCTACTCCTTTCCCTAAGTCCAAAGTAATGTTCAAGCCCATTGCTGCAAAGAGGACCATCAAAGGGAAGAAAGAGAAGAAAGTGGAATCACCAGCTCTTCCGCTTCTTTGAAGAAACCCAACAAGCCGCGGGAAGGCTTTGTTGGAGGCCAAGAAGGAGCAGGTGAAAAATTGAAGAAAAAAGACCCCGCTCCAAAGCGCAAGAGAATGGTGGTTCTCACCGACGATGAGGGAGGAAAGTGAGGCCGAGGAGATTCAACCCGAGAGCCAAATCGCCGTAAATCGCCTTTTACATGTATTGCTCAAAGCTATCTCAAAGGCATAGGATCAAACTGAGGAGCAATTCTTCTCTGAGGTTCTTGAGACTCCGCTAAGTTCGGACAAGTTCTCTCAAGAAATATTCCAAGGACCTCGACCTCAAGAGAAAATTCAGATTCCTTCGAGGAAGTGCTTCGCATCAATGTAAGATGCTCAGATTCCTGCTGAGGAAATGCCCACTCATACCTCAGAGCAAACTGAAATTCCCACTAAGGAGGCGCCAGCTCAGACCTCAGAACCAAATCAAATTCAAACTGAGGAGTCACCACCTTCAACCCTCGAAATTTGTTGAGCCTCGAGCCGATGAACTTTGATGAGCTCCCGAAAGTGATCTTTTATTCGATCCTTCAAAGACTTTCTCTCAACCCGAGAGCCCGATGCTCAAGAAGGGGTGAAGTCAAGAGACCGAATGGCGAAGCAAGGGGGAATGGTTCATTCTTGACCGCTACCCCGAAGCTTAGCTCATTCCCCGACCTCCAAGACATCTTCTTCGATTGTGGTCAATCTCTTCATCCTCAACCGCACTCTTCCGTAAATGCTCAACATAGCTTCTTTCAGAGGAGGCGAAGACTGGTGGAACGAGGAAACAACTCTGCTCACTGAATTCTCAGGATTCAGGAAAACCAAGCTCAGAATGAAAACGTATGACTTTGATGAGTTGGTTAAGAGAAAAGTGGCTGAGAGGAAGGATGCAGAAGTTGGTGCCCCGAGCTCCAAAGACAAATCTCAGGATGGGGACCAACAAGGGGATGATGAGGGTCAATCTCGTAAGAGAAAGACCAAACTAATGTCAGAGGTCATTGCCGAACATCCTCAAACCGGGTTAGCCTTCAGTAACTTTTGGCACTATTAACAATTATGCCAGATTATCAAGTACCTATCTTTAAATCAGAATGTCTCGATATGCAGACCGAGGCTCGTGGACACCCAAGCTCGTAGTGAAGCCCCAGCCCAGATCAAGCTCGTGTTCAGACCGAGACTCAGATGAACAAACCAAATTCAGAGACACAAAGCAGACGATATGCTCCTGAGATTGATCTCACCCCGGTGATTGAAAAGTTAGAGAAGGTTGAGCCAATCCTGACCAAAGTTGCTCAGATCGAGGAGGTATTGGCCAACCAGGTTAAGAAGATTGAAAGCTTGAGTTCTTCTTCGAATCCGTGCAACTTCGTAACTCTATGACTGAGAAGCTGACCTCCATGGAAGAAAAGTTAGAAGAAAAGATGGAGTGGGTCAAAGCTGAACTTAATGAAGAGCTGAAGCAAAGGCATCAGGAGCAGACTGAATCTCTAGAAGCTAAATTGACAGAGAAGAATGAGATGCTAGTGAAGAACGCTGTTGAGGAGATGAGCTCAATGCTCATGGCCAAGATGACAGACATGTTCAAGGAAGTTCTCTCTAGCCAATTTGCTCATCTGTCTGAAGAATTCTCAGTGGCGAAGAACCACCTCAGAAGGCTCGAGGAGGAGCAGGATCAGTTGGCAGGGGAGGTGCGGAGTGTTAGTAAAGAACAATATCACATGGACACAACACTCTCCAGGCTTCTACCAGAGTATGGATCCAAGAAGGGGGAAAGACCCGGTGCTGATCTCAGGAAATTATTGGATCAAACTCAAAGGCAAGACGATCAAGGAAGCCGAAAAGAAAAATCGCTGCCGGGCCATGAAGGAGATAGAGGCCACCGAGAAGTCAAGTTTAAGAAGGTGGAGAAGCCAATCTACACTCGTGTTTCAGAGGAAACAATGCAAGAAGTTGCCGCAGAGAAACCGAGTGGTAGAAGAGTTGAACTAGCCAAGCCGAGCCGAAATGCCAATTAAAAGAAAAGTCATGTATGCTCGAGGAGCCTAAGGGCAAAAGAACTAAGGCTTCTAAGCCGCCGGAGAAAGTCGATTCAGATATTGAAGAGTCCGGAGGAAGTGCCCTAAGAAGGTCTTCAACACTAGAAGTGCTCTAAAGTCACTCCAAATTGAGTAAGCAAAGAAAATCGCCGCTTCGCCTCTCGAGTTCCAAAGGATCGTAAAAAAAAGATGGAAGAAGAGCGTAAAAAGAGGAGTGGTTTCAAGAGGTTCGCGAAAAGAGAGAGAGGGACAAAGACAAGACGTAAAATGGCCGCATGTTGACAAATGGATGCCAATCCAAATTTCAATGATGCGGAAGAAATCATCAAGAGAACCTTTTGGTTCTACTATGATGTGCTCAGAGAATGGAGGGGAGAAAGCTCGATCCCAATGAGGCGCTCATCGACTATCTCCCGACCTTCTATCCAAAAATACCTTCAAGGATGGATCAATCTTGCAGATGAAGGGAAGGTGCGATAATGTTCCCGGTCCATACTCTTACCCTCCTCTTAGACTTGTAAATGGCTTGGTAAATGAAGCAGTCATTTCTCAAGAAATTGCTCAGTACGCCACTCAGTTGGGCCTGACAGGGAACAATCCTGATATCATTAAAGAAAGAGATGCGCTGAAAAGAAGATATTATGGGATGTTCAACCTTGAGGTGCCTGCTGATGAGGTGGAAAAGCAAAGAAGACTGAAGATCAACTCAGAAGACTCTTGTAATCCTTTATCTTTTTGTCTTTTTGATTTTGTTAGATAAGATTCATTGTAACTTGTAACTGTCTACCAAACATCAATGAAACCTTATCATTTATGCTCAAAAGATAATATCTCATTATCTTAATTTACATGTAATTAATTTTGATATGCCTGTTTGTTGTCTCTGAGATTAACTGTTTGGAGATTCTTTGTTTAAGAAATTGTTGGGAGATTCTCTGTTTATGAAATTGTTGGAGATAAACCAATCTTGTAATAGGATAAACTGAAACCTGAGTATAGGTTAAGTATGTTGTAAACAAGATAGGTTTTGACATCATCAAAAAGGGGGAAATTGTTGGGAGATGAATTTAATAAAGAGAGATTTTGATTAGATCCCAAAACCCCTGAGTATGACATGTTCAGGATAATCTTGATAGTTGAGTCGATTTCGGTTTTTAGAGTGTTCGTGATGTTATCTCGCAAAATGTATAGTCAGCAGATATAGATCAGGATAGGTTCTGAAGACTCAGTAAGATTCTAAAGAAACTAAAGTTTCAAATGAAAATCGAAGTTTCAAGTTTCAAAGATGAAATCGAGATCAAGAGACTCAAGCAGAAAATCGAGAATCAAGACTCAAAGGTGAAATCGAGAATCAAGACTCAAAGCAGAAATCGAGAAATCAAGACTCACCGAGAAACCGAGATATCAAGACTCGAGAGAAATCAAGACTCAAAGATGAAGACTCAAGATATCACCAAGATATCTGTGAAGACTCAAGACTCAAGACTCAAGACCTCAAGACGCAGAAGACAAGATCAAGGATATCAAGGCACATTAATTATCAAGACTCAAGAATGTATCAATGCTCAAGATAAACCCGAATGTTTCGAGGCAATCAAAAATATCTATCTGAAGGATTCAATACTGAGAAAAATGCGATTCCTTAGAAAAATAGATATTGCCCAAGACATTCTCATGCAGACAAAAGGAACTAAGACAAAGTGTTATTAAGGTTATATCACTCAGAGATGTAACCAAAAAGAGCCGTTGAGGTTGTCTACCTTTAACTGGAGACAAAAGTCAAAAAGAAGAAGACAACACTGTACATTACTGACACTGACAGCGACAGGTCACTAAAAAGATGTCAGAAGTACTAAGTTCCAGACTGCAAAAAGTGATGACCAGCTAGATGAAAAGCAGTTTACCTAAAACGTGCTAGGGAGTCTCAAACCCTTAATATAGCCGTTCATCACACACCATAAGAGGAAACTCATGGAGCTATCACTTCCAACGGATAGTTTTTCAAGAGTGACCTTGGTGTTTGCCTATAAATACTTTTGACCCTCTACATTGAAGGTTACGGGAAATTTGTAAGCAACTCAAGAGCTCAAACTTATTATTGCAAGTTAAAGCACTCGAAAAACCAAGAATTTCCCAAGTGCTTTATTTCGAAGAGAGCTTATTCCACTAAGCCTAGCTTGATAAGATATATCCAAAGCTTAGTCGAGATATCCTAGCCTTTGCATTGTTCTTAATTGTAAAGGATATCTCATCCTAGTTGGAAACCAACCAAGAAACCCCAAACCCTTTGTAAGGTAGTTTGAGTGTGATTGTTGGTGAGATTGGAGTTGTAAAGAGTTAGTAAACTACAAGGAGGTAGTCAGAAAGCTCTAGTGGAGAAGTGAGTAATCTATCTTGGATAGACAGAAAGCTTGTGTGTGTTTTGAGTTAGTAAACTACAGAGGTAGTCAGAAAGCTCAAAATAGAAAGGTTAGTAAACTACAGAGGTAGTCAGAAAACCTTAGGAAGTGATTAGTGAATTTCTCTGAAGTGATTAGGGAGAGTGGACATAGGAGCTTGAGTCTCTGAACCACTATAACTTGCTGTGTTCTTTGCCTTCTGTTTTGCTTTGATTAACTGTTGCATATATTTAAACTGAAAGCATATTTTCACTGATATTCAGTTGGAATCAATCCACTGAAGTTGCATCTGAACTGAATCACAGCCTAATCACTGTTCCATTAAAAAAGAAAGTTTTCAGCAAAAGCTTAAAACGAGTATAAACTAAGGGCCAACCATTCCGCACATCTGAGTAGCTAGAACAGATAATTACCACACTGAACTTACTCTTCTGAGGGTTCAGTAAGTTAGTTATCTGATCCAAGCAGCTCAGGATCTCTGAAAACTCAGGATCAGTTGGGATTATTTGAGGTATCTAAAAGCAGCTCAGGATGACTGTCTCAGGTAGACTTTGACTCAGAGCGATTTGTGCTTCTCAGGACCAAATCATCAGGACAACCTGACCCAAGCTGACCTCAGTAAAGAAAAGTTTTAAAAACACTGAACACGTGTATTCCCCCTACATACACGTGTAAGACTCGTTTACACCGGGACCAACAATATCATATAGAGTCATCTGATCTTGATTCCGGAGAGATGAGACACCCAGCTAACTCGATGGCCTGGAAATATCTTGACAAGGTGTTTCTTGTTTTTTCGGAAGAACCTAGGAATGTTCGGTTAGGTCTCAGCACTTATGGTTTTTGTCCATTTAGAATGCACGGTAGGCAGTATTCATTATGGCCGATTAAATAGACTCCTTATAATCTACCTCTGTGGATTTGCGTGAAGCCCCAAACAATGTTTCTCACGGTATTGGTACCTGGCCCAAAGAATCCAAAGGACAAGCTAGATGTTTTTCTTCAGCCTCTGATAAGAGACTTGATACATCTGTGGGAGAATTGAGTGCTAACATATGATATATCGAGAAAGCAGACCTTCACGATGAGGGCTGCCGTGTTGTGGATGATCAACGACTATCCTGCGTACTCCATGTTGTCCGGGTGGAGGACAGCTGGGAAACAAGCATGTCCTTACTGCATGGACGTATCTGACACTTTCAGTCTCCCACTTAGCAGAAAAGTTTCATACTTTGACAACCATCAAAAGTTTTTACCAGAAGATCATCCTTTTCGAAAAAATAAAAAGAATTTTTACTAGAACAAAGTCGTTACAAAAACTGGCCTGAAAAAGAGATCACGTATTTTTTATATTAGTTGTTTTTAATTATTAATATATTTCTATCTACATATGAAAAATTAATTAACTAATTAATTAATATATATCTCTTTGCATTTATGCAGGCAGAAGGTTGTTAAATGAAATTAATCAGAAGGGATTGAGGAAAACAACGGAAGAACATGCTGAGGAGCATAATAAAATGGTACCGGGTGGTTGGAAGAAGAAAAGCATGGGGACTTGCCCTGCTGGAGTTCACTTTTGATTCAACACAACTTGGATGTGATGCACATCGAAAAGAATGTGTTCGATAACTTATTTCAGACAATCATGAATACAGAGGGCAAGACAAAAGACACTTCAAAGTCACGTGATGAGTTGAATGAGATATGAAAATGTGATCACTTGAAGAGGGATGAGAGTACATGAAGATATCCCCAAGCCAATTACACACTTGATAAGAAATAAAAAGTGACATTGTGTAATTGGATTGAAGAGCTGAGATTTCTAGATGACTATGTCTCCAATTTGAGTAGTTGTGTAAACACATCAAACGAGAAGGTGTCAGGGATAAAAAACCATGATTGTCACGTGTTTATGCAACGACTGTTGTCCCTCGCATTTTGGGAATTTCTATCGAACAATATCTGGAGGGTCGTAACTGAATTGAGTTTATTCTTCAAAGATTTAATGTCTACAATGATTACGTGGGACGACATGGTCCATTTGGAGAAAGACATTTCAGTTATTTTATGCAAGTTGGAGTGCATTTTCCTTCCCAGCTTTTTTCTTTCGATGGAGCACTTACCGGTACACTTAGCATATGAAGCCAAAATTGCTGGTCTAGTGCAACACATGTGGATGTATCCATTTGAGAGGTAAACCTTCACTTCACATCTATTTTTACTAATATATACATTTATGTTTTGCTCTTATCAATTTTTTTATTAGATATCTATAGGCAAAAGTTGAAGCATCAATTGTTAATGCCTACTTGTGTGAGGAGGTTACTGTTGGGGTTATACGTGAAAGTATGCTTTTACATAATAACAAACTAATGTACTCATATTTACTGAATATAAATATTTTATCACTGTTGCTTTAAATATGAATGAATGTTATTTATTTTTCGCAAACCGTTCAATATTAGTACATATTGCATTGTAGTTAATGTGGTAATACCCGATCACAGAATATCAAATTAACAGTTCCTTGTAAATAAGTACATCTTCATAACCTAGATGGAACTGAACACTCCATTAGTAGAAGTTGAAGTGCAAAGCTCAGACTGACCTTTCTTGACCAAGAGATTGCACTAGCGCATTGTGATTCGCTGAAGATGACCTACAGAGAGGATAAATTCTTCTGTACTGACTAATGGGATGAAGAATTAGACCTCAATGGTTATTGATTTCTTAAGCTTTTGTCACTTAAATAGGATTGTGTGTAATTAGTATTTATTGCTTTGATCTACGTTAGGTTTAGAATCAGAGAGCGATTCTATACTTTGTATTTTGGGCAATATTATTAATTACATGACAATTGTTAAGCTTTACTACAGAGCAACGTGTGCAAGGAAGGTCTTGTCTGATTTGTCCCCTTGATGGGCTCAGAAATTTTATCATACAAATCTTGCAAGTAGATTAAGTTCCTGTATGGATAATAATGTTGAGCTGTATTTACTCCATGGAAAAAGATATTAATTAATATAAAGCTTATCAGTGGCTTAATTAATTAATGGAGTAAATAATCTTAAACACAAGAAATAATTACTGGGAGCCATATTATCGTAATATGCATTAAGATGGATAGTGCAATATTAATTTTATAGTGGAGTAAATTAACATTAATGAGCTGAACGATGTTGTAGCTCAATATTAGAAATTCAGAGCCCATTGGAGGTCCAATCTTAATTCTCCTAAAGGCCCCTCAAGTAGCCCAATATAAGTCCAATATATGAAAAGGAGAAGAAAATAATATTGCCTTATTTTTCTATTTTTTTTTCCGAAAATAATGGAGAAAAGAAGAAGAAAAGATTTTCTTAATTTTCTTGAAAAGATTTTATGGAAAAAGATAAGTATTCTTGAAATACAAGATTATCCCATAAATTCAAGAAATCCCAAATCTTATTTCTTTACTCATAGATTTCGAAAATCTTATAAGTATGGGAGGAAAATATATTTTGTGATTTTTATGAAAAATATAATATATGAGATATATTCAAGATTGTATCTTGGAGAAGATTCAAGGAAATTTTCCATTAGTGCTCACCTAAAATTTCGACCACCCCAGTTCTTATAAATAGGGGATGAATTTTTCATCCCCTACACAATTCTAGTCTTGGAAAAATTAGAAATCTACAAAGGTGGTGCAATATTTTTTTTCTTTTTCTCCTTTGTTATAAATTGTTCGTGCGAATCCTCCACCGAATTACGGGCAAGGACTTGGGACATACTTGATAAGGAACTTAGGTTGATCCATCGTTTCAAAGGTTATCACTTCAAGAGGTACGTTTCTCGTTGTTGTACCGTGGAATAATCCTACCCGGTGAAGAGATCAAGTGAGGCGACTTCGGTATGAAGTGGGAGGTTGCTAAGCGGTTTCCTCAATAAATGGAGAAGGTCGCACGTCGGTTTAAGAAGAAGAAGGTCGCGATCGACCTTGGGGAAGTCCACAAGTCGGAAGCGACCTCAAGTGGCTATTATTGGCAAAGATGCGGATAATTGAAAGCGCGGAAATCGCGGGGTAAGCAAGGCAAGTGTATCCGGACGCGGGAATCACGGGATTGACTTGGGAAACCCTAGATCGGGCGATGGAAAGCTTGGTAAGCCCGCCGAAGGAAGCCCACGAAGAAGTAAACCCTAGTTTCCGCTCTATAAATACAACTTGTACCACTCATTGTAAACACACGAAAATTCTAGCATTCTAGGCGGAAAATATAATAAAACACTCCTGGCTTGGGCACCCCCAGACGTAGTCTTATTCAAAAGACGAACTGGGTAACCAAATCTGGACATCTTTAGTAATTGTTATTTGTTATTTGCTTGATCCCATTCGTATCATCACGTTGTCCTAGATACAAAATCTAGGCCACAACATTGGCACCGTCTGTGGGAACCAAACTGCCGATTGTCTGAAAAATCTGCAGAAAACCCAATCCTTATCAATGGCGATCAATCAAGGTAACTCCACCAGGAACGAGGCTGACCACCGTGATGGCGTCGAGGCTTCCATGAGCTCGCAACGCTCCCATCCCATCATCCCTGATGATTCTCCCAATTGGTGGAACCTCGTCCAAACGCCGGAGGACACAAAGGCCGTACTGGCCGTCCTTTGAAAAACGCCTCGCCTTCGATGACGAGGACGTGCAGCTGCCGCCCAAGAAAGCAGCACCCAACCCAGGGACTTCTAAGGGCAAAAATGCCCTTGTCGAGAAAGGGCGTTCCACCAGCCAACTGGCGTACGATCCGGCAAAACATGCCATCATCCGGAACCGCAGGCTCCTCGAAAAGTCGGACGGATCAGGCAACGTGTTCTACCGACTAGGAAGGCAAGAGGCCCAAAAAGCCCCGATGTTCATCGAAGATGAAGCACAATCTCAGCCCCGTAATGCCGACCAAATTGAACGGGACCTGGTCATGGCCCTGAACCTGCATCATGACGAGCTACCCAGGGGGTCGGCAATTCAACACTACGATCCACGAGCGACCTTCCCCCCCAAAGATCTCCGCGACATCAAACTCATCGCACTAGTAAGGACAGTCCAACGACTTCTCGAGCGAGCTGAAAATCGGAGCAGCCCGGCAAGGGCAGATCATAATCTTATTGTCCCAGACTCCCCCCTCGGGACCACAGTTACTCTGGCACCCACCCAGCGCAAGATCAACACCGCGGCCCTAGATCGCTACAGCGGAAGCACGGACCCGAGGGTTCACGTGGCCAAATACAACTCCTACATGGCCTCCATGGGCGCGACGGATGCCACGAAGTATCGTTTATTCTCCCTAACCTTGAGCGACCAGGCCCACCAATGGTTTACCTCGCTGCCACCTTTCTCTGTGGAAACTTTCGAACAGCTTGCCAGGCTGTTTCTGACCCATTTCACGGCCTTAACGCCGCGACCTGCGACTAGACAACGACTTATGAACACACAACAGGTCAATAATGAGTCTGATCGATCCTACATCAAAAGGATCGATATACTCATACTCGAAGGGGATCAGATCGTGGATGAGGCCAAAGTACTCGGGGCCGTCTCTGGTCTCAAGAAGGGAACCAAGCTGTGGCGGCGGATGACCACTGAATACCCGGTCAGCTATAATGACTTTCAGAGGCGAGCTAGCGACCTCATCCACGCCTCAGAGCTTCTAGAATTAAGACTTTCCGAAGGCAAGGAGGTCGTCGACTCAAAAAAGAGCTCCAAGAAAATAGTCAGTCATTACAAGGCGCCTGGCAGCTTCAAACCCTTTGAAGAAAATATCCCGGTAAAGTTGATGGAAGTGCTTGGCATGACGCCCAGACAAGTATACAATCAGATCAGGGACCGAGAACTACTTCTCCCACCTCGGCCGATCAAGAACAAGGGAAAGGCAAACCCCAACAAATACCGCCACTTCCATGACCAAACTGGGCACTATACCAACGAGTGCAAGGACCTACTCCCACAACTTTGGAGGCTATACGAGGACGGGTTACTGGACGAGTTCGTCAAACGACCTCAGATGAATCAGGACCAAGCTCAGAGAGGTCGCCAACAAGTAAAACCACAGGCAGAACCGGCTCCAGGAGATGCCGGCCAGGGGGAACGGCCAGTACCACCCATGCTAGAAGGGGCGAGAGGTCGCGTAATACATACCTTGTCCCCACTGGGGACAGTAGGGGGGCTTTCACCAACCGGCCCATCCAAGAGGCGGCTGAAGGCAGAGATAAGAGAGATAGAAAATGCCAGGAAGATGGTGTTACCCGTCTTCACAATAGGAGAAGAGACTAGCATGATCGAGTTTGGCAAAAAAAGACAAGGTCGGGGTAGTCTACCCCAACGTCGACCCACTGGTAATCAGAGCCAATATCATGGGCACCACCGTATGCCGCCTGCTAGTGGATGGGGGAGCTTTCTGCAACATACTTTTCAAGAAGACCCTGGACCAGCTCGGAGATTACGACGCATACATCACTCCATGCGACCATGTCATGAAAGGCTTTGGGGATGCGACGGTGAAGCCGACAGGAATGATCTGACTTGCAGTAGAATTAGTCCCCACTCTGAATGAAGAAGTTAGGGCCACTAGGCTTTTAGATTTCTTGGTTGTCGACCTCCCGAGATCCTACAATGGATTCCTCGAGAGGCCTTTTGACATGAATTCGAGGCTGCGTCCTCAACCTTTTATTTCTGTGTAAAGTTTCCCACCAGAAGTGGGCTGGTCGGCACCGTCAAAGGTGACCAAGTTGATGCAAGAGGTTATTTGATTTATTCCTCGTCTCATTTAAATTCCGCACTAATATCTAGCAAACAAATATTTGTAATAGATAACGATAAGCAAAACAAAATTTTAAATAATGAAACGAGCAGGAAAAGAATTCGCGACGACTTCGACCCAAGATTGGTGCCTGAACTAGAAGAATTTCTACTCGAAGCAGAAATAGACGACCCACGGCAAAACACCCAAAGGGCCGTCCCGGGGGAGAACCTCGAGAAAGTCAAAGTGGACCCAGCCCGACCAGATCTTGAAGTAATAATCGGCTCAAGGATGCCAAATGACCTGAATGGGAAAGTCATCGACTTTCTCAAAAAGAACCTAGACGTCTTCGCCTGGTCGCACAAAGACATGGTAGGGATTGACCCAAAAGTCGCATGCCATAAGCTGCACATAGATCCAGCTCGAAGCCGATAACTCAGAAGAGGCAAAAATTCGGTCCCGAGAAATACGCAGCGCTAGCCGAAGAGGTGAAGAAACTGTTGGACAATAACTTGATCACTCAAGCCGGCCAACCCCAATGGGTGGCTAGCGCCGTACTGGTAAAAAATTCCAATGGGAGTTGGCGACTATGCATCGACTTCACAGATCTCAATAGCGCATGCCCAAAAGATTTTTTTCCAATGCCCCACATCGACCACCTGATAGACAACACAGCGAGGCACGAGATAATGTCCTTCATGGACGCCTTTGCAGGCTATCACCAGATAGCTATGTATGAACCTGACCGACAACATACTTCGTTCCTGACCGAGAAGAACATTTACTGCTGGAAGAGGATGCCCTTCGGCTTAAAAAACGCAGGGGCAACATACCAGAGGTTGGTCAACCACATGTTTACCGACCTCATAGGGAAGTCGGTGGAAGTTTATGTAGACGACATAGTCGTCAAGTGCCTGAAGTCGAAAGACCACCTAACACACTTGGCCCAAACTTTCGACATCCTGAGGAAATTCAACATGCGATTGAACCACAAAAAATGCAATTTTGGAGTCGAGTCCGAGAAATTCCTAGGACAACTGGTGAGCAAATGGGGGATCGAGGCGAACCCCTCCAAGGTCAAAGCCATAATGGACATGGGGGCACCCCAAAACGTGAAGGAAGTACAGAAACTCACGGGATGCCTAGCAGCTTTGAACCGCTTCATCTCCCGGATGGGAGACAAATGGAAGCCACTATTCGACACCATCAGAAAGAAATCAAAATTCGAATGGACACACAAAAGCCAGGAAGCTTTAGACAAAATCAAGGCTTACTTGGCGGATGTAAGCATTCTGTCAAAACCAGTTCCGGGGGAGAAACTTTTCTTATACCTCGCGGCGTCCAAAACAGCTTTGAGTGCGGTGCTTGTGCGAGTAGAAGATAGAAACGAGTTCCCAATCTACTTCGTCAGCCAAACACTAAATGAAACTGAACAACGATATCCGGCCCTGGAAAAGCTGGCTTATGCGCTGGTCATGAGCGTAAGGAAGCTAAGACCATATTGTTTTGACCATCAAGTCGAGGTACTCACCTCCACTCCCCTGAGGAACATCTTACATCGACTAGATACGTCGGGACGATGCCTCAAATGGGCAATCGAGGTCGGATAATACAGAGTGACTTACGCACCGCGACCCGCCATCAAAGCTCAGGCGTTGACCGACTTCATCGTGGAACTCACTTTCCCATCCGAGGCCGGATGCTCTAGCGGTCCTCCCTGGAGCTATTCGTGGATGGGTCGGCGACATCTCATAAGTCGGGAGCCGGTATAGTCCTGACAAGCCTTGAAGGGACCTCATTTCAAAACGCCATCACTTTCGACTTCCCCGCAACAAACAACGAGGCCGAGTATGAGGCACTAATCAGCGGCCTGGAAATGTCAACAACAATGGGTGTCAAGAGACTACAAGTCCACACAGATTCCCAACTCGTAGCCTACCAAGTCTTAGGGGAATATGAGGCAAGGGATGACCGAATGGCAGCTTACCAAGAGGTGGTCAAAATACTATGTCAGAAATTCGACCAAATCCATGTCAAGCTGATCCCAAGGGAGCAGAACTCACGAGCCGATGCATTAATGCGACTTGCGACTTCCGAGGGGTCACCTAAGACGAAAGATGTCACCATCACGACATTATCCCACCCCTCCACTACACACACAAAGGTTGTAAACCTAGAAACCCCAACGCCGAGCTGGATGACACCCATCATCGAATATTTGACAACAAGCCTCCTGCCTGCGGACAGGGTCCAAGCTCGGCAGCTACAACTGCGGGCAGCAAGATACACAATGATCCTGAACGAGCTATACAAACATGGTTTCAGCATTCCCCTACTCCGGTGTGTCACACCAGAACAAGGATAAGTGATTCTACGCGAAATACACGAAGGGGTATGCGGAAACCACACTGGGGGAGAGTCGCTGGCCCACAAGACCACCAGACAAGGGTACTTTTGGCCCACCCTGAGGGCCGATGCCATTATCTTCGCCCGCAAGTGCCACAAGTGCCAAATCTACGCCCCTTCCATCAAGAGTGCACCAGAAGAGCTTACAAGTATCCTCAGCGCATGGCCATTCGTGAAGTGGGAGATAGACATCATTGGCCCACTCCCAACAGCGCCGGGGTCGGTCAAATACGCCCTAGTAGCGGTAGATTACTTCACCAAATGGGCCGAAGCTGAGGCATTGACGACCATAGATCAGAACCAAGTCATCAAGTTCATATGGCGGAACATCATTTGCAGATTCAGTTTACCACAAGCAATCATATCGGACAATGGCAAACAGTTCGATGGCCTCAAGGTCGAAGCTTTCTTCAAGAAATGGAAAATCACCAAGCTCTTCTCGACCCCATACCATCCACAGTCGAACGGTCAGGTCGAGGCCGTGAACAAGATCATCAAACACACTCTCAAAGCCAAGATCGAGGGAGCAAAAGGGAAATGGGCTAGCGAGCTCCCGGATGTCCTGTGGGCCTATAGAACGACCTGCAGAAATTCAACAGGAGAAACCCCCTACTCACTGGCCTTCAGGACCGAAGCAGTGGTCCCCGTAGAAATCAACTTCTCTAGCCTCCGCACCAGTCAGGTCGCCTAAGACCAAAACGAGGAGGCCTTAACCAGAGACCTCGACCTGCTCGAAGAAACATGGCTAGAGGCCAACATGAGGAACACAAGGTACAAAAAATGGTCGGAGAAGTATTACAATTCTAAAGTACGACTTCGGCGCTTCTCAGAAGGGGACTTGGTACTAAAAAGGGTACTCGGAGAATCAAAAGAGAGCCTTGGCCCAAACTGGGAAGGCCCATTCAAAATCTCAAAGACCTTACCAAATGGGGCATACGAGCTCGAACACCCGGAAGGCACCAAAGCTCAATACCCATGGAACACAACACACTTGAGGAAGTACTATTAGTGAAATTATACTCTTGTAAACAGTTGTTTATCAATAATATTAATAATGTATTTTCCTTCATCTCTAAATCATTGTGTAAAACTCAAAGGGACTATGTAAAGGAAACATAAGTCGCCCGAGGTACGACTTTTGACATATCGAGGTTAGAGTCGGCACACCATGAGGGGCGACCTTTCCCGACTTTATTAGACGACGAAAAAAAGAAGAAGATGAAGTCCAAACAATAAAGTCGCAATACAGATAAGATGACATGGACAAACAAATAACAAAGTCGCATAAGGAAATCAAGTCGACACAATATGATAAAAGAAAAGGAATTTCATTAATAATATTGAAGGGGCCCGAAGGCGAGTACATGAAAAGGGCCCGGAGGCCGGTACATCAAAAGAAAAATCAAAATAAAAGAAAAATAACAAGTCCCCAGATGATCCACCAACTCAAGGCCCCGCCAAGCCGCCTCCCACGTTCCCCTCCATGACCTCCGCCACGGGGACCTCAAAAGCTGACCCAGACTCGGGCTGAGACTCCGGCTGAGCGACCTCCGCCTCGGGAGCCGGGTGCACAATCCGAGAGGGATTGGCGAAGAAGGAGAGGTCGATGCCTATGTCCTCCAAATCCTTGATCTCCAGGAGGACCGTAGGAGCAGGAGGATAATCGCGGACATAGTCCGCCAGTTCGGCGATGACAGGAGTGAGGTTGCCCGCAAGATTTGCCTTGTGGAAAACCCGGATGGCTCCAACATAGGCCATCACGAAGGCGAAATTGGCATTGAGCTCCTCAGTCCTCCTGAAGTCGCTCTCTTTTTCGGCTAGTATCTTCCCGGCCTCGGTCAGCTCACCCTCTAGATGGGCCACCTTCGCCTTCAGCTCCCCCTCCACCTCAGCCATGCGCCCCTTGGAGTCGGAGAGTCATTTGAGAAGGTCAGAGTTGGCAGACTCCAGCCTCTTCTGGGCGTCAACAGCGGTAACCAACATCTTGGCTTGGTCGGCGACCCGGGCTTGGGACTTCTTGTGCTCCTCCAGCTCGGCCTCCAGTTGGGCGCTGGTCTTTTCAAGGTACAAGACCTCCTTTTGGGAGTGGGCGAGGGCCGAGTACAAATTACCCGTTGCCTTCTGCCGATGGGCATTGCTGTGGTCCGTTTGTGTCCACCCCTGGGTCAAATTCTGCAGGCCCCTCCGGAGGTAAGCGGGCCAGCTCTCAGGAACCCCAGCCGGGATGATGTGTCCCGACCTCAAGAAGCTCAAGGCCTCGGGGCCGAATTTGTGCGGGGTAAGCTCCGGGCTACAAAAAAGATATATCTGGAAGTCGGTTAGAGAAGAGAAGTGTATGCAATGAAGAAAGGAATTCAGTCAAGGACTTACTCATTGAGGCGGTCGGCATCCCAGCCCAACCATGAACCGTCCTCCAAAAGTTGATCTCCCCTAGGGACGGAGGTGGGCTGCGAGGAAGGACGGGGACTGCGACCTTCCCATCTCGGGATGAGTTTTCTCCCTAGCCCTCTTTCGGGCAGGCTCAAGAGTCGACTCCTTTTGTTTCCTCTTGCCCCTGTCGGCAGCTGACGGGCCCGACAGGGCTGAGCTTGGAGGAAGGACGCCTGCGGCCGCCACGTGCTTCATTTGGCCAAAAACCGACTTCTTCCTGGTGGCCATCACTGATGCGGAAGGTTGGCGGTGGTAAACTGGGATGTCGGGATCTGCACGATGGAGAGATCAGACGACTTACAAAATACATGAGTGATGAATGTGAGAGTAGTCAAGTCGAAGGGTGAACACTCACAGGGGATTCTCAAGTGCCGGGGGTAGGTGTAGAGTTCGGTCTTCAACCGATCGAGCTCGGAGTTGAGGGCGTTGACGTCGCGAAGGCCCAGCTCAGTGCTTCGAACAGTTTTGAATGCCTCCTGAAAGTCCCAAAACAAGTCGGCGGTCGAGGGCGCGAACACTGCAAAAAGAAAATGAGAATTAGATCAGTACGACCTCAGAAGTATGAAAGTGATAATTTACCATGTTCAACTCGGGGGGCATCGTCCGTGGGGACCCGGATAGGCAATGTGCTCGAGGGGTCCGTCGACTCCCAGATGCCCCCAACGAACCACCACTTTCGGTACCAGTCCGTGACCTTGTTCGGGATCCCACTCACGAGCTCCCTCCCCTTGCGAAGTCGCAAGACATTATAGCCACCGGCCTGAAAAATTGGCGACATCACATAGGCAATCTCTCCCGGAGTCGGCATCCGATGTAGCCCGGCCAGACCAAGGACAGTCATTGTCGACAAGATGTAACTCCAACCGTTAGGAGTGATCTGTGTGAGGCTCTGGTTCCAGGCCGCCAACAGGTGGGAGATCACCGGATGAAGGGGAAAGCGAATCCCAGCCTCCATCGAATGCTCATTGACGGCTATCATCCCAAGAGGTGGCTGGAAAGTATGCTTTTTACTTTGTATAATCAAAATTGAATTTCGGACTTATTTACTGAAATAAATTTTTTATCACTGATGCTTTAAATATTATCGAATGTTACATATATTTACTGCATAACTGTTCAATAATTCGTACGTGTTACATTGTAGTTAATTTAGTGATACCAGATCACAAAAGATTAAATTAACAGTCCCTTGTAACTAAAAGTACGCCATTCACGACCTAGATGGAAATGAACAACCCATCGTGAAAGGTTGAAGTGTAAGGCTCAGATTGGCTTGTCTTGACCAAGAGATTACACTAGTGCATGACTGATGCACTGAATAGGACCTACAGGAGGACAAATTCTTCAGAACTGAACAAGGAAGAATTAGACCTCAGTGGTTCGTTATTTCTTAATCTTCGTTCCTTAAATAGGATCACGTGTGATCGGTAACTATTGCTTTGACTTATCATGGGTAGAGAATCAACGAGATTCAATACTTTTTATCTTGGGCAATATTATTGGTCACATATGATTGCTAAGATTTAATACGGAGAATCGTGTGCAAGTACGCTTGTTTGATTTGCCCACTTGGGAGGTTCATAAGCTTTATCATACCAAATCTTGCAAGTGGAATTAGTTTCCGGTATGGATAATAATGTTGAACCGTTCCTTGACCAAGGACAAAAAGATATTAATTAACGGAAAGCTATTTCAGTGGCTTGAATTAATTAATGGGCTAGATAATCTTAAACATGAAAAATAATAACCGGGATCCATATTGACTGTAATATGGGTTAAGATGGATAGTGCAATATTAATTATGTAGTGGGATTAATTAATATTTATGGGCTTGAATAATATTGTGGCTCAATATTGATAATTCAAGATCCATTGGAAGGTCCAATCTTAATTCTCCTAAAGGCCCCCTAAGTAGCCCAACATATAGTCCAATAACTGAAAAAAATGTTTAAAATAAAATAAATATTGTTGCTTATTTTTCCTAATTATTTTCGAAATTTATAGATAAAAGGCGAGAAAGTTTTTCTTTGAATTTTGTTATGGAATGAAGATATGTATTCTTGGAATACAAGATTATCTCATTAAATTCAAGAAATCTCCCACTTGGTTATTTATAAGGAGAATTTCGAATTTTTTGAAAGATAAAGGGCAAGAAAGATTTTCTTGATTTTCTTGAAAAAATATTATGGAAGATATGTATTTCTTGAAATACAAGAATATCTCATAAATTCAAGAAGATCCAAATCTTGGATTCTTGCCTATTATTTTCGAAAATATCCCATAACAAAGAGTAGGTGGGATTTTGTGGAATATTATAATTATGGGAAAAAGAATATAGGAGATATATTCAAGATTTCTTGGAGATCAAGAAAAGATTTTCCCACATTATTTTTTGCCACAATTTTCGACCACCTATGCTCTATAAATAGGGGATGACTCTTTCATTCCCAAGTACAATTTCATGTGCTGGAAAAATTAGTAAATCCACAAAGGTGGTGCAACATAATTTATTTTCCTTTTGTTAATTGTTCACAAGTGTCCTATCACCGGGATAGTCGAACAAGGATTAAGGAATACTTGGGAAGTTCTTTTGGTTAGTCTAATCACCCGATCAACGCCATCCCAAGAGGTAACGCTCACGTAAACTCGTAGAGAATTCAACATCGTAGGATTTAAGTGAATTAATTATATGCATGATATGTCGTTGATTATTATTTGAATTAATATAGGATTAATTCATGCTAGTAATAATTATAAGAATTAAATTTGTATTTAAATATTCACCCGAATAGATCTGTGCAACTTATTCCCCAACAAGCGGTATCGAGCCACGGTTTGCTTTCTCAATTTTTAAATTGTAATTTAATTCACCGACATTAAATTTGAAATTGGATAGTAGAATTGCTAGATCTTTTTTGCAGTATCCAATTGTCATGGAATTTAATGTGTTTATTTATGCATGCATATAAATTGTGGTTTTAATTCGATTAGTTCGATTCGCTTTTGCCTCGTGAGAAAATCCACGCAGTAGATTAGGATTTGTTTGATTTAATCAATGTAATAGACTAGTCTAGATCTAGGTTTATTTAATTTTTGTAAATAAATTGTAACCGGATCGGAAACGGAGAGACGAGACGGGAATTAAAGGATAAAATCCGTAATCGGCGTAGGCGGCGTAAGGCCGCGTGAAATGTGCCAAGGAAGGCACGCTGCAGGACGCAAACGCTGCTATGCACGCACGGGCGCAGGCGAGGCCGAGGGCCGAAAGCCCAAAGAAGGATCTCGCCACGCCACGACGGGCGGGCGCCAAGCAGTACACGAGGCACCGCAGCGCGAGCGGCCAAAGTGACGCAAAGGATGACAAGGCGGGCGCGCTATGGTGGGTGCGCCGAGACGCGTCGGGAGTGCCGAGGTTCGGGCGGGCGAGGCAGAGCCGGGCGAACGCGCGGATGAGCTCGATTATCTTGCGTCGCTTTCCGAGTAATCGCCGAACCATGCCAAGGCGTCTTGAGGCACCGCGCGCGGCCAGCTCGCCAATCTTAGAGGCCGCCGAGGTCGCCGAGATTTCCAAGTGGTTTCCGGATCTTGAGCGTGCATCCCTATGAGCTACTTGGCGTGGCGTTTTTGAGACGGAGTTCTTTTCGAGACGATCGAGTGGGAGAAATTCAAGACGGTGTTTCTTCAAGATCAAGCCAAGAAAAATCAAACCATGACAATTGGATAATTTGTGCCCAATATTTTTATTTTTCTGCTTTGCTTGCTTTATTTAATTTGTTTAAATGTGTTTGCATGAGAGTTGCCCAATGAAAAATCTCACCTTCAAAAATTACTAAGTATGTTTAAATAATTAATTGACAATTTTAATCCGAATAATAAAATTGAATTAATTTTGACCTCCATGATTTATTTATTTGTGAATTCTTTTGGAGAAATTCCCCCCACGGGACGGTCAAAAGATAGCTTTCACATGAATGAATTCCAAATGGATGATTGTGGGTTATTACTAGTGGCGACGATGACCCTCCCACAGGAGGCTCGCTCAATACTGAAATAATAATCCAGATTTAATCATGGTTATTACTTAGGTATAAAATTGATATGCATATACTTCCCAAAGTCCCCGCCAATTTTATATTGGTCAAGTGGGAGCCAACTATTAATCTGGATATTAAAGGTTTGTAACTGTTCTTGTTTGTGACTTGCTTGAATGTGTTTAAATAATGACCCACCCCACGTGGCTTATTTAAACTGTTTTGAGATGTTGGCTGATGCATGTTCATGTTTTTTTTGAGATTTTAATATGATGCATGTGATCGAACCTTGTGATATATTTGTACTTATGCATATTATTGTTTATTTCAGTTCATCATGTCGCAACCTTCTAATCCACTGTCCAATATACTTAAAGACAATTTGCTTACTGGTGAAAACTATTTTGATTGGAAATACAAACTAAAACCTGTCCTAACCGCATCACCTTCCAAATGGGTACTTGATACACCAAAACCCGAAAAACCAACTAAGGGCGCCGGAATATGGGATGAGATGATTTATGGTGAATGGGAGCTGGCAAATGAATTGATGAAGGATACAATTCTGGAGCATATGTCAGATGCGTTGAGACACCTTCATCAAGAATATAATTCAGCTGCAGACATCTTACAGAATCTCGAAGCGATGTTCGCACATCAGACCCATATGGCAGTCCAAAGTGTGAAGCAAGAAATTGCTGAATTAAAAATGGAAAAAGGGACGACTGCAGCGCAGCACGTCCTTAGGGTTATGGTGCTATTTGAGGAACTTGAGATCCTTGGCGAAAAATGTGATTTCAAGACTAAGATTGATTTCATTCTCCAATCCTTACCAAAGAGCTATAATCACCACTATCTTGATTATCTAATGGAAGATCTAGATTTTACAGTGGATGATCTTGTAAATGCTCTGACTTTGGTTGAAAGGGAAAGGGAGCGCGAGGAAAAGAACTTGGGAAAACATAAATCTTCTTTTCACCCTAGGTCACGTGGTGATAAGGATGATGAAAAGAGAAGAAAGTTGAACCAAGCAGACTCAACATCAAATAAAAGCATGGAATCAAGTATGGGGAAAGTTTTGGAAAGCGGGAGAGTAGGACACTCGAGGTCAGCCTGTTCCAATCCCAAAGGGAATGGAAAGAAAGGTAATTCTCACGCACTAGTTGTTGAAACTTGTTTAGCGGAGTATGCCTCCCATTTATGGGTGGTGGATACGGGATCCACTGATCATGTTTGTTTCACTTTACAGGGGTTCAAGTGGACCCGGCAACTTAGTGGGAGTGAGATCCTCATCACACTGGGCGATGCTACGAGAGTGGCAGCTAAATCAGTGGGAGAAGTGCACGTGTCTTTTGAAGACAGAGTTTTAATTCTAAGAGATGTTATTTACGTTTCGAGTTTTAGAAAGAATTTGATTTCAGTTTCTAAACATTTTCATGATGGATATTCGGTTACTTTTAATAAAGTTGTTACCATTTCTCTTTTTGATAAATTTATCTGTCATGGAACGTTGTCGAATAATCTCTATACAATTAACTGTGCACACCACTCACGAAATGCATCCTATAACACATCAACTGTTTCCGAGAAAAGAAAACGTTCATCAGACGTGAATGAGACACTTCTTTGGCATCTAAGATTGGGTCATATAAATCCAAAGAGGATCCAAAGGTTGGTGAAAGACGGTTCACTGGAGTTTCTCCAAGTTGAACCAATTCCAACCTGGCGAATCATGTTTGAGGGTAAAATGACCAAGAGGGCATTTGGAGCCAAGGAATAAAGCCAAAGAAGTGTTAGAGATCGCTCTCACACGTATGTATGTGGTCCAATGTCAACCAAAGCAAGAGGAGGTTATGAGTATTTTGTCACTTTTATTGATGATTACTCAAGGTGTGGTTATATTTTCCTTATGAAGCATAAATCGAGACCTTTGAGAAATTCAAAGAATTTAAGGCTCAAGCAGAGAATCATAGGAAAAACGATCAAGTCTCTACGATCCGATCGTGGAGGTGAATACCTCAAATGATGAGTTTTTGAACTACTTATCCGATGAAGGGATTGCATCCCACCACCGCATCTTAACCCCTCAACAAAATGGGGTTGCAGAGAATGAAGAAACATAACTCTTTTGGAAATGGTTAGATCTATGATGAGTTATCGCGGATCTTCCCAAGTTGTTCTCGGGGTCATGCCTTGAAACAAGAGCTTACATTCTGAAACTTGGTGCCATCCAAATCGGTTCCCAAAACTCCCAAAGAATTGTGGACCCATGGCAAGCCTAGTATGAGACACACATGAGGATTTGGGGGTGTCCGCCTCGTGTTGGACAAGGAAGCCGGAAAATCGATCCTCGATCGTAATTAAGGTTGTTTGTAGGATACCCCGGGAACAAAAGGGTGTATGTTCTATGGTCCCGAAGATCAAAAGGTGGTCATAAGCACCCACTTTAGATTTTTGGAAGAAGACTATATGAACGAAAGAAGACCCAGAAGTGAGATTACCTTAAATGAGCTAAGAGGGCTAACCTCAATGCCAACTGTACAAGGTGATATACCAAACGACACACTTACACAACCGGAGCCTCATCGTAGTGGGAGGGTTGTGAAACAGCCCGAGAGATTCATGGGAATAGGAGAGTCCTCGGACTTGATTCCCGACAAAGACGAATCGACCCCATGGACATATGACGAGGCAATCCAAGACAAGGATGCAGATTCTTGGCAAACAACAATGAAAGCCGAAATGGGTTTTATGTTTCATAACGGAGTGTGGGAGCTAGTCGAACCACTTAATGGGGTCAAACCCATTGGTTGCAATTGGGTGTATAAGAGAAAAAGAGACCGGACGGGAAGGTGGAAACCTTCAAAGCAAGACTCGTGGTGAAAGGTTATACTCAGAAAGAAGGGATTGATTATGTGGAAACTTTTTCGCCCGTAGCCATGCTTAAGTCCATCCAGATTCTCTTATCGATTCTCACAAGATCTCGACTTTGAAATCTGGCAAATGGATGTCAAGACAGCTTTCCTTAACGGAAGTCTTGATGAAGATATCTATATGCAACAACCCCAAGGCTTCATTGAAAAAGGCCAAGAACACCTAGTTTGTAAGCTCATGAAGTCCATTTACGGACTCAAACAGGCATCCAGAGCTTGGAACCAATGTTTTGATCATGTTATAAAGTCTTATGGGTTCGATCAAAATGAGTTCGAAAGTTGTGTGTACAAAAAGCGTGTCGGAACTGCATTGGTATTCTTAGTACTATACGTAGATGACATTCTGATCATCGGGAACGATGTGAAGGTGTTATCAGACGTAAGGGCATGACTTTCAAAATAGTTTGATATGAAGGACTTAGGGGAAGCCGGACACATCCTTGGGATCAAGATCACTCGAGATCGCAAGAAAAGGATGATAGGCTTATCACAAGCTTCATATATAGACACTGTCTTGAAACGATTCAGCATGCAAGATTCCAAGAAAGGCTTCGTACCTTTCAGACATGGAATCCATCTATCCAAAAAATGTGCCCTAAGACGCAAAAGGAGATAGATGACATGAAAGGCATTCCTTATGCTTCGGCTGTCGGAAGCCTTATGTATGCAATGTTGTGTCTGAGAGACCAGATATCCGCTGCTTGCTGGCATGGTGGCAAGATATCAAAGTAACCCGGGAAAGAACATTGGATGGCGATTAAAAAACATTCGAAGTATCCGAAAAGAACTCGGGATAGAATGTTGGTTTATCGATCGATAGTCCATCCCCATCGGCTACGGACTCAGATTTCCAATCGGACATAGACTCGGAAAAATCTACCTCCCAGAGTGTGTTTTTGCATGGGGAGGAGCCGTGACATGGAGAAGCATCAAGCAAAAATGCGTCGCAGATTCTACCATGGAAGCGAATATGTAGTAACTGCGAGGCAAATGAAAGAAGCGGTTTGGCTCAAGAACTTCCTAGTGAACTTGGATGTGGTTCCGAATTTGCCCAGTAGAATCACTGTTTATTGTGACAATGGCGGAGCAGTTGCAAATTCAAGGGAACCACGAGCCCACAAAGCCAGCAAACACATTGAAAGGAAATACCATCTTATACGAGATATCGTTAAGAGAGGAGATATAGATGTGGCAAAGATAGCGTATGAGGACAACCTAGCAGATCCATTCACAAAGGGTCTGCCTCTGAATACATTCGAGAGACATGTGGAAGGAATGGGTGTCAAGACCATTGCCAATCTACTTTGAGTATAAGTGGAAGAAATTATTAGGTTCGTGTAGGTGACACAGACTACACGAGACATGTTTGTAGTATACTTAAAAGCAGACTTTGAGTATAAGTGGGAGATTGTTGGGATTATACTGGAAAGTATGCTTTTACTTTGTATAATCAAAACTGAATTTCGGACTTATTTACTGAAATAAATTGTTTATCACGGATGCTTTAAATATTATCGAATGTTACATATATTTACTGCATAACTGTTCAATAATTCGTACGTGTTACATTGTAGTTAATTTAGTGATACCAGATCACAGAAGATTAAATTAATAGTCCCTTGTAACTAAAAGTACGCCATTCACGACCTAGATGGAAATGAACAACCCATCGTGAAAGGTTGAAGTGTAAGGCTCAAATTGGCTTGTCTTGACCAAGAGATTACACTAGTGCATGACTGATGCACTGAATAGGACCTACAGGAGGACAAATTCTTCAGAACTGAACAAGGAAGAATTAGACCTCAGTGGTTCGTTATTTCTTAATCTTCGTTCCTTAAATAGGATCACGTGTGATCAGTAACTATTGCTTTGACTTATCATGGGTAGAGAATCAACGAGATTCAATACTTTTTATCTTGGGCAATATTATTGGTCACATATGATTGCTAAGATTTAATACTGAGAATCGTGTGCAAGTACGCTTGTTTGAGTTGCCCCCTTGGGAGGTTCATAAGCTTTATCATACCAAATCTTGCAAGTGGAATTAGTTTCCGGTATGGATAATAATGTTGAACCGTTCCTTGACCAAGGACAAAAGATATTAATTAACGGAAAGCTATTTCAGTGGCTTGAATTAATTAATGGGCTAGATAATCTTAAACACGGGAAATAATAACCGGGATCCATATTGACTGTAATATGGGTTAAGATGGATAGTGCAATATTAATTATGTAGTGGGATTAATTAATATTTATGGGCTTGAATAATATTGTGGCTCAATATTGATAATTCAAGATCCATTGGAAGGTCCAATCTTAATTCTCCTAAAGGCCCCCTAAGTAGCCCAACATATAGTCCAATAACTGAAAAAGGTGTTTAAAATAAAATAAATATTGTTGCTTATTTTTTCTAATTATTTTCTAAATTTATAGATAAGAGGGGAGAAAGATTTTCTTTGAATTTTGTTATGGAATGAAGATATGTATTCTTGGAATACAAGATTATCTCATTAAATTCAAGAAATCTCCCACTTGGTTATTTATAAGGAAAATTTCGAATTTTTTGAAAGATAAAGGGCAAGAAAGATTTTCTTGATTTTCTTGAAAAGATATTATGGAAGATATGTATTTCTTGAAATACAAGAATATCTCATAAATTCAAGAAGATCCAAATCTTGGATTCTTGCCTATTATTTTCGAAAATATCCCATAACAAAGAGTAGGTGGGTTTTTTTGGAATATTGTAATTATGGGAAAAAGAATATATGAGATATATTCAAGATTTCTTGGAGATCAAGAAAAGATTTTCCCACATTGTTTTTTGCCACAATTTTCGACCACCTATGCTCTATAAATAGGGGATGACTCTTTCATTCCCAAGTACAATTCCATGTGCTGGAAAAATTAGTAAATCCACAAAGGTGGTGCAACATAATTTATTTTCCTTTTGTTAATTGTTCACAAGTGTCCTACCACCGAATAGTCGAACAAGGATTAAGGGAATACTTGGGAAGTTCTTTTGGTTAGTCTAATCAGCCAGATCACTGTCATCCTAAGAGGTACGTTCACGTAAACTAGTAGAATTCCGCATGCGTAGGATTTACGTGAATTAATTATATGCATGATATGTTGTTGGATTATTATTTGAATTAATATAGGATTAATTCATGCTAGTAATAATTATAAGAATTAAATTTGTATTTAAATATTCACCCCGAATAGATTTGTGCAACTTATTCCCCAACAGTGGGCTCCTCCCGTTCCGACGCGGCCGGGTGGAATACACTGAGGTCCAGAGCAGGAAGGTGGGTGATGTCTTCCAGATCTTGAAGGAACCTCTCGTCCACCCCTTCGGTGTCACGGATGATGCGCCGGATCGCGGTGGACGAAGACCCGCCCTCACGGCCGGCGGAGGAGCGAGAGGCACGGAGTTGCTGGAGTTGTGCTATGGCGACATTATCCTTGTCCGAAGACGAAGAGACCGGAGGGCGTGGGGCAGCAGGTGTGGAAGAGCCTGAAGCCCTAGCAGAAGGATGAAGAAATGGGGGGATTACCTGGAGATGGTCTCGTCGGAGTCTTGCTGGAGTAGGAGGAGCTTGGGTACGAAAGAAAACTATAGCTGCGCGCGAGAGGAAAAGTGGCAACGAGTGTATAACCCTAGCCCTTTTTATAGAAGGAAGCGGGGGTCGAATTGCAATAAAGATAAAAGTCAGACCTCTCCCAGGGAAATGAGGTCGCACGGATCACGCGTGACATGCACCGCGCTCACCGATTGGAGAAATCCGTCGAATCTTGTACAAATCGGCGCAACGGTCTGCCTTCTCACAGATAACCAAGCGCCTCGGGAGTGCTTCCCGAGGTCGATTTTCACAGGTCGCTCAAAGTGAGATCAAGTCCAAGCCCCGGTGCGAGCACACGACCTCGACTTGAGGGGCAATTATTGTACCATGGAATAATCCTACCCGGTGAAGAGATCAAGTGAGGCGACTTCGGTATGAAGTGGGAGGTTGCTAAGCGGTTTCCTCAAGAAATGGAGAAGCTCGCACGTCGGTTTAAGAAGAAGAAGGTCGAGATCGACCTTGGGGAAGTCCACAAGTCGGAAGCGACCTCAAGTGGCTATTATTGGCAAAGATGCGGATAATTGAAAGCGTGAAATCGCGGGGTAAGCAAGGCAAGTGTATTCGGACGCGGGAATCACAGGATTGACTTGGGAAACCCTAGATCGGGCGATGGAAAGCTTGGTAAGCCCGCCGAAGGAAGCCCACGAAGAAGTAAACCCTAGTTTCCGCTCTATAAATACAACTTGTACCACTCATTGTAAACACACAAAAATTCTAGCATTCTAGGCAGAAAATATAATAAAACACTCCTGGCTTGGGCGCCCCAAGACGTAGTCTTATTCAAAAGACGAACTGGGTAGCCAAATCTGGGCATCTTTCATAATTGTTATTTATTATTTGTTTGATCCCATTCGTATCATCACGTTGTCCTAGATACAAAATCTAGGCCACAACACTCGTAAACTCCTAGATTCTGCATGTGTAGGAATTTACGTGAAATTATTGTACGCATGATTGTTGTTGGTATTTTCTAATTGAATTAATAGGTTAATTCATGTTAGAAATAATTGTTCAATTTAAATTTATATTTAATTGCACCTTGAATAGATTCGGGCCCCCTATTCCCCAACAGCTACAACATTTTGTTCTTACTATTTCGAGGATCATGTTAGAATAAGGTTGAGAAATGAGTCTCGTAATTACGACGGTAGAGGCACAGACAATGCTACTGATGATATTGAGGGTAACTTGTCAGTGTTTAAGTTTCCAGGTCGATGTATGGGAAAAAGTATTGAACGGCCATGGTTAAACCGACAAGAGATTGAAGTTGTACATAAATATATATTTTTCAATTATGATGAAGTCCAACTGTACATTCAGTAAGTATTTCATATACGTATCATTTACATAAATAACATATTTATTATATAATATTTAATTAATAATATATTGCTTTCAATTAGGATCTATATTGAAGAGTTTCACCGTAGACATCCAAACATCTCAGATGCACAAGTAGGTGAATATATTACTCGTGATTTTCCAGAGTGGTTCCAAAGCTATGTGATATCTAACCACCGTTTATTAATGAATTCATTATATATTTACAATTATATATTTTACCTAAAACCGTCACAGGGTTATAATCAAATCATTGAGAACCCATTTATGCGGGATCTCAGTAGAGGACCACAACGTCGGGTCAACACATATCAAGAATACTATGTAAATGGTTACAAATTCCATACGGTTGAGTATGCATCGACCAAATCTACTACAAACAGTGGTGTTTGCATTAACAGTGCAATGTTCAATGTACATAGTCATGACTACTTCGGACACCTGCAAGAAATCGTTGAAGTAGGATATAAGGGGTTCCCTGAGAAGATTGTTGTGTTGTTCAAGTGTGATTGATATGATCCATATGCTTCAGGAACACGAATTCATCCCGAATACAAACTGGTCGATGTTCATAGAAGAAGAAAATATACGGGGTATGATCAGTTTGTGTTTGCTGCTCAGGTATCCCAAGTATACTACTGCATGTATCCAAGTTCGAGAGCAAATAATGAATGGATGGCTGTTTGCAAAGTAAAGGCGAGATCACTTGTGCAAGTTCCTAAAAAGGCGTCAACGGACACGGTTGACGACACTCCGTTTCAAACGGAACAAGTTGAGGCTCAAACTGAGGTGCATACTGGAGATTTCAATGTTTTTGTGGACTTAACATCTGCAAATCCAGATTTAATATAGATTGACAGCGACAGAAAGGATAACAAGTATGATAAAGATGAGGATGTGAATGTGAATGAGAATGAAGATGGTGAGGAACAGGAGGATGAGGAGAAGGACGAGGAGGATGATGATATATAATACAGATGGGGGCAACGATGAGGATGACGAATAATAATTACATTATCTTTCATTTGTAATATTTCACATTGAAAATTATATTTGCATATTACAAATTATTTGACATTGTTTAATATAATATATTTTTGGTAATTATCCATTAAACATACAATTAAAAAAAAAGCTATAAACATTTATTTATCATTTGTAAAGTAAAAAAAATATATGAAGCAAAAATTTAAAGATTATTAGATAGTTAAATTAAAAAAATAAAATAAAAAATTAGAAAAATGGAGTGTAAAAAAATGAATTAAAAATAAATAAAATATATAATATTAATATAATATAATATAATTTAATTTTTTAAATAAAAAAATAAATTATTTCATTAAAACGTAATTGAATCATTAAATAAGATAATTGAAATAAAGAATTTTAAAAAAATTGAAAAAAAATGATTTTTTAGGACATATAGAATTAATTTAATTAAAAAATAGTACATTTTTAATATAATTTAATTTAATTTAAATTTATAAATAAAAAATATAAATTATTATATTAAAATATAATTGAATCATTAAATAAGATAATTGAAATAAAGAATTTTAAAAAAATTGAAAAAAAATGATTTTTTAGGACATAAAGTATTAATTTCATTAAGTAAACGCAAAAAAATAAGTGTCCAAGAGGAATTGATCCCTGCTCAGGCGCCCATAGGTCCCGTGTTCGGTCCCCCTTGGGAGCGAATTGCCTCATTTAATTGGGAGGTTTCGTGGCTTATATTTGATATGTTTGGTGGTTGGCTTCGAGATGGTCCGCGGCTCGGGTGGTTTGGTGTCCACCCGGGCTCATTTAATTGGGAGGCTTCGTGACTTATATTTAATATGTTTGGTGCTTGGGTTCGAGATGGTTCATGGCTCGGGTAGTTCGGTGTCCACCCGGGCGTCCCACGGGCCCGTGTTCAAACCACCGTGAGCTATTTTTTTCCCCATAAATTCACGATGTAGCAATGGATTTAGCGATGGTTTTAGCGACGACTTTAACCGTTGCTATTAGTGACGGTATATAACCATCACACCCTTCGACGGAATTTTTCGTCGCTAATACCCACAGTTTAATGTCGCTGGTAATGACAGTGTATGACGTCACTACCGTCGAAAAAGTAGCGACGATGTAGCGATGGTTTAGCAATGGATATTTTGACACGGGGTCTGGACCTAAATGACAATCGTCGCTCACCGTCGTTACATAGAGACAGTTTGGGAAAAAACCGTCGCTAAAGCTTAGCGACGCTCGATTTTTCGACGGTTGGCTAACTGTCGCTACAGACAGTAGCGACGGTTTTTACCGTCGCTAAAACTGTCGTTAAACCCCGTCTTTTTTGTAATGTTGTTTCATTGAATGAAAAATATTACTTGTTTCAATGAGTACAATTATAATATTAAAGATTATTAAAATTAAAAGATTATTAAAATAAATATAATTATAATTTTAAAGATTATTAGATAATTAAAAGTAAAAAAAAAGATTTATTATGATATGTATCCATTAAAATATAATTTTAATTCAAAAAATGACATAATATAATCCATTTATAAAGCAAAATAAAAATTATAATTTTAAAGATTATTAGATAATAAAATTTAACAAGTGAAATAAAAAAGTTAAAAAAAAAAATTAATTTTAACCAAATATACAATAAAAATACAATTTTATTAAAATTTATAAAGTAAAAAATATATATAATTATAATATAAAATTTTATTAAAGCATTAAATTAGATAATTGAAATAAAGGATTTAAAAAAAAGTTGAAAAAAAAAAGAATTTTTAGGACATATACAATTAATTCCATTAAGTAAATGCAAGAAAGTAAGTGTCAGAATAGTTTTATGCCCGCCCGTGCGCTTAAAGCTCCCGTATGTTTGGTGGTTATTTTCAAGATGATCCGTGGCTCAGTTGGTTTGGTGCCCGGGCAAGCTCCCCCGAGGCGCGAGTTCAAATCACAGTGAGCAAAATTTTTTTTCGTAAGTCCCTGTTCAGCTACGGTATTATCGACGGTTGAACCGTCATCGTAAACTTAGCGACGTTTTTCCTGACTCGGATACGGACCAATATGGCCGTCGATAAAACCGTCGGTAAACTGCGACGTTATTATCCGTCGCTATTTAGCGATGGTGGCCAAAAAAATGTTGCTAGAGTTAGCGACACTCGATTCTACGACGGTTTTTTAACACAACCATCATTAAACCCGTCTTTTTTGTAAAGGTAATTTTTTTTGTTAATAATATTATTTTTTACTAAAAAGTTGCACTAGTTTCATATATATATACCATCAATAAATTTTACAAGAAATTTAAATTATATTATATATTTAAGCACGTTCGATTATGATTACCTAAAAAGTCAAAATATATATCTAGGACGTACTGTTGCCTTTTCTACAAGCTGATGAGCTAGGTTATGAGATATGCCATGAATTTTGCCTTCTATTATAGTAACTTAAGTTCAAAGTTCAAACAATACCTAATATGGACAAATTATTGATTAATTAATAACTTTAACTACTCTAAACAAATGTATTCAATCACTTAATCATAAAAACAATTACGATAACTGTTTTAAGTCAAGACTGCAGGCTTGGCATATAGTAATACACAATTATTAGATGATCAAAAGAATTAAACTACAACCTGATAAGAACGAACCATATACATTATACAACTTATAAAGACAAGTTAATAATGAATATTCGTGACATGATGAATAATTTAATTTTCTTATATAATCTAATCAGGTTTTGGGGTCACACAAGATGCAGTACTCCCTCCATTAAAATTCACACTCACTCAATATAAAATATTTCACGGACCACGAATTCGTGAAATATGACCTAGTCAAAGAAAGAACACTGTAAAAATAATTTTTTTACAAAAATAATTTAGTCCTTAAAAAATAAAGATTTGTCTACAATTTGTCTATTAATTTTTAGAATAACCTATAAAAAAAAAATTACCTACACAAATAATTCCCTAGGCAAACAAATTACCTACGAATAATCTGGTTATACATTTGTAATTTTCGTAGGCAAACTTACATACACAAATAATTTCCTAAGGAATTTACATTTTCGTAGGCAATTATATTTGTAATTTAGAAATAGTCTATGTAATTATAAAATTTTGTAGGCAAGTCTTACTATTTAAGGACAAAATTATTTTCGTTGAAAATTTTGTAGGCACGTTGAGAAATTTTGTAGGTAATGCACTATTTTTTTTATAGTGGAAACAAATAAAAATAGGGGGGAAGTGAATGACATAGACCGGGAGTGTTGTTTAATTTATCTATACAATAACACACCTTTCTTTTTACAGTAACACCTTGTGTTTATACGATAATACAATTTTCAATGTCTTATATGTGTTATTATAAAGGAAAATACGTGTTACTGTAACGACAAATATATATTATTGTAAGGACAAATAATACATATTTTACAATAACATATATTTGTCAATAAAGTAGCATGCATTTGCCCTTATAATAATACAAATTTGAGAGAGTTTTTCAATTGTGTCTTCGCGCGAATGTTTTGGAAAATCCGTTGAATCAGATTTAAACCGTGAATTAATGATCCACGAGTTTTTAATCCCTTTTCAATTTACACTAATATTACACTTTTGTGTAAGAGTGTCTCTTCAAAATTATTTTATGTTTTGGCCTTTGTTGATGGATTTAAGTTGAGAGAAGATGTGAATATTGATAAATTTATCCTTAATTAGTTATTCGCTCTCATCATATTCCATAACTTTAGCCCATTATCTTTTTCTTTTTCTTATCCCACATCTCACTTTACCATAGCTAAATAAGAGAAAATTGGGAAAAGGGTGCAAAAAAATACTAAAATATCAAATAACTAAACAAGAACGCTATGCTATAATGTCAAATAATTTTAAATGCCGAGTATAGACTAAAAAAAATAAAAAATTGCCTATATAATTGCCAACACAAAAAAAAAAATTATGACTTTAAATAATAAGGACGGTCTATATATTTTCTAATCATATAAGCAAGTCTTCATTCCTCAAATTACCAATAAACAAATTGCCTACGAAATTGCCAACAAAAAATTTCACCTATGAATTATGTTTGTAGGTAATTTGAGAAATAAAGACATGTCTACATGATTAGAAAATTTTGTAGACAAATTGTAGACAATTCTTATTGTTTAAGCACATAATTATTTTTTTATTGAAAATTTCGAAATTGAAAAATTTTGTAGCCAATTCTTTATTTGGACGGTGGGTTCTGGTCCCCCATATTAGTCGGTCCTTATAGCGGATACCGAATTACAAAAAAAAGAGTTGCTGGTTTGTGACTAATTTTATGTCTTATTTGCTCTTAAATTATCGACAAAGAGCAAAATGAGCCACCAACTAAAGCAAAAACAATGATATTATAACATTATAGTGACAAGTGCATTAAATTAAATTAATGCATGCTTTTGGATTAAGGAGCAATAGATGTGGATTATGTCAAAGCTTGCCACTTTCTCTATGGGTTATGATCCTCTTTTCCACTAAGGATTACGTACGTATGCATGTCCATGTGTGTGTATATATATATATATGTATAATTCATTCAACCCATACATAAATCCGAAAAAAAAAAAAAATCAACCCATACATAAAAACTTAGGCTTTTATAATAGTGGGAAAAACGAGCTCTAACCCTTTCTATTAATGGCGAAAGTACATCCTAACACATCTATAAATAGTAGTAGAATCTGTTCTTCATCAGAAAGAGAAACATTCACAGTATGGATGAAATCTCTTGTGTTCAATGGAAATGGTTGCACTATTTACAATTGTAGAGGTGAAGTCGTTTTTCGAGTCGATAATTACCAGAAAAGATGCAGCAGTAAGGTGTTTCTCATGGATTCTAGAGGCAAAACATTGTTCTCTATATACAGAAAGGTAATTAATATGATCATATGTATATAGTATATTACAAGAAAATTGATCTATAATAATAATGACATAAATTATGTTATTGTAGTTAATTTCTCTGACTAAAAGTCTTTAACGACGGGAAACAATTAATCTTTACAGACGAGATCCTATCGTTAAAACATTAAGCCAGAAAAGTTATAATGATATGATTTCTATCATGTTTCTCATGTATTCTAAACTCAAAATATTGTTCTCTATATACAGAAAGGTAATTAATATCATGTGTATAGTACGAGAAAATTGACCTATAATAATAATGTCATAAATTATGTTATTGTAGCTTCTTTGGCTAAAAATCTTTAATGCCAAAAAAACAATCTTTACTGACAAGATCCTGTCGTTACAGAAATATTATAGCCAGAAAAGTTATAATGATATGACTCCTATCATTTTTCTCATTGTTGTCTATAAATAGTAAGGTAGTTAATTAACCTCATATATATGTATATATGTCTACATGCAAGACATGTTTGAATAACAAGTATTGTATATATGATTGAATATTGATTATTAATTAGTTCTTTTCTTTTTTTTTTCTGCAGAGACTAAGGATGTTTAGTTGTTGGGAAGGTTTTAAATACTCAAAAATGAACAAGGAGAAGCCATGGTTCCAAGTTAAAAGAAATCATACTATTTTTAGCAAGGAAATGTCTTGCAAAGTTGTTCTTAAATGCGACAAAAATAGCACGAATTATAACTACAGAATCGTGGGGTTGGAAGGGAAATCTCCTCTCAAAATTATAGACTGCTCAGGCCAGATCCTAGCCGAGGTAATTTGCCTCTTGTATTTGTTGTTTTCACTGAATATTATTAATTGTTTCAAATGAATCTTATTAGCTATTTTCTATGAACAATATTCCTTATTTTCATTAAACACTAAACAATATTAGCGGTTATCACTAAACAATATTAATTAATTGTTTGTATTGAGCAGTGCAACTGTTGCACCTAAGCATTACTCATTCTTCTTTAATGTTTTATCTTATGTTTCATTATCTTTAACACATGACACGTGTCACTAATGATAATTGGTGGTGTCATTTAATTACATTACATGTATCATATATTAAAAGAACATTCGAATATAATATTACAATAATTGAAGTATTTGTTGCCTTGTTAATTTTTTAATTGAGTAAACATACTATTAATTAATTATGTAGTAAAATTTGGGTAATAATATTTAATTTTATGTATGTTCAGGCTATACAAAAGCAATCGTCAGAAGGAGTTCCTTTGGGAGAAGATGTATTGACATTAAAGGTGGAACCTCATGCAGCTGATCAAGATCTCATAATGGCCCTTGTCACAGTTTATGGTTTGATCAATAATAAGCTCTAAAAAATACTTTTTGTGATAGGGAAATTAAAGGAGAGAAATTAGATCTGATTAAATTAGAGAATTTTGGTGTAATTGTTCATATATATATTTGAATGCTAGGTCTGTTTCATTTCATAGAAATATATACCACAGACACTTTTCAGCAAATTTGTATGAATCTAAGATTTATGCAAACTATTCCAATCCAAAGCAATTTTATTCAGATTCGATAAGAAACAAGTTGCCCAACATATCTTTAATTTGCTTAATGAAAGTAATTATTATTATAATAATTAATTTATATTAATTATTATATAATAATAATATTATTCACACATGTAAATGGATAAGTTAGAGAGGTTAACTTCCAGGAGAAAAGAGGGGATAAATAGATTTGATTCTTTTCTCAAAACGGATGTAACGTGAATTCTGAGAATTCTCTATGTTGTCATTTTTTGTTCAAGAAAAAAATAGACAGAACACAGAAGTATAGAAATATGTATTCTGTAAATACACGCATCACAACATACACAATCTAAAAGGCATTTAAATTGTGAACAATGGAAGCAATCCGTGAATCAATTCGTGTGGTTGTGTTTCGGACTCTGAGACCCAGTGCATACGTAGAATTCAATTGATTTTAATTCTTTCCGCTGCAATTCTGGAATAAAGGTTGGTGGTTTCTAACCCTCGAATTCCAACAATAGTATCAGAGCCATTGTGTTGGATTCTCGTATGCGTTTATGGTTCTCGTACGGATTATGCATGGAATATGTTTTCTGATTTATTTTTGGTCGAAGCATGATTTTTTGTATTTTTCAAAATTTTCGATTTATTGAAACGGACGAATTAGGGGCTGAAATTTTTACTGTAGATGCATCATATAGTGTAGATTATATCTGCAAAGTTTCACATTTTTTGGCCAAGCCGTTTGTGAGAAATAAATTGTTTTTTGAAAAATTTTGTGAACTTTGATCGCGAATTGTGAACAGTACAATACGAATTGTGATGTATTCTTGGTGGTGTATTCTACGTTGAAATAAGATTCCATGGGTATAAAATTCGTTAATTTTGGTTGAGAAACGAGTGAGATATGAATTTTCTCACGTTTCTGGGATTAAATCGAATAGTTTCAGAAAGTTTTGGGGCAACTTTTTGAAAATTCGATTTTTTTGGAGGGCCAAATTGCAAAATATGGAGACTTATTTTAATATGGTCAAGAACCGGGTCAGAAATACAGAACCAGGTACGAACCGCAGTCCAACCGCCGAACCAAACCGGGGGAGATGCGAACCGGACCGACAGCGGCGCGTGTGACTCACGCGCCAAACATGGGCGGCGCGTGTAGGCGCGTGCCAGCGCGTGAGTGCACGCTTTACGCATGTGGGCTTATCTGGAGTCGCGTGCAGGCGCGTGTTGACGCGTAAAGTGTTTTTCCGGCGTGATTTCAGCAGTTTCCGGACCATTGGAGCTGTTTTCCGGCGATTTGTTTTGGCTTGTTTAGGCTCATTTTAACTCCGATTTTATTTCCGAAAGTTGTTGCTTTCTTATTTTTCAATGAAGATTCTTAATTTGCATAGTTTGGAGGCATTTGAGTTAGAGATGTTCAAATGTATATTTATCTATGGAAGTGAGAACCACTTTTAAACAAGTTTCACTTGTATTCTAACTTATTATGCTTGAAATTTAATTTTCTTGCGTAATGATGAGATTGATAATTCATGTGATAAATATTTAAGCATTGGATGTTTAAATGGTTGCTCGTTTTATGTAGATATGACTCGATTAAATGACAGTTATTGTTCTGTAAATTCGAGATTTTCTTATGCAAATTTTTAAAGAATTACTTGGAAACTAGCACATAATTTTGGAACTTTATATTGCTAGACGGAGTTGCATAGTTTTAATCTCTTTTTCTTATTATCACATAATGTAATTCCGACTTAATAGCTCAAGACTTAGAAAGAGTTGAAACTTGAGCTATGACATTTACAAGAAGACTTATAGTAGTTTTCTAGAACAAAATTTTGTCAAAGTGAAATTTGATAGGTAATGGTGATAATTTTTATGTGAAAATAATTGGTGGATTGGGTTAAAGATTAAAGTAGACAAGTTGTTGGGACGACATGTCTATGTATTAAAAATGATTCATTGATTCGGTGTTATTACCTTGAGAGGTAAATGTAACACTTGAATACGAATCATCACCTAATTCTTTATGCCATATTTTTCCATAATGTCGGTACTAAATGTAGTACTTCAAGAGACATAAATATCAAAGAGGATTCGAACTATTCATGAAAAATGCCTGATAGTATTGCTGAAATAATATTTGGATGAGAATAACCTTAGTAGTTATTTTTTTGGGCTTATAGTAGCCATTGGATTTTCTTGACTACTTTGAGTTATTTTATTAACTCATAACATGATTATGCTTTATTACGTTAATAATGATAAATGTTACTCCCTCCGTTCCCCAAAAGTATGCTCAGAGGGCTGAAACATGTTTTACGGAAAGGTAGATTAAGCACGTCTACAGAAGCAATTTTTTTAATCTTTATAGTCCAACAAACACTTAATTACTCAAGTTATCATTATATTTTACTCACACTTAATTATATTATTCATAAATTGACTTAATCTACCTTTTTCGTAAAACATGTTTAAACCCTGTGAGCATACTTTTGGGGGACGGAGGTAGTATTAAGCATGTAATTTCATGTTGTTAGGTGGGATTTTTAGCTGTTTATTAGATGAAAAGCTAGAACTGATTTTGTTCATATTTTGGAACTGAATCTGATTAATGAGGATACTTAATGAGATTGATGATTAATGACTTTAAGTCGTTTTTCGATGTCAAATTTTGTATTAAATTTTTCAGATGTCTGTTAGCTTAACATTGAACATATTGATACATAAATATACATTAACTCATTGAATCACTTCAAATAAACCAAACAATAGCTTCAAAAGCTATTAACGCCAATATAATTGAATACACTCAATAACGATAATTATGACATGCGACGTCATAATTAATTAAATGTTCTTGGAGAACAAGATGCATTGAATATTATCTATCATGTTATGGAAGATCTGGGATTGTGATGTAGATTCAGATCAAAATGGATCAAAAGACTTATATTTGCTTGGAATATGAGAAATTCCTAGTTCATGACAAACTAGTGAGTCGGTTGTAGACAACATGATCCTTGAGAGTGTGCAACACCTTACAACTTATGATATTTGGTAATATCTGATAGAGAAGTATGATAGAACATCACTTTCTGAACAACATAAAATTCTGATCTAACATGGTCATTTCTTATAAGTGGGAACACTTCAAGGTTAACACGACTTGTGATAAAAGTATTAAGACTTTCACTTATTCAATTCCTATTGTTAAGTTGAAGGATATAATACTTGGAGCTTTCAAGTCAGCATTATGTGGTTCTCGTTTCTGAATTCAGTTGTTATAACACTCTAAACATAAGACATACTGGAAGGAAGAAGGGAAATGACAAGCAGTATAAAATTAGAAATACTGCAGTTAAAACTTCAAATTAATCCTAATGCGAAGAAGAATAAGAATGAGAGATATGCTAAACTAAAAGTTAGATGACCTACAAGTTTGGTCATTTTACACATGAATATCTTGAGTCCAAGAGGGACAAAAGAAATTCACTCTAATTATTTAGTTTTAGCATAATTGTTTATGGTGGTGCATTTATTGACTTAATTTTATCCTTGTGGATTATAGATTCAGGAAACGCATGCCATTGACTAAAGATAAATGAACATTCTATTTACATCATCATCATGTTCCAAGTGGGACGAGATGAATGTATGTGGAAACTAAGTTCGAGTTGAAGTCTAGGGACTTGCAAACTTGAGATTGACAATGGTCAATGTTTCAAACTACAAAATGTTTTGTTTTCTCTGGAGATCATTAAGGATCTCAATTCTAAATCTGTTCTTCTATGATTGGGATGTATTTTAAAATGTATATTGGAGGTGGTTGTGATAGTATATTCAATGGACATTATGGTAAAATTATTCTAAGTTTTATATGGTTTTTGGACTGTAAGAGAACAATTATTTTAGTATTATGATAATAATTCATGGATTACTAAATATTTGTTCCTCTAGTTATGCTCGTGTCAATGATGACATTGTAGGATACTAGTTTTAGTCACATTGTGCAAGACAGGAATAACTGATTTGTGAAAGAAGGACTTTGGAGTTCGTCTTTAAAATTCAAGTTATGAGAATATTGTCTTGTTCATAAGTGATTAGAAAACCATTTGATAAAACTGTGATTGTTGGTTCTTCATTGCAATTATTATTTTGATAAGTGTGATTTTATGAATGTCAAATAGCAAATCATGGAACTTATTGGTTTTTCATTACTTAAATTGATAATTTTCACGTTTTATATGTCTAAAATTTCTCATAAATATGAAGTACTGGATTGCTTCACATATTACCTAAATGGGTCTGAGAATAAAATGGCATAACCTTAAAGGTTTTAAGAACCGATAGAGGACGTGAATGTTTATCCATGTAGTTCAAGGAACTGTGTAATGAAAATTGTATAATCCGACGATTATCAAAACCTTATACATCATTGCTCAATAGTGTGACTAAAGAAGGAACAAAATGTTGTTGGATATGCATGATCCATGATAAGACAATTACTTTTAACTATCTTTTTTGGAAAGGTGAGTTATTTATGATTGTCTACATATTGAATAATGTTATTCATATTTGATTAAGTCAACTTCATTTGAACTCTAGAAAGTTGAAGACCTGATCTTTTGTTAATCTTGGTATCTGTAGACCAACAAGGGTCTAAAGGATTTAAAAATGTATCTTCTAAGATATTATGCTAAATCCAATGGATATGAATTGATCGGAGATCAAGAAGTTCAGAGTAAGACATGAGATAAAATCACATAATGTCAATTTTTTCTGAAAATGATTTCCTAGTAGAGGAGGTATTCGAAAAACTATACCATTTTCTGATTGAAATAATCATTCTCTATCAGATCCAAGTTGGAGTGATTTACTTAATGTTTGTGATATTTGATAAATTTTACCCATTAAGATTAGATGGATCTTGATGAGAGTAATTATTTACGTCACAAAGTTTCAATCTTGAAACATACTCTAGGAAGCATGTGTCTAAGAGACATCATGTTATTGAGGGATACGCCTTCTTTATATTTTCAGAAATAAGATTAGTCTTTAGCGAATGAGGATGAACCTACAGATGATCGAGAGGTTCTATCTCGTTATACAAGAAACTAATGAAACAAAGCAATGAAAGATAGTATAAAGTCAATAAGGTCAAATCAAGTTTTTTTTAAATTGTAGATCCTTTATTGGGACACATCTTAAAAATGATCACTTAGAAGAGAAAGATTATACTTAGGAAGGGGTATTTAAACTTTCTTCATCTGTTGTGAGGTTTACCTCTATTCGTTCACTTTTTGGCTATAGTATCAAGTATAGATTTAGAATTACATCAAAAATGGACATTACTGTTTTTCTCAATGGAGAATTCAAAGAAGAGGATAATGTTTGTAAATTAAAGAAGTCTAATTACAAACTTAAACAAATCCTCAAAACAGTGGCACTTGAGATTTCATAATATGATTCTCGTATTAAATTTGTTAGACAAAGACCTTTGTGTTTATGTCTAACGGTCCAAAGATAGTTACGTAATTCTATGATTATATGTTGATACACTGTTAGCTGAAAAGACACAATGAGAATTTTTTTTGTGAAAGCTTCATAAAGATCGTTCAAAGAAGTTACTTGGATAGTCTTAGTAGACTCATGTAGTAAGACTTCTAAAATGGTTCAAATGAATGTATAAAAACATGTTGATTCTCATGTTATAAAAAGAGGAGTCACTAAATTATGATGAATGTCCAAAGACTAAAAATGAAATGTCAAATGTACCATAAGCAAATTCAATTGGATATCTGATGTATGCTAAGTTGTGCGCACATCCAGACATTTGTTAAGTTGTTGATTTGGTTAGCAGATATTAGTTAATCCGATAAGAGACACTAAAAGATAGTGTGTGGGATTTTTGAGATATCTGAAGGGTATTGCAGATTATTATCTCAAGAAGATAATCTAAACTTAGAGAGTATACGGACACTAACTGGAATTATGATATAGATGCAAGTAAATCAAATTCTAGTTATGCCTTATTGCTTAATAATGAAGCAATCTCGTGGCGTAACATGAAATAAGTCTGTATAGCAGTGACCACTATTAAAACTGAACTTTTGGCAAGTGCATCAGCAGTCAAATAATTATTTTGGTTAAGAATTTTCATGAAATATTTGGAATTAGTAAGCACTCAATTGAGATCTTTAACGATTCGTTAAAAATTAAACATTCTAGTGGGAGTTGTAACGATTCATTGAGAATTAAACACTCTAGTGGGAATTGTAACGATTCGTTGATGTATATGACATTACAGTGGGAGTTATATTGATTCACTCTAGAATCAAACACTCCAGTGGGAGTTATATCGATTCACTGTGAAATCAAACGCTCCAATGGAAGCTCTAAAGATTGATTGTGAAATCACACTCCAGTGGGAGTTGTTGTGATTCACAGTAGTAATCAAAGCAGTTAAAGCTTACTGTAAAAATTCCAAGTATCATCAAAAGTTTGACTTTGTAAAGACGTTACAAAAAGAAAGAGTGATTCTTGAATAGATTTCTGCAGACTTGATGTTAGCAGATTTGTTGTCAAACCTAATTATAGAAGATGTGTAAGACATCTTGAGATATTGAGTTTGTATGGATTTAAAAGGGCTACATAGTAATTATTAATGTTACTAGACATTTATGTATTTTAAACTATATGAAATGTTCATATAATAGTATGTCGACAAGTTGATTGGCTCTCTCATACGAGCAATCACCTCTGACATCGAGGTATGTGCAGAGATAAGATTATATTATTGATAATCACAATAGATTTTACCACGAATCTATTTGACTTGTTACAAAGCTAAATCAGTGGATTCCTGAACGATAGAGGGAGGAAATCCAAGTTAAGTGTCGAGTATATACTTGAACTGTGATTTACACGATGTAAAATAAATAAATAAAGACATACGCTTCTTGGGAAGTTAAAACATCGTGACATGTGTTTCATACCACATGTGCTAAGTTGACCATAAGGAAATGAGAAAGATATCCCTATTTTCTCACTATATGAAGCCTTGAGGTTTTGATAAGCCTCTTAGAAGTACCCTTAAGACTTTCTACTAGATTCTAAGTCTTCACTTTAGTGTTGCTACTTTAGCATGCTACCAATATCTACTATTAATGCAGCAATGCGGTACATGTCTAGTAAAGCAGCTATAGTGGGAGTCTGTAGATATTTTGTGTGAAAGGAAGAACATCTTTATTAACACGTTCTATTGTGTTCATTGACCGGTCAATCGAGCTGAGAACTTAATTATGAATACATAGATTTGATAAAGAGTTGAATATGCTCTAATAATTTCAAGGGATTGAAAGAGATATGTCAACTTGTGTTAACTGAAAGAGTTCTGGGGTATAACGAGTTTTGAATTCTTCATATAAAACTGGTTGAGTTGTTATATATCATTAACACGTTATATAGCGTGAAAACTCATATTCACGAGGGTCATACGATTTATTTGTCTGTATGAAAAATGTATAATGTGATGGTATAAAGATGTGGAGCAAATGAGTGTAATGCTCAAACTTCATGTGTGAGTGGGAGATGAAAGTAATTATTATTATAATAATTAATTTATATTAATTATTATATAATAATAATATTATTCACACATGTAAATGGATAAGTTAGAGAGGTTAACTTCCAGGAGAAAAGAGGGGATAAATAGATTTGATTCTTTTCTCAAAACGGATGTAACGAGAATTCTGGGAATTCTCTCTGCTGTCATTTTTTGTTCAAGAAAAAAAAAGACAGAACACAGAAGTATAGAAATATGTATTATGTAAATACACGCATCACAACATACACAATCTAAGAGGCACTTAAATTGTGAACAATGGAAACAATCCGTGAATCAATTCGTGTGGTTGCGTTTCGGACTCTGAGATTCAGTGCATACATAGAATTCAATTGGTTTTAATTCTTTCCGCTGCAATTCTGGAATAAAGGTTGGTGATTTCTAACCCTCGAATTCCAACACTTAATTATTCATATATTATTAGTTCGGTGCACATTTGGTGTTGAATTAACTGAGGAATTTAAAATCATCGTTAAAATAATATACCTAATGCAAAACAACGTCGTTTCCAACCGTTGGTAATTTGATGAAATTGTGTCGTTGTAGTTGTATTCAATTCTTTGAGGCATCATTTGGACAGTGAGGATTTAAAATGAATGAATTTAAAAAATAATACTGTAATGACATGATTTTGATGAGGATTTGAAATCCCTTCATTTTAAATTAAACTCAATCTAATTATTTATAAATTCATTTAACTCAAATAGAGAGAGTGGTAATTTATGTTTGATAACCACAAATTTCAAATTCATCCATTCAAATGAAGAAGGTCCGATGGAATTTCCGTTGCGAATTTTCCCCATCATAACTTTCTATCGCCAATTTTGTCGGTACAGTAGGAAGGATTTTTTTACTGTAAAAAAAGAAGACAATCTACTGATCATATTTTATCCTTTGTTAATTACCGACAGAATTCCATCAATATTTTGTTAGTAATTTTTTCTTTTTTCCATCATTTTGCTAAAAGATTTCGTCGAAAATTCATCACAACTTATAAACGAAGAGAGATATGCACCATATCCACGGTTTCCAATATTAGTCTATTACCGTTATTATTCTTTTGTAGTGTTACATCTTATGCTAAAATTTGCATAGAAATATTTATCTTCTTATAAATAGTTGAAGGAAAAAGTGTTGTATAATAGTGTCTCACTCATAATGATACAATGATATTTTGCACTACATATTTTACGATACTATTACTTAAAATTCGAAAATATAATACAAAAAGGTCCCATGGTCTAGTGGTCAGGACATTGGACTCTGAATCCAATAACCCGAGTTCAAGTCTGGGTGGGACCTTATTTCTCATAATAATTAAATTAATTATTATTATAAACAAATTTATTCTACTACAATTTCCTTTTATTTACAACCAAATCAAGATTTTATTTGGGAGACTTACTAATAGATACATTTCAAGATTGCAACTTATTAATAGGTACAAAATGATTACATATACGCAAGTATATTTACACTTTCGCGTGCAATTTTGGCTATATATGCAATCTTATTTGTACATATTAGTAATTTGCATTAAAAATTTGTATATAATACCCCTCCCCATCCCTTTTTTTTTAAGTTCCCTAAAATAATCAATTACACTAGTTCATTCTATCACTAGGCACATGATTCATCTTTTCGTCTCGCTATAGATCGGAATCGCAATCACCACAAGAGGGGGGCACTTGGAGCCGAAATTTGAAACCGGAACCGCACCACAACCAAAATCGCAACCACCACAAGAGGGGGACCACCACCCCACCACAAAGTCAGAAGACCACCACAATAGAAATAATTTTTTTCTCTCCATGTCTCGAACCCGAGATCTCTAGATTTTTAGATATTGAAGATCTAACTACTTGAGTTATTCACACTCCCAAATTTTTCCCTTATTTTACAACCAAATCAAAAGTAACATCCATCGGTCAAAAGAAAATTCAGATTGAGCAATACATTGTAACCACATTGGAAAATTATCAGCATTCCAAATTGATGGCTAGATAATAAAAACGAAAATTTTGCAACTTGATGCACCGTTAGGTAAGCTTTACTAGATATAAGAGACATTCACAAAATACTTACCATCTACAAAACCTTTTAACCTAACTTGAATTTACAATCAAGAGAGGACACTTTTTAGACTTTTTTCCCTCTTGCAAATTGCATTAATTTATGATTTCTTTATCTGTTAATTGGGGTTTTCCCACCATGATTTGTAGTAGCTATAAAAATAGATATATAGCTGTCATTTATATTGATGATCGTTCGAAGTAATGAAGCTCCATCTACATATCTTTATTACGCAAAATTAATAATCGATTTTAGCTTATTTTAGCTTTTATATAGCATTACAATTTTCTAAAACATAGAGTAATCTTTAGATCGCCGTTCTAATGATTAAAGAAAATGAGTGTGTGCATAGTGTATTCTTAGAACATATAATTTAATATACTGAAATAGGTGTAGTGTAAATAAATTGTATTTTTGAATGCACAATGCATATATAGCACCTAACCAAAGAAATTTCCGTTCGTATCATTCTTACATATTCTTTATTTTATATTAATATTTTTTTGGGTGTATGCTATGTATATGTATTATGACAAAAAATTGTGTGAACCCGAGTTCACAGTGAACTCGAATTTTTTAGTATCACTACTATGTGTGAAAATTATCATTGTACGTATAAAAATTATTACAGTTATGCATAAAAACTCTCAATGTTTAAAAAATACTTTATATTTTTAAATGGTAATTTTTTTTATACATAACAGTGATAATTTTTATGCATAATTATAATAGAGTTCATGTATAAACTTGGTTCATAAGAGTTTTGCTCATGTATTATTGTGATGCCATGAAAACACCATTATTTTCTATCAGTCACGGATGAAATTAACTTGGGCAATATCAAATTTTAGTTTTGTATTTTTTTTTAACTCTTATCAATTTGATGTTAATTTTGAACATTTTAAAAAAGTGGAAAAAGAAAACATGATGGACATAAAAAATAAATTGAAATTGAAAAAGCAAACCATACAAAATCAAAATTTTAGTTATGTATGTTTTTTCTCCCTTGAAATCAAAATGATCAAAATTAAAAAAAAAATAAGTACATACACAACTAAATTTTGACACAAGTTAAATTACAAGATGAATTTTTTATATTAACTCAATTAAGTTGATAAGACCGGGGGCTATTATATATGTTGATTCATATTACGAAATAATTAAAATGAATTCATTATAATTTTTTTTATAAGTTTGAACTTTTAAATGACTTATAATTCTCTCATATTGACACTAGAAATTGGATAAAAAGTTGTGGATTTGGCCTACTTGTTAAGCGTACAGTTTGAATTTTTTTTTATAAGAGTGGATCTCTTGTGCATCCAAGTGCACCGTACAATCGAGCATAAGTGACCCATTTAAAAAAGCGGGTCACGCCTATTAGTCAAGACATTATTGTGTCACAAATTTTGTAAGATCCGGCTTTAGCCCAGTGGCTAAACATCTTGTTCTCAATGTAGAGGTTCAAAATTCTAGAATCAACAATGTTTTTTTTTTTTTAATTTAATGGACAATTTTTTTGGCATTAGCGAAAAATTAGGTGAAAAATTAGGTCAATGAAAAATGAAGAGTTGGGCGAAATGAAGATATATATATTTATTCAGAAACATTCAACTAGCTAATAGAGAAACATACAACTATATAATACATAATCGTATAACTAGCTAATACAGAACTGTGCAACTAAAAAATCATAGAAACATATATCTAGTTAATACATAAACGTAAAACTATATAACACTTAAACATGCAACTAGCTAACACATAAATGTAAAACTATATAATATAGAAACATGCAACTAGCTAATACAGAACCGTGCAACTAGAAAACCTAAAAACATGCAACTAGCTAATACATAACCATACAACTATATAACACATAAACATGCAATTACTAATACTGAACCGTGCAACTATATAATATAGAAACATGCAACTAACTAATATTGAACCGTGCAACTAGAAAATATAGAAACATACAATTAGAATCATAAAAACATGAATTGCACGTTCAATAATATGATATAACACATTTTATTGATAGAAAGTTGCATGTTCTAGTGATAGCTAGGAAGTTGCACGTTCAATCATCTCTACATACACCTCTCTATATCTATCTACCTATCTATATGTGAAGGTCTCAATTGGCCTACAATGGCGACTGCGGTGGTTGAGCAATTATCCACGTCTCTGCCTTCTGCTTCTTGTACGCGGCATATGCGAAGAACGTGATACGCTACATTTGTTCGTCGAATGTTTCAGTGGAGCGTGGCCTCATGGAGGCAAAGGTCGCCGTCGTGGATTTCGTGTTCAGATTCACGTTCTTGCCGGATCTCCGATGGATTCTCCACGAAAAACATTCCCGTGGGGCCGGGGTTTCTGAATTGGCTATCGTCATCTAAAATTGTTGAAACGCAGTTGATCGATGGTTGTGAGGAAGACTATTTCTTCACTTGGAATGAAGAAAAACGGTGTAAAACTGAGAGATTTAAAGGTATGAAAAGAGGAAACGTGAAGAAGAAATAGGAATAATCTGGAGAGAAGAAGGAGAGCATGATTTTCTCAACAGAAATATAAAAAATGAGTTAATAAAAATCTGAAAGTAGTACTCCCTCTGTCCTGCTATAAGTTTCTCCCTTTCCTTTTCCATCCGTCCCACAATAAGTTTTCTGTTTCTATAAATGGAAAAAGTAACTCCATTACCCATAATTTTTATCCTATTTTTCACACAATATTACAAAGAATGTCACTCACTCCACTCATTACTCCACATAACTTTTTTCTCTTTCCCAATACCCACAACTATCCTCCATTTTCATTATTTTATTATTATTTCTTAAACAAAATAACAAAAAGAAACAGAAAACTTATATCTGGACGGAAGGAGTATTTTATATGTGACCTGAGTTTAGTGCTTGGATATGGTCAGGGTGGGTGCATGTATCCTAGATCCGTGCACTAATTGAATGTGAGAACTAGCCTTTTGATAAAAAAAAAGGTTGAAGTCTAGAGGGGAGGGGTGAATAGACTTCAAAACTTTTCGTGGATCAGATGTGATTTGCACGTATGTTTGATCAGAGTGCGGTGTGAATCAGTTTGGACTGATATCCGACTTACTGATCTGGTAGGCAGATCAGTTCGGCGTCTATCAACTTAACTGATGGTGCGGAAGATAAGTAAACCCGTGTAGAAAACCAGTTTTACTCATATGAGATTCTGACCAACAGTTTTTTAAATCAGATAACTAAAATGTTAAGCTGATCTGATCAGTAGCTAAACGTTAATCTGATCCAGGTACAGAATATGCATGCAGATAACAAGTTGTGTGCATATGTGTAAACCAAGATAGATGCACACAGATTTATAGTGGTTCGGACAATTTGTCCTACGTCCACTCTTCCCTATCAGCAGGGGCACCAACTTAACCAACTTGGACTTAGTTTATTGTGTTAGTCCAACACAGTACAACCAACAGATATTTAACGAGTTCTCACTCAACCGATCCCAGAAATCTAATCTAGAAACCCTAGATAGAAATCTTGCTATAATAAACTTAACCTAACAGTGTTTGGGTAAGAATTGTTTTGTTCCAACTGGAATACTATCCTAACTTCTAAGTAGCCAAGAGCTAGAGGATAAGTATTCTGTTAAGAACTAAGGGATGAACACTTAAGAATAAATCTTGTGAATGTGTTCTTCGTGCGGAAATCTTGAGAGCTTTTGCTTGTAGATAATTTTCGTAACCTTACTATGAAGGTTTGATCCCTTATTTATAGGCACAAAATCGAACTAGCCGTTGGAGGGCAATTCGAATTTCGGTCTATTTAAGGTAGGTTTGCAGACAGATTTGACGTGCTTCAGGAGCGGTATGGCCGAAAGCATGCAAGCTTGTCCTTTCTAGCCGTTGGACCCTGAAGCGCCTTCTGCAGACTGTCAGAGATCCGTACGTGTGTTGTCGACTTCTTATTGGCTATCAAGTATGATTTGCAGCACTTGAATAAGCAACAAGGTTGACATTCTTCTTGTCTGAGCACTTGACTCGTACTAGGTAATATTGAAGTAGTCACCTGATGGAGCTTGACACAGATCAGTCAGAGTCTTGATCTGCCTACCTGACTTAGGTCATCTGATTGTAAGTTGTCTTAGCACAACTTACTGACCTCTACTTGATGTCATCTGATATGGGTCTTCTGTAAGGGTTCTTCTGTCTTGAACACTTCTTCATATCTGCTTCAATCACCAGATCTTCTGCATTTCTGATCTTCAAGACTTAGTCTATACATATTGAGTTCCCCCTCAATATGTGACCTATATGTTACTTCAGTTGTCTATACACTTCAGCTGACCATCTTATCTGCTATCTACATCATCAGTCAGCTAACAGGTCTGACTGGTCCTATTACATTATCTGTTTTGGAACTTCCATCAAAACTAAAAATTTCCCAACAATTTTCCCCTTTTTGATGGAACCAAAACAGTTAATCAGAAAAACAGATAGATAAAAGTAAGCATCATATAACAACATGCAGTTCAGAAGACAATGAGAGGTTGTCTTAGAATTAGGAAAAATTGGGTATTTTATTAACATTGATGCATGATTACACAGTACAGCAAAATACCTATCAACAGATTTTAATTGTCTTCTGAATCCCTCAGGAGTGATAATGAAATCTCTGAAGATCAGGAGGAATGTTGAATACCTTGTACATTCTTCCCATTAAAGCAGCCAGCCTGTCCTTCTCAATGATCCCACCCATTTTGGCAAATTCATAATACATTTTCTTGAAGCCCACTGGATCGAGAGACTTGTCTAGTCGAAGAGGTGGAATGATAGTCTCAAATGAAGGTGCTTCCGGAACTAGATTCATCTCTTCACCTTCAGACATCACCAAATCGTAGAACTGAGGATGCTTTGTCTCGAGCCAGTTGTGGAATTCTTCGTTGAATTCGCCTTGATCATCTGTTGTCGGAATTTTCTCCAGAATGTATACATCAATCATCCATACACCTCTTATCTTGTCCCATTCTGACAGCCATTTCTTCTTGGAAACCAGAATGTCCTTTACAGGAGCAGGTAAGGCTTTTTCTTCCCATGATACATCCTTTGCTGATGCGGCTTTCCTCCTCTTCCTTCTCACATATCTGGTTGCTAGCCCTTTGCTGTCATCCAGCTTCTTTTTCCTTTCTGCAGCCTCAATCACTGCCCTTCTGGCCTTTATATCTTCTTCTTCAGCTGAAGATAGCTGAGTCCTAGATCTGGTCTGCCTAGGGGGTTGAGAGATTACTGCTGCTTGCTTGCCTTTCTTCCTCGTTTTCAACTGAGCTTCTGCCTCAGCAGCTTATTCCTCAGCTAATTTCTTTACCAGTTCCAGAGATTTGGATTGGTCTTCGGCTTCTTGTCTTTTCTGGACCGAGGAAGAGAAATCTTCAATCTTGTCCACTCTCTGAATTACTTCAGATAGAGTAGATTTTTGTGCAGAAAGTTCTTTCCCCTGAGCTGTTATGACTTCCCCATGTTGTTCAACTATTTGAAATAATTCCATCAGTTCGGTGTCCGGAATATCCACAGCTGGTATAGACGATTCTGGCATGGCAGTTGGTTCAACGGCTTCAATAGCATGCTCAGGTTGATCAGATGAGGTTCCAGCAATTATCAACTGCATCTGTTTTTCTGGCTCCTGTCCTTCCCCCTTTTTGGTTTCATCAAAAAGTGGTGACAACTTTCGTGTCAGATCCATCAGTTGAGCTAAAATATCCTCCTTGAGACTGGCAATGTCTTTAGGCGTGGCAAATAAATGTTCGAGACTCAGCAGCCTGTTCAGTGCAGACTCAATGGCTTCCTTTGATTGCTTGACTGAATCCTCAAAACGTGTCCACCTTGATTCAAGACATGATTCTGTATACTCCAATGAACACTAGACACTCTCTAGTAATATATGTGTGTCACCCAGTATGGAGTTCTGGAGATGTAACTTCTCTATGAACGGATCAGCCCGACGCATCACTGATTCAAGAATCTGGTCATGCATGAGTGTGATCTTGTCCGCAATCCGCTTCCTTTTTGTCTCAACTAATCCGCTCTGTGCTTCCTCGAAACGCGTCATCAGAGCTGTTGTGAGAGATGTGAATTGTGCATCAATTGAAGCCTTTACCCCATCCTGTATTTTCAAAATCTGATATAGAGTATTAGCACTCATCGTAGCAGTCTGATCAGATGTTGATGCCTCACCAAGTTGGGTCCCATCTGCATCACCCACTCTTGGTTCATCGGCAGCTTGCTCATCGTACTTGTAGTCTTGGTCCTCCCATTCTTCCATCAGTGGAATCTTGAACTTATCATGAATCAACCATCTGATATCAGCATCAGATGTCAATTCGACCACGCTTTCAATACCAGCACTAGCTATACACTTTGCTTCCAGATCAACAAAGTAGTCCTCTGGGAGAGACTTCATCAGAATTAAGAACTCTTCAACAGACTTTAGCCGAATATCGCGCCAGAAAACAATCTCCTCAATCTGTGCTTGAGGTCCCGGATGGTTTATAAGATCTGGACAGATTTCAAGCATATAAGACTTTATCTGCTGCTTCAAGATGTAAACCACGGGATCTTCCTCCTCAGGGGTTCCCAGCTGAATCTTTGTATTGAAGGGATTGTGAGATACGGATACATATCTGTCATATGTGGGCTCAGATCCTTCAATTTGCTGTTCCACAATCACCTCAGCATCTGGTGCAGTTGCCTCCTCCATAGTGAGAACAACAGGTTCTTGAGCAGCTGATGGCTCGGAAGAAGGAATTTCTTCCTGTTGTGGAGATGAGGAAGGCAGGGTAGAAGAGGGTTCAATCAGCTTATTGGGGGAGAGGGCGACTTGGATGTAGGAGTCGGAGATCTCTCCTTCCTGAATACATAGCTAAGGGGCATGGAATCAGAAGGTGACTCTTCCTCAGAAGGTGCAGTCACTTCTTCCTTCTCAGCTGAACTTTCAGCAGTTCCCTCCAGCATTTGTTCCTCGTGAACAACTTCCTTTTTCATGCTGGCAGTTCGATCTGGACTCACAGCAGCTTCCACATCTGATTCCAGATGGATTAATGCAGTTCCTTGCCCAGACTGTTTAGTCTCGCCTGATACTGGATTCGGTTCAGAAGGGTCCGCCACTGCCTTTTGCAGAATGGATGTAATCTTTTTCTGCTTCTTCTCTGCTCCTTCTGGCTTCTTAGCCAGAGTCTTCCTCTTTAATTTCTTAGGAGCAGCTTGAGTCTCAGACGACTCTGCAGTTCTGGAGCCCTTGTCTTCTCCTCTTGCTCTGGACACATATGGTGCAGGGTCATCATCAGATTGGCCTGCCAACGGTTCATCCTTCCCCAAGATGGCTTTAAACTTAGACAGGTATACTTTCTTCCCTTCTTCGTTCCACTCGAAGTTATCTGGCAGCTTGTCATCCAGCAGGATCGACACCTTGTGAATATATGAGCATTTCAGAGTCAGATAAACCTCGTTTCTCTCATTCAGCTTGAATTTGGTTGTCTCCTTCGGCAATCTAGACTTGAACAGGCCAACCCAATTCAGAATATCAGCATTGCAGATTATAGTTGTCATTACATTCTATGTGTGTGATACATAGAATCACTTTGGACACGATCTCAAACAGAAGGCAATATTTCCGTCTGAGATGGGGTACTTTGACATTGTACACTTACTCTATGTTGGCTGGTCTTAATAGAACATCCTTCAGATAAGTTTTATCATCAACTCCTGATGTGAATGTGGTTGGATCGACGGTTCCAGATTGAATGTCGAAGATCCTGAATAAATCTTCATTTGTAACAAGAATGTTGAAACCGCCTACGGAGGACTTCAACCGTCCTTCGTAATCCATCACTAGATTGTACAGAAAGTCGAGTGCTTCATATGTGTGTACAATATCCAAATGCCTGTAACAAAATTGTTCAAGTCCAACAGCGCGAAGGCAATCCAGAATTTCTTTTGATTCGGCATCTGTTGTTATGTTGAATATGACAAATTTCTCATCGATTATGTCCTTCTTCATTGATAGGAAATTGCACATATTTTTCCCTTGTCCTGGATTTGCTGTTAATTGTGCCATTTCTACAAACAAAGAATACGAATCTGAGTGATTTCAATACCAACAATTAGTATAGAACATCAAATTCATAGGAATCTCACGATAGACACATAGTCAGATTAAAGAAACTTAAGACCATTTCAGTGAAAAATTACAGTTTCTCGCGTAATCTATCGTAAATAATGCATAACGATTGTGTGTACAAAACATCATATGAAATTACCAGAAATCGATTATTAGGATGATAAATTTTGAAGTAATCGATCTAAGTTTTCTGAAGAAAATTTGAGTTTTCAGAAGAGTTTTGACAACAAAGATGAATGTTTTTGAAAGAAAAAGATGAAGTTGAAAAGCTTTAGGGTTTATAAGGCGCGAGGGAAAAATTTGCACGAATTCCCACAAATACTTGAGTATTCGTGTTTTGAAATAAATGGCATAGATTAACCCTAAATTGGGAATAAATACGGAAAGTATTTGGACGTGAAAAATACGCATTAAATGCTATTAAATACACAATCCCCACGTCTGCATTTAATGTTTGCAGTGCTTGCGTCATAAAGTGCTTTGAACAGTAATCAATACAGAAAAGAGATAAGATCAGATAATTGTAAACAGAGAACGTATCTGACTGGTCGATGTTGTAATCAACCAGTTACCACTCGTATCTGATCCAACTCTTCTGATTTGTTGATCTTACTGTGTAGCCTATGCCTTAGCAATTTTCCCAACAATGTCCAACTTAGCTGATCAGATTTCTGTTGAATCAATCTGATCCAATCTGATCCTATCCGGGTCTTGGAGTGTGTGCTCCCGCCAAAACCTAATCCTTGGGAAGTCGAATGGTCGCCTCGATTCCCTAGGTCGGCGTGATGTGACATGCCCGCAATAATGGTCTGTCACTTGTGACGTCAATTTCTTTGGGAGGGGTCCCAAATTTAAAAAAAAATTGCATTTCCACCCCCGCTTTTCTTCTATAAATAGAACTGGATTTAAACAAACATTCATCAATTTTCATTTTCAAGTTTGCACATGAAAAATTCCGACAAGTCCTTGATTCCGGCAATTCCTCCGGCAATAGACTTCTTCTATTCCGGCAAGTCCTCCGGTCCCCAGTCCATCCCTATGCTTCCCTTGATCTCGTCTTCATTGGAAGATGACCAAACGACCATTGCTAAGCTTCACCGCCACCCTGATTGCAGTTTTGTCGCCTTCATCATGGAGGTGGCCGTTTATGCCTTAAGTTCCGATCGAGACGACGTGGTTAACACCGTTGAGCAATTTCTGACATGTAATATGGATTTAGTATTGTATATGCAAACTTGATCAAGTCAAGTCGCCTTTTATATTTTGCACCATATGTATGACATTCGTGTTCATTTAAAGCGTGAATGCTCACCGGTTTTAGGGTTTAGGACTTTTCTTTTGACCTCCGGGTCTATTGTAATGAAAAGTTTTGACCTCCGGGTCTTTATCAATGAAATTCTCTCTTAATTCCATTGTTGTGTTGATTTGATTTCATTATGGGATGTTTGCCTATTTCCCCCTTAATCTATTATCCTATTAGTCTAATGTGCTTAACTGAATTTTCTGATCAGTTGAGTTTCCTTACTCAACTGATTCTATCAGATCAGTCTCTTAACCAACTGGTGTTTGAGATTAGACCACCAAAATACTCTGGGGATGCATCTCCTAAATCCAGTAGACCTAACTCGTTGCATAATTCTCTAAATCTGACTTCAGCTAGGGGCTTGGTTAAGATATCAGCTCTTTGATTATCAGTATGAATCTTTTCCATTCTGATGTTTCCTTTTTCTGCATGGTCTCTTATGAAGTGATGTTTGATGTCCACGTGCTTGCATCTTGTATGCAGAACGGGGTTCAGCGTAATAGCAATTGCACTATTACTGTCATAGAAGATAGGTACAATGGTAGCAGTTATGTTGTAATCCCTCAGCTGCTGACAAAGCCAGAGCAGTTGGGAGCAACAGCTACCTGCAGCCATATATTCTGCTTCAGTAGTAGATGTGGCAACAGACGTTTGCTTCTTAGAGAACCACGAGATCAGCTTGCTTCCCAGGAACTGACACGTACCTGAGGTTGACTTTCTGTCTATTCTGCAACCTCCATAATCAGAATCAGAGAACCCACTAAGCTCTAGATTATCATCTGCTGGATACCATAAACTTAAATTTACAGTACCCTTCAGATACTTAAGAATCCGCTTAGCTGCTTCAAGGTGGCTTTGTTTGGGATTCGCCTGAAATCTGGCACATACACCTACTGCAAAAGTTATATCTGGACTGCTTGCAATCAGGTATAGTAAAGATCCAATCAAAGCCCTATACTCTTTCTGATTAATCTTCTTACCACCTTCATCTGGATCCATCTTGAATGCAGTTAACATTGGAATTCTGTCTTCCTTACAACTCTGAACTCCATACTTAGCCAACAAATTCCTTGTGTATTTTGCCCGACAGATGAAGATCCTAGTGTGAGCTTGCTTGACTTGAAGACTTAGAAAGTAGCTCATCTGACCTATCATGGACATCTCAAATTTCCCTTGCATTAGCTTACTGAATTTCTCACATAGCTTCTGATTAGGAGAACCAAATATAATGTCGTCCACATAGATCTGAACCATGAGAATGTCTTCTCCATCTTCTATTCTAAACAAGGTCCTATCAATCAAGCCCTTAGTAAATCCATTCTCTATCAAGAACTGGGACAATGTATCATACCAAGCTCTAGGAGCCTGTTTCAGGCCATAAAGAGCTTTTCTTAAACGGTACACCAGGTTGCCTTTTTCAAAGCTAGGAGGTTGTTCAACATAAACTTCCTCAGCTAGTACCCCATTTAAGAATGCACTCTTTACACCCATCTGATATACAATGAATCCCCTATGAGCTGCATATGCCAGAAACAACCGAATGGCTTCCAAGCGAGCAACTGGTGCAAAGGTTTTATCATAATCAATCCCTTCTGATTGTGAATATCCTTTAGAAACAAGTCTTGCCTTATTTCTGGTTATTACATTGTGCTCATCCTTCTTGTTCTTAAATACCTACTTAGTTCCAATCACATCTTGGTGAGTTGGTCTGTCTACAAGTTCCCAAACTTGATTCCTCTCAAACTGCTCTAATTCTTCTTGCATTGCTAGAATCCAGCTTGTATCTTGTAGAGCTTCTTCAACAGTGAGTGGTTCCTTCAAAGACAGATAACAACAATACATTGCACTTTCACCAATCTGATGCCTAGTTCTGACTCGATCAGATGGGTCTCCGATGATCAGATCAGTTGGATGACTGGTTATCCAGGTCCTTCTGTCCTGATTATCATCAGTTTGGAGAACATCATCCTCTTCTGATAAAGATTCATCACTAGAGACTAGGAGAGGTACTTGAGTAGGATCCACTTGGCATGGACATATCTCAGCTGATGTTGGACTCATCATGTGCTGAAGTCTGTCCGTCGGAACATCAGGTGTTCCCCCTGAACCAGATGGTTCAGTTGTTACTGTCTCAGTTGTACCAGCTTCTTCACTGAAAGTAGTACGTACCTTGGGGTCTGACTGACCTGGTGAATCGTCAAGGTCAAAGTTAGGAACATACACATTGATATATTTTGGATCCTTTCCTTTGAGCCTTAACTGATCCATTTTCTGTGAATCTGGAACAGCAATTGCATCTGGTGCCGTCTGTTCTGAGGCAGATTTCTCTTGATCAGATGATGACTCATCAAAGACCAAATGAGGTGTTTCTTCCACAACTAGAGTTCGTCTGTTGAAAACCCTGAATGCCTTGCTGGTTGAGGAATATCCAAAAAATATACCCTCATCTGCTTTGGCATCAAAAGTTTTCAACTGACTCTTCCCATTGTTGTGTATGAAACACTTGCACCCAAAAACATGGAAGTAAGAAACACGAGGTTTTCTGCCCTTCCACAGTTCATAGGGTGTTTTGAAGTGAATCTTAGTCAGAGAACATATGTTCTGCGTGTGACAAGCAGTATTGATTGCTTCTGCCCAGAAGCGGCTTTGAGTAGCATGTTCAGCTAGCATAGTGCGTGCAGCTTCTTTGAGTGTTCTGTTCCTTCTTTCTGCTACGCCATTCTGTTGTGGTGTTCTTGCAGCTGATGTCTCATGTTGTATACCAAACTCAGAGCAAAAATTAGATATAAACTGGTTAAGGAATTCAGTACCTTTATCTGATCTGATTTTCACTATGCTGAGACCCTTCTTATTCTGAATCTTCTTGAGAAGTTCAGGTAACTTTGTTGTAGTTTCACTCTTCTTGTATAAAAAAACAACCCAGGTGAACTTAGAATAATCATCTACGACCACCAGAGTGTATTTGCGTCCACTGAAACTAAGAGGCGTAACTGGTCCAAACAAGTCCATATGGAGCAGTTGCAATACTCTGCTGGATGGAGGAGAAGGTATCCCTTTGAATGAAGCCTTGACTTGATTTCCCTTCTGACATGCTGAACATGTCTGATCCTTAGAGAAAACTTCATTCGGGAGCCCTTCTACCAAGGACATCCTTGCTATCTTGTTAAGAGTCTTAAAGTTCAGATGGTTCATCCTCTTGTGCCAGAGCCAACTGGAGCTCTTCGAGCTCTTAATCATCAGGCATGCATTTCTTGGACAACTGTTCCAATCTACAGTGTATATCGTTCCTTTTCTTGAACCAACCATCAAGATCTGTTGAGTAGCTCGATTTCTGACTATGCATTTTTCTGTCGAGAACTCAACACTAAATCCATTGTCGCAGAATTGTGAGACAGATAACAGGTTGTGTTTTAATCCATCAACATATGAAACTCATGTGATTTGTACGTCATCGTTCACTAAGGTTCCGACTCCTCTAGTAAAACCAAAGTTATCGTCACCAAAGAGAACTCTTGGGTCTGGTCTTTCAACATAGCTGTTAAGGAGAAACTGATTTCCAGACATATGTCTTGAGCATCCACTATCTATGTACCAGATAGCTGCCTGTTCTCCACCCTTATTTACCAGTCACAAGCGATTCTGCAAACAATTCAGATTTTAGGTACCCCAGTAGAATCGGGTCCTGGGGGGTTAGAGGTACCTTTCGGGATCCAAACATATCTGGCACCTCTGTTGAAAATAGAAGGCTTGATCTGTCTTCCATAAACATCCACATAGTCATACGTCTCTTCATATGCAATCTAGTTCGTATGATTATGAGTGTGAGCCTTGGAAGAATCAGAAGACTTGGGATTTTTCTTTGAAACTTGTCTTCTTTTAATCCAGTGGGGCTCAGGTGCAGCAGCCCTTGGTTTCTGATTGTAAGGGTAGGTACGACTACTACCATTAAAAGATTCATATCTTTCTGGCATAATTGGTCTTAGCAGTTTACCCTTAGCTTGCTTGTTAGGCAGCTTGGACCGAGTCTGCATCATCTGGGACTGTCCCTTACGAGATGGTCCAGCCTGATGCCTACTCTGCTGATTGGGTTGTGGTCTCCTCAGAAGAACTGGGTTCATCTGATGATACCTAGACTGATGTTTGATCAGTTGGGGTTCATTTCTGTTCCCTTTCTGATCTGACACTTGCCTTGCCTGATCAGCTGGTCCTTTTCCCTTACCAGATACAGATTTAGTATTCCGTGTATCTTGGTCAGAAACTCGTTTGGTTACACTTTTCTGATGTGAACCAGACGGGGCTTTTGAGGATCCAGAAGGGATTTCATACCCAACTCCCTTCTTGTCAGTCGGTGTACGAAAATAGTTGTTCAAGTCTTGAACAGTTTTAGAAGATTTCATGAAAACCTCTATTTTCTTACAAAGACCGTCCTCAAGAACTTTCAGATTCTCATGCATTCGGAAGAGTTCATCAAACTTAGCCTGAAGGACTTTGAGTTCTCCAGATTGTCGTTCATTGAGAGTCAACTGTTCCTTAATCAGCTTTTCCTGATCAGTAGTACTGACTTTCAGAACCTCCAGTTCTTTAGTCATCTTCTGAACAGTTTCAGCTGATTTTAGTTCAGCTGCTTTACTTGCCTCAATATCCTTGACAAGCCGAATATTCTCAGCCTTTAGGTTATCGTTCTCAACTTCCACTCGTGTATAAGTATTTATTGCATTGGAAAGATCGTCAAGCAATTGGTCATTGTAGACCTGCAAGTTGACCTCTCCTGCAGATGTGCTCGGAACATGTGGTGTGGAAGAAAGAGGCACAGAAGGGTTAGAAAGTACCTCTGTTTGATCTGATTCTCTGGCCATGAGACAGATGTCTTCATCGGATAAGAAGCTCAGATCATCGACATCATCAGTTGTTGTTATCAAACAGAAGTCTTCGACAGATGAGTAACCAGAATCATCTGAGGGCAGGTAGGAATCATCAATACCAGACGTATCTGCAACCATAGCTTTCCTGTCCCTGTATCTCTGTTCTCTTCTGTTTCTTTTCTCCTCTCTTTCCTTGGGGGTCAGGTCAGGACAGTCAGCACTGTAGTGGCCTGGTTTCTGACAGTTGTAGCACACTTTAGAGTCTCCGGAGCTTCCTCTGCCTGGAGAATTGTGTCTTCTGTAATATATGTCAAGTGACTTCCCTTTTTGTCGATAATCAGAACATTTCCTGTCTAATCGATCATCTCGTCTGCTTTCTTTCCGGTCATCTCTTCGTTCATCTTTCTTTTCATCAATATGATCATCTTGTCTTTCTTCTCTTCTGTTATCTCGATTGTCAGATGAATGGTACCTTTCTTGAGATCTATCAGATGAGCGACGATCTCTTCCCCTGTTCCTGCGATAATCATCATAAAATTTTCTATACTACCCATTTGAACATTAGTTCTTTCGAGCTTTCTTGTCAGCAGTGCAATCTGTTCAGCTTGACTTATGATGTTTTCAACTGGTTCAACAATTCGTGAACTGCTACTTGCTGCCTGGAATGCAATAGATTTGGAGTTGGTAGTAGCTTCAGCTGGGACATCATCAGAACTTTGTCCTCTCTCGATCAGGTCGAACTCGTGGGCTTTTAAACTGAAAATTAGGTCATTGGGTTTCATGTTAGCAATATCTTGGCAATCCTTAATTACAGTTACCTTCGTGTCCCATTTCTTAGTGAGTGATCTGAGGATCTTATAATTGATATCCTTGTTTGTCATGACACGTCCAAGATCTCGAAGTCGATTGACTCCTCGAGTGATCCTCCCATCGAATTGATCAACAGTCTCGTTTGGTAGCATCTTGAGTTTCTCAAATACAACCAGCTCAGCTTGCAGTCTGTTGTCCTTGATCTGCTCATTTCCTCTGCAGATTTCAGCAAGTGCATCCTAGACTTCCTTAGCTGTCTTCAGGTACTTCACTTTCTCTCCCGTAGTAGCATCCATAGTTTTCATGATGAGATGTCTGGCAACAGTATCCAGATTAGACAACTTCCTCTCATCTGCATCCATCAGTGAGGGACTCTTTCTGATTCTTGCTCCAACTGGTTGTGAAGGATCTCGTCCATCTTCAGCTGGATTATAGTGATAGATGACAATCGGTCCTATCTCAAGAATCTCGTCCATTCTGTTGCTAATCACTCCCAGATGGTTTCTCATGTCGATGGACCAATCTGCATACTCATCAACATAAAACATGGGTAGATTATGATGCATACCTAAAGTGTTATCCATGCTCGTGATGATTTTGTTTTTAAACAAAAATGAGTTTTAAAACGGTTTTCAAAGATCAGTTCAAGTGACCACAAAGGTTCTTCCTCAAGAACCAATGATATTCAAAGACAGTGGTCGGAAGAACCACAGCTCTGATACCACTTGTAGGTCCCGAACGGGTTTCAATGAGGGTTGAAGTCTAGAGGGGAGGGGTGAATAGACTTCAAAACTTTTCGTGGATCAGATGTGATTTGCACGTATGTCTGATCAGAGTGCGGTGTGAATCAGTTTGGACTGATATCCGACTTACTGATCTGGTAGGCAGATCATTTCGGCGTCTATCAACTTAACTGATGGTGCGGAAGATAAGTTAACCCGTGTAGAAAATCAGTTTTACTCAAATGAGATTCTGACCAACAGCTTTTTTAATCAGATAACTAAAATGTTAAGCTGATCAGATCAGTAGCTAAACGTTAATCTGATCCAGGTACAGAATATGCATGCAGATAACAAGTTGTGTGCAGATGTGTAAAGCAAGATAAATGCACACAGATTTATAGTGGTTCGGACAACTTGTCCTACGTCCACTCTTCCCTATCAGCAGGGGCACCAACTTAACCAACTTGGACTTAGTTTATTGTGTTAGTCCAACACAGTACAACCAATAGATATTTAACGAGTTCTCACTCAACCGATCCCAGAAGTCTAATCTAGAAACCCTAGATGGAAATATTGCTATAACAAACTTAACCTAACAGTGTTTGGGTAAGAATTGTTTTGTTCCAACTGGAATACTATCCTAACTTCTAAGTAGCCAAGAGCTAGAGGATAAGTATTCTGCTAAGAACTAAGGGATGAACACTTAAGAATAAATCTTGTGAATGTGTTCTTCGTGCGGAAATCTTGAGAGCTTTTGCTTGTAGATAATTTCCATAACCTTACTATGAAGGTTTGATCCCTTATTTATAGGCACAAAATCGAACTAGCCGTTGGAGAGCAATTCGAATTTCGGTCTATTTAAGGTAGGTTTGCAGACGGATTTGAAGTGCTTCAAGAGCGGTATGGCCGAAAGCATGCAAGCTTGTCCTTTCTAGCCGTTGGACCCTGAAGCGCCTTCTGCAGACTGTCAGAGCTCCGTACGTGTGTTGTCGACTTCTTATTGGCTATCAAGTACGATTTGCAGCACTTGAATAAGCAACAAGGTTGACATTCTTCTTGTCTGAGCACTTGACTCGTACTAGGTAATACTGAAGTAGTCACCTGATGGAGCTTGACACAGATCAGTCAGAGTCTTGATCTGCCTACCTGACTTAGGTCATCTGATTGTAAGTTGTCTTAGCACAACTTACTGACCTCTACTTGATGTCATCTGATATGGGTCTTCTGTAAGGGTTCTTCTATCTTGAACACTTCTGCATATCTGCTTCTTGGCTTATCTGCTTCAATCACCAAATCTTCTGCATTTCTGATCTTCAAGACTTAGCCTATACATATTGAGTTCCCCCTCAATATATGACATATCTGTTACTTCAGCTGTCTATACACTTCAACTGATCATCTTATCTGCTATCTACATCATCAGTCAGCTAATAGGTCTGACTGGTCCTATTACATTATCTGTTTTGGAACTTCCATCAAAACTACAAATTTCCCAACAATTATACATATTTTTTTTCTTTTGAAACAATAAATCTCATAATATAATTAAGTACACTGTGCATTCTTAATCAAATTAGATTGACTATCTAGTACTGATGAAAGTTTTATGTTTATCGAATCATATGAATTTTTTAGTCAACTCCATATATATTTGAAATGAAATGAATAAAATAACTACGACATCACATGTTAGTAGGTAGAGTATGTTCTTAAATAAAATTGTGCCACATGCATGAGACCAAAATTAAGTTTAGCTACTGTTCCAACCTCATCTCCAATCATAAATATAGTGCATTATTTGCACACATATATGGACACATTGACACACATTGAACAAGCAGGAGTTAATAACAAATTATACTATTATCTTTTTTATAAATTACAATTTATACTATTTTTTGAAATAAAATGCAATTTATAAAAGTAAAAATTGACAAATACCAACCCCAACTCACTTTTTCTTAATTTTTTTTTTATCAAATTTCTTCTATTTTATGTGTGCTAAAATACTTTTTGACATTGTGGTATATACAATATATCATTTGTAGTATATCTAGTCGGAAAGCTTCACAAAAATGTGAATCGGAATTGGAATCATTCAATTTTTATTAGTAGTCAAATAATAGTATAGATTGCAATTTGTAAAAAGGTTCGTAGCTAATTAACCCAATTATTTATATCTTACTAAATAGCTGTGCAGTAGTCAATAGAACAAGGATTATCCAGATGAGTTGGATTTTATCTAATCACTATGTCATGGTTTGTATACATATTACATACATAGGCTGATGTAACTCGATTTATTTTAAATAGTCAAATATAATGTGACAGAAGATACTGCACAATTGTATAACACAAGATCTGATTCCAATAACACCATCTGAAATAATAATTATTTGAACAATAAAATAAGTAAGGGATATTGCAAGGGATATTGCAGAACCAAAACAAATAAATATTAGGTTCAGTGTTCCCAGTTAGTGAAAGACCCTTTTGGGGTTTGCATTTATATGTACTTTTAAATAGTATTAGTTGTTTCATTAAAATGTATTAGTTTGGTAGTATTAGTTGTTTCATATAAAAGTATTATTTCACATGAGACCAACTCTATGAATTGCATTTGATAATGAAATGAATATTCTGGGATACATACAGACACATAAAGCAATTTACAAAAATAAAATAAAATAATTATTCTTGAAAATACTCTGCAAAATCTGTCTATAATGAAGTCACTGAAGTGAAACGGTTAAAGTACCTATATATATACTCGGTCGAACCAGTTCAGCGAATCGAATGCTATGATTTCCGCCTGTTCTTCAGGTTACGTACTTTCATTACAAGCTGCTGCCTTTCGCCTTCCACCTCTGCAAACATGAGACTTATTTCCGAATATCTTTCCTGCATCTCCTTCAACTCTGCTTCCATTAATTTGTTCCTCTCCTTCAGTAATGTTGTTTCATTTGTTAACTCATCGAGGTGTACAGCATTATCCGTACAGCCTTCTTTGTCGTTGCTGCAATTGTAAATGTGTTTCTACGGTGAGATGGTGAAAAATGTTTTCCTCGTTGCAATATGCAAGTTTACATAAAACTAGAGAAATATAGAGACCTTAAATTTGTGGAAATATCGATGAATATATCTTGAATACCGGTAAAATTTAAAAATTTATGAAAATTCAAGTAAAAAAATTTTAATACATAAATTAACAAAAGAATTTGAACAAATTTACATTTGTGGTAAATATACATATATAATATATAACATATAATGTTATTTCATATGCTATTTATCGATATTTTCCTAAATTTGTCTGAAGCTTTCTCGATATTTTCCTGATATTCGGCTCAATTGAAAATTAACCAACATTGACATTTTTTATTTTTTTACAAATATTATGGAAATATGTCTTCCCCAGTATCAATATCAGTGACTATGAATATTGGATATATCGTATATATATATATCGGTGAGATATGGGGATATTTACTTCCTTGCTTATTGATAATGATTCATACCTGTTTGCATTGATTGGATCTTCTTCATCTTTTCTTGCTTCTTCAGACGATAGTGCAGCTACCTGCATCCCAGGAGAACACATTGTTAGATATCTAGTGGCAGAATACGTAAAAAGATTGAGAAAAAATAAAAGCTGTAAATGGTCATTTCTGTTCATTCCATCATAGTCATGGAGCTTATATGTAGCTGCTGAGTTTCTGTACTTCAAGCAATATTAAATATATATACAGATGTAAGCATTTAATTAAATAGTATTAGCAGCTGAATAAGTACATTAATCTTTTTTTTTTTATCAGCAAAAAGGGGACGAGTACATTAATCTAGTACGAATATATGGTCAAAGTAAAGGAATGCTAATTATATCAACCTTCTCGACTTCATTTTCGTAATGGTGGTTGAGTACCTCCAGTCTTTCTTCTAACTCTTTAATTTTGTTACGAAGATCCATTTCCTTCTCTAGAAATGCATTACTTGATGTATCCAGAGAACTTTCCTTTAACTCGATCTGACCCTGTGAAATCATTGTTCCACAATTTAAATGCATATAAGTATACTCCTTAAAGAAGTATTTTGAAGCCCCACATTTTCTGCCAATTAAATGAAAAGGAAAGAGAAAAAAAAAGCACACATTCCAAAGGAAGCTCACACACACATATTCATAACACCATCAGAAAATTAAGCATTACTTCCACTCTTTGTAGATGAGACAGTTTTACAGTGTTAAAGATGGCATTCAGTGGTTAATAACATATGTAAAAAGCAAATTCTTGTATACGCCAGTTGCACCTGGTGTGTATTTTTAAATGGTACTAGTTGTTTTCAATGAACAATATTAGTTGTTTTCATTGAACTCGCTGAACAGTATTAGCTGTTTTCATTGAACAGTATTAGTTGTTTTCATAGAACTGTATTAGTTGTTTTCACCGAACAGTATTAGGGTTAAAACAAGTGTTGCTCTATGTAAAAAGGTGCAAGTTTACCTCAAGTGACTTAATTCTCTCCTCAAGATTTGCAGCCTCTTTTGAGCTTGTTCTGATTGCATCAAGAGTTGTACCTAGGTCACTGAGTGCATCTTCGGTCTTCTTCAAATCACCATTCAATACAACATTCTGTTTCCTTAGTTCCTCATTCTCCAACTCATTATCTACTATAACGCGTTTCATATCTGTATACTGTGATTGAAGAGAGGCAAGTTCTGATTGAAGATTCTCAATTACCAATTCTTTTTCTTCCATAAGACTTCTCATTTTATTCAATTCCTTCTGCGAATCTTCAGCGTCACTTTTCAGTGATGTGAACCTGTTTTCCAGTTCCATTCTTTCATCATTACCTTGCTCCACTAGCAATTCCATTTCCTTAATGGAGCTTCTCATTTGTTCTATCTCACACAATAATGTCTCCTTACTGCTTACCTCCTCTTTATTCTTAGTCATGCATGTTTCGACCTCATTCTCGAGATTTAAAATCTGCACCGTTTTATCTTCAACTTCTGATTGCATCTGTTCTATTTGATCCGTCATGGATTTCATTTTGCTAGAAAGCTGATGCAATCTATCCTCATAATGGTCCTTCTCTGATTGGTATTCTTTAGAAGCATTACGAATTATTTCTTCTAAACGGGCTTTCTCTATACGGAGCTCATCAGCCTCTTTTACAGCTTTGGCGGCTAATTTCTCGTTGGCCTCAAATGCAGACACCATCTGCACAGAAAGCCTTTTAAATTCATCTTGAAGCCTCTCTGCGGTATTACCATTTTGCCACCGTGTTTTCCTCAAAGTTTCCTCAGCTCTTATTGCTCTCTGCTCCTGCTCTACTTTGGCCTGCATAAGCACATCAAGATCATCTGCAAATCCTTGTGATTTCTTTTCAAGTTCTTCCTCTAAGCTCTTGACATGAGCTTCTAGTTCACTTATTTTCACCAATGCATCAGCTGATTCTTTTGATTGCCTTTTGAGTTCATTCTCGAGGTTTTCTATCTGGGCTTCGAATTCTTGGGCAGAAGCATACGAGGATGTACACTCGTATTGCAATTTCAGTTGTTCCTGAAGCTCGCTCTGCTCCAGCTTATACGCCATTTCGTGATTTTCTTGCTTCATGATTTCATAATCAAGAGCAAGCTGCTCCATTTGCATCTCAAATTCATCTCTATCCCGTTTATAAATTTCAATTTCATTACGCATGTCTATGATCTGTTGTTCTAGAAGATATGCTTCCTTTGTATCACCATGCTCCTTCACTAGATCCTCTAGAGCTTTCTGTTCTTCATCATCAGTATCATCGTCTGTTCGATGAGTGGGCCCAGCTTCTTGAAACTTCTCATCGATATCTTTTACCAATATTTCCCTGTTTTTCTGCTCCAATAACTCATCGAGGTCCCTCACAGCAAGAATCAGTTCAGAGTTCGATTCTTGTGTCTTTTGGAGTTGAACTCTGAGATTGGCATTAAGTTCTCTTGCATGATTCAGCTCTTGTCTAAGTTCCTCAACAATAACCCTTGAATCTCCTCCCTCAAATTTAGAATTGCTTCTAGTTCCTTGAACTTTGAGCTTTTCGAATTGTCCCTTTAAGACATCTCTTTCCTCTTTTAAGCAAACAACCTCTCTAAAGAGATCTTGGCCTCTCTTACTCTCCTTCACAATTTGCTTACGAAGAGTCTGAAGTTCTAATTCAGACATCTCCGACTGCCTTGATAAAACAGCAACTTCAGATTTCAGTTTCTCAATCACAATATCTGAGGACTCATCCAAATGCTGCCTTAGAAAGGCGTCTCGTGGAGTGCTCGAAGAGTCGTCTGTACTAACTTCATTGCACGAATTTCCCAGCCACTCCCACTGTGCTCTCTGCTGCTCGTCGGGCCCTGAGGTATCAGAATTTGGGCCCTGATGCGTCAGAGACGATATAAGTCCAACGGGCTCCGGGTGAACACTCTCGGGTTTCATCTGGGGTTGCCAAGGTATTTCAACTCCCGAACTGCTGTCTGAGCTTGAAATTGTGAGATCGGATCCACTAGATCCTCGCCGGGTACCGTTGAATTCGCTAATTTGGGCAACAGTCTTGCTCAAAGCCACATCCTGTTAAAAGAAAATGAAAGCAAATGGATATGTAATTCCCATACTAAAACTGTTCAAAGAAAAACAATTAATACTTTTAAGTGAAAACAAATAATACCTTTAAGTAAAGAAACTAATACCATTAAAAGATGCACTTGAGTTGCACAGTGCAACTGGTGCATAGAAGTATTTTCCATTAACGAACTATAACAACAGAAATTAAGAAAGGGAAACATGAGATTACATCAGAATTGCTTTCAACAGTTTCATCTTTATCGCCATTGTCCAACTGTGGCTTCAAGCTGTTAACTTTGTAATCCAACTTCGTATTCTCAATTTCTTCAACCTCTCTGTGAGAAACATAAACATTCTCAATTTAATCCGTGAATGTGAAAAATGTGAAGGAAAATATTATTACAGAAGTACTCAACAGCACCTTTGATCAATGGACTCCTGCACCCTCTTAATCGAAACCTGTTGAGTGACAGTAATAAACGAAAAACATCAAGAATTTACAGCAATCCAATCAAACACTTCTTATGATTTAAGATATTGAAGCATTCGGAAAGAGATGAAGGGGCATACGTTTAGTACAGCATCGGTTTTTGAATTCTTGAGGGGAAGAGACACCAAACAGACCTTAGTTTCTTCTGCATAATTTGAGAAATCGATGGAAGCTTCTCCAAGCACTCCAGCTTTAGATGACCCCTTTAATGCAACATAAAAGAAGTGTTAGCTTCAGATCATCGCTTGGGAGCAAAGCAAAGAATAAAGATCCATTTCTGTTTCATTTACATACCGTCCCTACAACAAAGTAGTATATCCTCTCATGAATCTTTCCTGATTTTGGGTCCCGATTGAACTTTACAGATTCATAGACAGGATTATCCCAGATGCAACTCCCATCTCGAACTGATGCCTTGTCGGATTTTACAGTGGGCTTTCCAACATCAGCAGGAACCACAGATATCATCAATGCATCATCTCCAAAGTGTGGCACCTAATTAATCAGAAAGGGTGATCAATCAATTCAGTCTCGTGTAATTTTAGACATTTCTACACTTTGCCTAGAAAGAAATTTCTAAAAGAAAAGATCAAAAAACCAGGAGTCCTGATCTTCTCTGCTTTTCTAGAGCATAGTATTTCAACTAATTAATTATTGGTTCAAATGCCATTCAAAAATGAAGAGAGAAGTCAGATACTAAATGTCAAGAGAAACTTAATCATCTGAATTGAGCTTTGATTCTTTTACATTTGTTTATCCATTCAACACCTCATCAAATAAGAACTCAAACCCCACCTTGAAATGCATTTGCTCATCAAATCAAAGAATGAAACACAAATGCACACATTAGATACAAATGAAAAACACATACAATCTGTCAAAAAAAAAACATACAAACGCTTACAAGGTGTGATTATATCTATGATTTTGTAATGTGTATAATGCAATCAGAGAGTGATAGTACCTTAGCTGCATGAAACTGCAACTTGAACACAACTTTGACCTTGTTCTTCTCGCTCCTCCACCGCGCCGCCTTGAACATTTTTCCAATTTTACCCTCGATTCCACATTACTCTCTGAAATCACTCCCCTAAACACCGCCGGTGCTCTTCCTGGAAACTCACCGGAGCTCCGGCGAGCACCGCCGGAAAATCACCATTCAATCGAACACTACGACTGCAACCGCAATTCCAAGTGCCTAATTCCAATTTCAAGCTAAAAATTGAAAAGGATAAAAGCTACAACAAGAGAGAAATGCAGAGATAATGAGGAAAATTCAATAGAGTCGGCGGATCAATGCCGAGTCAAGCTCACGGAAATTCTCACTCGTTTGATGTTGATTTTGAAAATCAGAGACGGAAATGAGTGGAAATAGGAAGGCAGATCTAAAGCGCTGGTTTGATTCTTTGCTGTTTCTTTGCTGCCTATGCTATATCAATGGCAGCAGAGTCGATTCTCTCTCTCTCTCTCTCTCTAAAAGAGCATGCTACTTTCTCTCTCTATATCTCTTGTGTACGTAACTGTATTCCCTTTGACACTTGACAAGAGGAAGAGTGACACCGTTAATATTATTAAAATAATAATAATTGTGAGTATTTATTGCTGCTCCATCCTAAAATTAATGGTCTTTGGATCTATACACCAATTTTGTCAATGTTATATGTAAAATTTATCACTATTTTGTATAAAAAATTCATTGAATAATAAAAAAATTTATGCATTTTATGTATAACAGTAATAATTTTTATAAATAACAGTGATAATTTTTATACATAACAATAATATTAAAAAAAGAGTTCACCTTCAACTTGAATTCACATAAATTTTTATCATTTTTTTGGTCAAAAGAGAAAGTCCATGATGAAAGTTTGAAACTTGTTAATTGTATTAAATTTACGTCATTATATTCACAAATTAATATACAAATTATGGTGTGTTTTGAAACACTTAAATGAGCTTTCAGAAGCACTTATTTTCAAAAGTTGTGAGAGGAAATTTTGAAAATTAGTGTTTCTAAAAGTTGTTTTAAGTGTCAAAACACACCATGATATCGGTATTAATTAGTTAATATTATTACTTTTATAAATGAAAATTATAATATTAAATATTATTAATATTAATTAATAAAAATAGTTATATCAATTTATATATATAATAATATTAATTTTATATTAAAAATAAATTTCACTAGAGAGCTTGAATTGTCAAAACTACAGTTTCATTTTTGCCTTGAAGGGTGCAAATTATTTACCGTATTAAATGTACATAGAGATTGAATATTATTATTTTATATTCAATAAGCAAGATTATACATCAAGGAATATCTAGATAAATTTAGAATTTCAAACATAATAAATAATATTTTATTAATTTATATAAAAAATAAAATTAAAGAGTATTATTTTGGGATATATGGGTCGTACACCGTGCACTCCATAATATATTTTAAAAATATATAATTTATTACACTAAAATGTACAATCTGCATTGGCAAAACAAGTTACAACTTACACGTTTTAATGTAACAAATTATATATTTTAATATAATAAATTAAATATATCTTAAAATACACTATAAAATATATAATACATGTGGTGCATGCAATACCTAATCTCAAAATAAAATAAAAGCTTTTATCGGTTCTCGTATTGTACACTTAAATATTTTCTCGGTATAACAAATAGGGAATTAAAAATGAAAGAGAGAAGCTTCGGTGGGTCAAATTAAGATACGTTGATCAGATATTAGGTGAAAACTTTAGGCTTAATTATTTCTAGCTTCTCTAACTTGGGTAGTTGATGACGACGGTCGTAAATGACGGAAATATCCTTTCATCCATTTATTTATTATTTATTATGCTACATTTTGGGAAAATGTTTTTTTTTTCGGTTGCAAGATTATAACGTTAGCATTGGATACCATACAAGAAATGGCTGAAAAGAAACAAATATGATCCAGTTGCGTTCAGACAAGCTTATATCGATGCACTGGAAAGAGGAAACATAATTGAGGAAGATCGCCAGAATGAAGTACTGAAAAGGATGTACGACATATTCCAAGTTCCTGAAGGCATGAGGGATAAGAAGTAAGCAGAAGATTCATTCTAGGACAGAATGTTAGGTAATACTTTTTGCAAATCATTTATGTACTTGTAAGATACAAATCCATCAATGAAATGAGTTACCTGTTTTCTAATCCTAAGACATCATCTCAATGTCTTCTGATTTTTGTTTCTTGTCTTTATTTTCTTTCTGTTTATCCATTTTTCTGATTTATTGTTTTGGTTCCATCAAAAAGGGGGAAATTGTTGGGAAATTTATAGTTTTGATGGAAGTTCCAAAACAGATTGTAATAGGACCAGTCAGACCTGTTAGTTGACTGATGAAGTAGATATCAGATTAGGATGACCAGCTGAGATGTATAGACAGCTGATGTAATAAGATAGGTCACATATTGAGGGGGAACTCAATATGTAAAGGTTTAGTCAAGAAGATCAGAAGATCAGAAGATTAGAAGACCTACATCAGAAAAGGAGAACACGAGTCTGCAAAGTTGTGCTAAGACAACCTGCATCAGAAGACTCAATCAGGTAGATTGATCAGCTTGGACTGATCAGGTCAGCTCTAATCTGGTGTTCACAAGAAGGACACCAAGACATACACGAGCATCAGACACGAAGAATGTCAACCTAAGTTGGTAAATCAACACTGAATAAGTGTACTTGATAACCAATGAGAGCAAGACACGTATGTACGGAGCTGACATTGCAGGACGAGGTGCTTCAGAGTCAAACGGCTAGAAAGGACAAGATTGCATGCTTTCGGCCATGCCGCCTCTGTGCACATCAAATCGGGCCTGCAAACCACCTTAAATTGACCGAAATTTGAATTGCTCTCCAACGACTAGTTCGATTTCGTGCCTATATATATGGGATCAAACCTTCATAGTAAGGTTACGGAAATTATCATCAAGCTCAAGCACAAGCAAATTTCCGCACGAAGAACATTAAATCGAAGCTTATTTTCTAAAGTGTTCATCCCATTGTTCTTAGCATAGAATACTCATCCTCTAGCTTTAGGCTACTTAGACGATATGATAGTATTCCAGTTGGAACGTTATAAATCTTATACCCAAACACAAGTTAGGTTAAGTTTGTTATAACAAGATTTCAGTCTAAGGTTTCTAGATCTGATTTCTGGGATTTGTTGAGTGAGAACTCGTGAAACATCTGTTGGTTGTACTGTGTTGGATTACCACAATAAACTAAGTCCAGTTGGTTAAGTTGGTGCCCCTGCTGATAGGGAAAAGTGGACGTAGGACAAGTTGTCTGAACCACTATAAATTTGTGTGACTTTATCTTGCTTTACACTTAACTGCACACTACTTGTTATCTGCATGCATATTCTGAATCTGGTTCAAACTAGCATCAAGCTACTGAACTGATCAGCTTGACACTTTAGTCATCTGATCTAAAACAGATTGATCAGAAATCTGATTGAGTAAAACTGGTTGTTAACTAATCTTTCGCATCATCAGTTAAACTGATAGACGCCGAACTGATCTGCCTCCGTGCAATCAGTAAGTCGGATATCAGTCCATACTGATCCACTCCGCACTTTGATCAGGCTTACCTGCAAACCACACCTGATCCACGAAAAGTTTTAGAAGTCTATTCACCCCTCCCCTCTAGACATCTACATTCACTAAACCCGTTCAGGACCTACAGTAATTGTTATTTGGATTAATATGATTAATTCATGCTAGTAATAATTGTTTATTTAAATTTGTATTTAAATTGCATCTCGAATAGATCAGGGCAAAACGTTCCCCAAAACTTCCGGGACGGAGAGAAAACACATCAATAATAATAAACACTTGAAATGATAGGAAATGTTTCTTATCCTTTCTTTTCCTGGGTAACAAACGGGCTCTAAGGATATGTTTATTTCGGGAATCACCTAAATGGGCTTAGAGCTTTGCGATCCACGTCTCATACTAGTTCTTGATTTTCACATACAACTTTTAAATTCACTCCCATAAAATACACATACACACCTATTTTCATAAAATTCAATATAATCATATCACAATTTTTCTTCCACCCACTTATTCTTTTTCCTATTTTTTTTCTCACTAAATACACTATAATAACACAACATCAATCACTATTACATATTAATTTGATATAAAATAAAAATCTCACCCTACCAAAATCCCAAAACAAACACATATTTTTAATATTTATTAAAAAAATTAAATTCATAAAATTTTGAAATTATGACTTTCCTACCCACCTAAATCTTGAAACAAGCTTGCCCTAAGAAAAATATAAAGGGAAATTAGTTCTGCTAGCCTATTTCACATTAAATTTTGTTTAAATGGACTTTTGACTCAAAACTTAATTTTTCTATCAATTAAAAAAAAGTAAATTTAACTTTGAATTATATTAATCGTAACCATTAGCTAGTCCTCAATTTAAACTAAGCAATTTTAATCCTCAGCGGTAGAACTCGGCTCCATTTTTCCATAATCTTTCATCCTCAAAGGGAAGCTTCACAATTACACAAGAACCAAGGTTTTACTTCTCATAATCTCATTCAATCGTTAGGAACATAGGTCTTTCTCGTTAAAAATAGAATTATTAAGAACTTTTATTTGTATGTTATACTATTGATAAACTCATCCCTATTATATATGTGTATATATATACTATGACTCGACATCCGTACTAAAATCGACTAATTTGAGAGACCAATCTCACCATCCATTAATCAGGGCCCCAATTAAAGTCAGAGCATAACTTTGTATGAACTGGTTCATCTCAAAAATTGATTTCCCCTTTATTAATGCACAATTGCACATTACGGCATAAACTATGAAGGATAGTGAGTGTTTATATATGTTAAGCAATTAAGAAAGTGAGTTCTTCCTCTTTGCATTTAACACGCATGTGTAAGAACTGAATGTCGTTCAGATTCAGAAAAATAAGACTATTGGTTTTAGAAAAAATCTTGCAGCAGACGAAAATAAATAGAAGAAAAAAGGAAAAAAGATTCGGATTGAATCCTGGACGAGGCAGTAGTAAACCACTTGCCCTTAAACTCAATTTGCTCGCCTAATTGCTCCAGGCCTTCTCGAACAATGAGTTCCCAAGGTACAACGTCCAATCTCAACTGCTTCTCAGAAGCAACGAGAAGCAGCTCGTCGAACTTTTCGTAGCTAAAACCCTTGCTAGACTTAAAAAAAATGCAGGAAAAATATATGAGTAAGAAGAGATTTTGTTTTTGTGTGTTCCATATGGAGAAATGGTCACCCTTATATAGGGGTGGAGATTAATCCTCCATGAAGAGTCTCATTACTCTACCATTAAAGTGAAGGAAGTGAAAGGCCAAAGGTTTAATTAAATTAGCCAATAAATTAAAGATTGGGAAAAAGAAAATTGTGGAAAAAATCAAAGGACTTTTCTAGAATTTTCTTAATCTTTAAATAATTTTGTGGACCAACGAAAATTAATCCCTGCGTTTTCAACAAGGACACGCACGAGAGGTATTCCCTAACCATTTTGGGATAAAGTACCTCAAATTCACCCCTTTGAGCCAATTTATCATTCACACCTATATTTGGTTCTTCTCACGTGTTATATATGATCGTGAAGCTTGCGCAACCCACTACACGACATACTCAAAAAACACGAAAACCGAATGGTGGAATAAAAAAAAATATCTTAGCTCAAAGATGTCCACTTTACAACCTTTTAATTCAACTTCCACTGGGCCAAGCCCAACCATATCTCCAACATTCCCCCACATGAATGATAATATTGCGATAAAGGAAACATGCACATGCAAACGAATAAATGCAAGCAAGGGTTCTATGAGAATTCGTTGCTTTGGAATAGATGGTTGTGAGCCTTGAACCTTTCCTTGTGACGTAACATCGAGCACACTTGCCACCCAGTGGACGCGGTGCCTTGAACTGGTCGGCGTTGAGAGTGTACTAAGACAATGATACTCACACAATGTTTTCTCTTTACTACTAGTCGGTCCTTTCCTTGTTGTCCATTTTGGCCCTGGACTGCCTTGGAACTATTCATCAAATGCTTTAGAGATTTAGCCCTCAAACTCATCTCATAGAAGCGGCCCCTTCTACATTTGATATAGGTGATCTCTCATTAAGAGTATCCTGACATACCCCACATACAACGTATGAGGATCATTAAAAGCTAACGCTTATCCTTCAATGGACAGGTCTATCACTCATTTACCATAGGAATAGGCTGGGAACTCTTATTCCCGAGTGCTTTGTTCGATTCCCTCCCACAATTAAGTTGTCCCATTGAACCTGCAAATTGGGGTTTACAATTCAGATTGGGTTGCCATCATGGGTGGTGATCAATTTCATGGGCTTCAATCCCATTCCCCTCGATGAAATCTCTACTTGGTCTCTTGAAAGACCTTTCGTTAATGGGTCCGCAATATTCTCTTTAGATCTCACATAGTCCAAAGTTATAACACCAGATTTCAATAGAATTTTTATGGATTTATGTCTCCGACGTATATGCCGAGACTTCCCATTATACTCATTATTAGTCGCTCTCCCAATAGCTGACAAGCTATCACAATGTAAGTTAATAGGTGGCGTTGGCTTGGAATACATTGGAATGTCTTCCAAGAAACTGCGCAGCCAATCAGCCTCTTCTGCAACTAGATCCAAGGCTATGAACTCGGATTCCATAGTAGATCTGTCAATACAAGTTTGTTTGCAGGATTTCCAAGAAACTGAAGCACCTCCCATTATGAAAATATAACCGCTGGTGGACTTGATGTCCTTAGAATTAGAAATCCAATTTGCATATGTGTACCCCTCAAGTACTGTCGGATATCTCGTATAGTGTAATCCGTAGTTAGCAGTATATCGTAAATATCTGAGCACTCTAACCACAGCTTTCCAGTGCTCTATACTAGGATTACTTGTATACCTGGCAAGTCTATTGACTGAGTTAGCAATATCTGGTCTTGTACAGTCCATTAAGAACATGAGACTACCTATGACCCTTGAATATTCAAGTTGTCTTACATCTTCTCCACGATTTTTCTGCAGCTTTGAAACTACTTCCATAGGTGTTCTAGCAATCATATCACTGTTTTTGTCGAACTTGCCAAGAATTTTCTCGACATAATGACACTGAGACAATGAATATCCATCAGACGTCTTGGAAATTCTCATGCCAAGTATCACATCGGCAAAGCCCATGTCTTTCATGTTAAAGTTCCTTGACAACATTTTATTAGTGGCTTTGATGTTCTCATTGTTACCAATTATAATCATGTCATCCACGTAGAGGCATACAATTACGTAATCAGTGTTGTTTCCTTTCACGTAGATGCACTTGTCACTTTGGTTTATTTGAAAACCATTCGAAAGCATTACACTATCAATTTTTTCATGCCATTGTTTAGGTGCTTGTTTCAACCCATACAAGGATTTTACAAGTTTACACACCTTGTTTTCTTTACCTGGAACAACAAACCCTTCAGGTTGTTCCATGTAAATTTCCTCTTCCAGTTCTCCATTAAGGAAAACTGTTTTCACATCCATTTGATGGATTTCCAGGTCGAACAGAGCTGCAAAGGCTATGATTAACCTGATTGAAGTTTTCCTCGACACTGGAGCATAAGTGTCAAAATAATCTACTCCTTCAGTCTGTTTGTACCCCTTAACCACAAGTCTCGCCTTGTATTTATCTACTGAACCATCAGGCTTCATCTTCTTCTTAAAGATCCACTTGTGGCCAAGAGGTTTGGAACCGGGTGGAAGGTCCACAAGTTCCCACGTATGATTTTGTAGAATAGAATTTATTTCACTATCAATGGCTTCTTTCCAAAGATCAGAGTCTGAAGAAGTCATAGCATCTTTATAAGTCAGAGGGTCATTTTCTACCAAGTAGGTCAGAAAATCTGGACCAAATGACCTTTCTATTCTAGCTCGCTTGCTACGTCTAGGTCCTTCAACTTCAATTTGAACTTTATTAACCCCACATTTCTCACCTCTTGATCAACCTTTAGGTTAATCGAAGAGCGATCAATGTAGGGAAAAATTCCTTCAAAGAAGGAAGCATCCCTAGCCTCAATGATAGTGTTGATGTGCATCTCCGAGTTATCCGATTTATGAATTAAAAATCGGTAAGCACTACTATCTTGTGCATATCCTATGAACACACAATCTACCATTTTAGGACCTATTCTAGTCCACTTAGGAGGAGGAATCGGGACCTTTGCTAGACATCCCCAGACCTTAATGAACTTGTAAGAAGGTGAATGACCCTTCCACAATTCATAAGGCATTTTGTCTAGCTTTTTATGTGGTAGTCTGTTCAGTATGTGGTTTGCAGATAACATAGCTTTCCCCCAAAAGTTCTGAGGTGAACCAGAACTTATTAGCATAGCATTAATCATTTCTTTTAATGTTCTATTCTTGCGCTCTGCAATTCCATTTTGTTCTGGAGTATAAGGTCCAGTTGTTTGATGAATGATGCCGCTTTCGGCACACAATTGAGAAAATGGTGATTCATACTCACCACCTCTATCGCTTCTCAACATTTTAATTTTTTTACTCATTTGATTTTCCACTTCATTTTTATAATGAACAAACATATCAATTGCTTCGTCTTTACTTCTCATTAAGTAGACATAACAATATCTTGTACAATCATCAATAAAAGTGATGAAGTAATTTTTCCCCTTCTCGATTGTACATATTTTAAATCACACACATCCGTGTGGATTAAATCTAACGGTTCTGAACTTCTCTCAATTGATTTGAAAGGCATTTTGGATAACTTGGCTTCTACACAAGTCTCACACTTGTAATTTTTATCTATGTTAAATTTGGGTAGTAGGTTTAGTGAGATTAATCGTTGTGAATTTTTTGAATTCACGTGACCTAGTCTACCGTGCCATAAAGTAAAAGACTCAAACAAATAAGAAAATTTAACATATTCATTAGCCTCTCGGGCACACTTATTTTCAGCTGAGCTTGTGGTATAATGGACTTAGTAATTCCTTGATTGGGCCAAGTGCTACTCTTTTTTTTGTTGAGAAAATATGCTGCTAGCTTAAATTATTTAAATTTCCAATGCAACTGAAATTATTTGTATATCATTGCACCAGTGTACCGTAGGTGATACTGTAAGGTGATAATGTTAAGAATGATACTAAAGCCCTTATTATTTTAAGTGAATGGTTCTATTAATTTTTCGTTGCCTTTTTATTCATGGCTAATCCGTCTCTTTGTTGAGTTTTCTTTTGGATTTGATGGGTTATTCTACCAATTTGTGATGAGCTTAAGGTTGATAGAATTGCCCTGCATATGAGACGAGAAAACATACAGATGAAATTGCACTAGACGCGAGTCAAGTCTTTCATTAGACGATTAAGAACCCTTACCATAGGGTTCCGCTCTGGTAAAGAAGCTTAATCCTTTTTAAATTTCAGCATTTAGAACTGCTTGCCGCAGTGTAGGCTTGAGAATTATTTGCAGTAGAAATTAGGATTTATGTGAAAATCCTCATTTGCCTGTTATTACTTATTTTTTTTGGCTTAGTTGATTCACTTAAATTTATTGAATATTTTTCCATCTAAAGAAATAGGTGGCGACAATTACATTTTTGCAAGTAAAGTCAAACAAAAATATTATGCTGATGACATTATTTTCTGATATCTGAAATTTCCATATGTATTTGGATATGTGTTATGATAATTATCATGAATTGAAATTTTTATTGTCATCAAATATGCCACAAGTTGTTTATATACATACATGTTTGCTATTGTACACCTCCATGATAAAGAAAATTCATGAGTGACACATATGAGTATAACTTAATGTGATAAAGTATTTTCACAGAGCATTGAAAAATGTGTGACTTACCCTCAAAAATCTATTTTTTTTTTGCACATTCTTGAAAAGTAGATATCTTATATTGTTATGTTTACGTAATTAATATATGTTCTGCCTTGCTTGCAATAAATGACTTAACTAACTTGACCTAAATTTAAAATATTGAGCTCGAAAGAAATTGTGTACCATTGTTAGGTTTTCGATGTGGAAAATACCTTCTTCAGGAAGTATTTTTTTTACAATCAAACCATCCACTGGTACCAGTGACAATGAAATGTCTGACAAGGTCAAAGTCAATCCCATAATATTTTTGAGGCAACACATTAATCCTAGTTTATACTGGGAGTTCCTTTAATTGAAAACACCCGAAGAACTCTGGGAGATCATGACGTTTTGGAAACATGCATAATACTCAATTTTCAAAACTAACTATCTAGTGGAATGAAATCCCCTTACTTTCCTATTAAAGGACAACAATTTTAATAAATATATGTTGCGCCTTAAAACACGTCGTACTTTCCATGAAGAGCAAATCACAGAAGATGATATAATACAGTAAAACTCTCTCCACCTTCCTTACTTCAATGCATATACTGGTTGGCAAACCAATATAGGCTTGAATGTGGAAAAAAAAATCTATCACGATGTAAATGATACACCTAAGAAATATAATGAATGAAAAGTAAATTATTCTACGCATTTACCGTGGGAACCAACAAGTTGTACTTAAGTACAAATAACTCAAGTAAACTCTAAAGTAATTGTGTTTGATTTGTTTACATATTGTCAAGAACAATTCTTGAGAAGTATATGACAGGAATTGAGATTTGTAGCTCATATGATAAACGTACTTATCAAGTAAGAGGTGTACACTTCAGGGGGAGTCTCGACATAGGTGCGTTGTAACTCTTTTCCCTTCATCTAAGGTTTATTTTCCTACTTAGCTTTTGGTATTTGGCAAGGGCATTAGCGAGACAATATCCATGCACCATCTACCCTCTTGATTTGGCACAAGGGGGAGTATTGAAGGAAAATACATTTATGTGTCTTCATCAAGAAGTAACTGATGTAGGGGTAGTTTAGGTATTCCATTATATTCTGTGTAACCCTAGATTATATCATATATAAAGGGATCTCTGATGTATTAATCGTACGAGAAGAATAGTAAAAACCTCCTGGCTTAGTATGCCCCCAGATGTAGTCATTCTGACGAACTGGGTCACCAAATCTGTGTTCGCTATTTCTGCATATCCTACAACAATATGATTTTTTTTGTCCCATTTTCATGTTTAAATGTAACAAAATAATGAACGTATACACAATATCTGTCATTTTGTATAAATTTATGAGCATTATAAATTTCATTCCAATTTCACCTTTACTTGTTTTTTGTGATAGTTTTACATTAAATGAACGTATACACAATAATGAAGGTACTTAAAAGTGTATGAATGTCACTTTATGCATATATTTTATTATTTAATGGCTTTCTTAATTCGTTATAAATATGAATGAGATCACATGTTTTAAAATTGATGTTCCACTTTATATTCCATAATATGGATGAATGACATGTAAAATAATAAAAAGTATCCAACGAACCACCATATTCTGGGTTCATGTGTTAAAGATCCAGCAGGATGTAACACCAATAAAATACGAAAAGTGGAATAGAGGAATCTAACCGTTATAAATGAACCTCCAATTTCAAATAAACTGAAACGAAAACAAAGAAAAAGAAAACTCCCATAATTTATTTTGAAGAAAATCTAGTGAATGCAAGTATTGATGATAATGGTAATCACAATATTTGTTGAACAAGTGGAAGGAGTAGTTAGTGTAGTGATGAATCCATGTACCAAAGCAGCTTGCATACAAGCATATCATAACCTTCTAAAGGAAAAGTACAGGAGGATGCTTGCTATGATGGAGACAAGTTTTGTATGTGTATTGGAATGTCTTTTTAGAGCATCCACAATGATCCATCCAATGAGTGTTTAACCATTGAATGAATGAAAGTTGGTGTTTAAAATTATTGTGGATATTCATTAGATTGGAGAGAGTGTGTCATCCATTCAATGTAATAGATGGAGAGAGGAAATGTTATTTTGTAAAGAAGTTGGTAGAAATAAGGTAATGATGGGACCCATAAAAATTGTATAGATAGATGGATGATTGATAACCATTGTAAGAGTTTGTTTAGATAATTGAATATTAAAAAATTAGATGTGGAGATGATGTGGAGGAGAGATGGTGAATGTTTTCATCCATCCATTAATTGTGTAGGAGTTATATGGATTGTTATATCTAATTGTTTGTTTGTGCTTCAGTGTGATTTTTATTCTATAAGTACTAGATGTCTGCCCGTGCGATGCACAGACTTATTGTAAAAAAAAATTAGTTCGTAAAAGAATAAGTAAATGCATATTGTAAATTTTTATTTAGGTGGTTTTGAATCAAGTTACTCTTTTATTTTTTTTTCAAACTTAATGCGAATTTCATGAAATGTTACTTATTTATTTTTTCAATCTTAATGTGAATCGCATGAAATATTAAACTAATCATAAATATATGACAGAGTTCAAAAAAACCTTAAATTTTATCGTGAATCGCATGAAATATTAAATGAATATATGACAAAGTTAAAAAAGATCTTTATTTTTTTATTTTTTTTATCGCAGATCGATAGTGGGTAACTTGATAAGTTTACAATTTAATCACACCACACCTGTAACCTTACTATCATAATACAATTAATTACTTATATTTACATTTTAACATATTTAAATCATTGCTCACATAATTTACAATCACTCGAAGTGATAAAATAGCAGAAAGACAGATGGTAAATTCGATAATAAATAAGGAAGATTTCAATATGAGTCTACTGCAAGTCTCGCACTTTTTCGCTAACATTCCATGTCAGTTATTCAACAATCAATACATCTCAAAAAATCAATATTAAAATACAATTTCAAAATTGCTAACTACAAACAACTTCAACTCAACACAAAATTTTGTTTAATTAAAGAGGAAATTTGAGTTCATGTTGAACGAATCGAGAACTATTATAGCAATAACATAGTGTAAAAACTATTTAATTACGAATAACTCGTGGACCAACTCCACAATCTAGTATCCACCAATAAACCTGCCTTGAAAGAGAACAACACGAAGCTCATAGTAATGCACTCAAAGCCCTTGACATTGGCGAGGAAGAGATCGCCCAATAGCAATTCGCGCTTCGTTTTGACACCTTTCGTCCCATGATTGCATAATTGAAGAACAAAAATTGACTTTTGGAACAATTAAAACAGAAATTGGTGGCAGTCTACCTTGAACTTTATCACTTCTAGTGAGTATAAGTCAATCCATAACCAAAATTTCTGGAAAACACATGTAACACCCCTCATTATCTGATTGTCTGGCGTTGACCTATGCATATAGGTATATTTACTCTTTAATACTCTTTTTATGAAAAAGTTATAAATAGTATCTTATTTATGTATTAAGTTATTTGTTCCTTTTTTAACAGAATCTAAGCTTATCTGAGCATTAAGAGTCTAATATAATAATCATATTGCAGGGTGACGAAAAGAAGTAATCAAGCAGTCTAGCTGACCTGTATTGTCATTAATTATTACATACCAGAAATCATAGAATGAAACAGTAGAGAGTCTTTGAATTACACAACGGGTAATGCTAAACGAAGTGTCATAAGGTACTTAAAGTCATGAGCATATTATTTAAGGGTCGGGCATAACCCTCAAACCCATTAGTATCGTACGGTCGGGTCTCCAGCTAATTGTGAGAGTTCTGGTATTACTCCTGATTTGTAAAAAAGTCGGGGTGAGTGTCTAAACATATACACTCAGTGGGGATTACTCTGAAGTTTCATAGCTTATAAAAGACTTGACCACAGCCTGTAATTAAGCATTTATTTCTTTATTCGTAAATGGATACAGTTAAGACAAGCATGCATGGAGTTATATTCATGTAAGTTTTGATATGTGAGGAGAGATCCTCGAGAATATTCAAGTTGCAGGTAAAAATGGTAAAAGAGTTTCAAATAATGTAATATGCATTTAATTGGAGCGTATAGATTAGTTGGAATTTATCGGATAGTGGGAAATCCCTTTATCACGTGCATAGTTCATTATTCACACTTTCCACCCGTGCGTTTATATATAAGTACCATGTCCTGATTCCATAATAGTATGTCCCTGTGTGCTTATTATCCTGTCCCTATATGCTTAGTACCGTGTCCTTGAATGCTTAGTACCATGTCCATGTATGCTTAGTTTCATGTCCCTATGTGCTCAGTACTGTGTCCCTGTACGCTCAATGTCCCTATATACTCAGTATCGTGTCCCTGTACACTTAATATCATGTCCCTATATGCTCATTACCTGTGTGATTTATAGCATGTGCAATATTATGCCAGTTCAAATCATTTCATGTCACGTCATATTATATTGTTTTACGTCATATTGATGTTGCGTTCGATAAGAGTTCATAATCTATCATAATCATAACCTCGTAATTAGATCTTACTTACACAATTCTATGCATCGCACGGCATTGGCAACTCATATGTATATCTATATCATGCAATAAGGGCGTAGCTACAATAATGGAGTGCGAATAAATAAGGTTTGAGAGTTACCCCCACCTTGGATAGGACAAGTACCACAATTAGAGAGAAGTGGTTGAATCTTTAAGTGACGTCGGCGTCTGCGGATCCTACAGTTATAGCGAATTTAATAATTATATCATAAAGGTGCAAACGTTTAATGGAATGTCGAAAGTGCGGTAGATTCGTATAGGAGACTCATATGGTTCTTTATTTTATTTAATTTTTAAAAGGTTTGTTCGGGGCTTCCTTCTCGTTCATCGGATTTACGACCACTATCAATTGTCGAGACCTTTTGGTTCTTAAATCAGTCCCTTAATATAGTTCTCTTAATTTGAAGTCGTTTGAAATTCGTTTGAACTAAAACGGATGAAAAACAAAGAATTTATTAGTTTTTGACTACGGATGGCAAAGCTGTAAATTTGGTTAATTAATATTGACTGGTCAGTTGACCAAGAATTTGAATTTTGCACATTGAGCCCTAGAATTAATCTAATTCCCTTTAGCCTCCCCTCTGTTTTCTGAATTTTAATCAAAAAGTCCTTCACCCCTTTTTATCGTCGCCGGAGAGTGGCCGCCGGCCAGGACGGGGTCGGCGCACCTCCGGCGACCTTCGTCGGCCTCCGGCGCGTCGGAAAATGGCGACGGCTGCCTCCCCCTCTTTATTTAAAAAGTTTTTATTTTTCTTCTCCCTCAAAGCAATACCAACTTAAACTATAACATGAGTAAAAATCATGAATCAAAACACAAACTATATCATAGAACCTATATGTACACAGTGAGGGGTTTCAGAAAGTAAATAATAGCACACAAAAAAAATGGGTTTTATTTCGGTTTTCAAGCCTTAAATCGAAGGGTCTCCCGGTGTCCGATCGCGAAATTGCCAGAGGGGTTTTGCTCCCTTCGTCGAGAGCTTCACGATGGCACCGGGGGTGAGACCGGACGCGCCTGCGAGGCAGCGGCGGTGATAGAGCCAAAACTTTGGCTCCGGTTTCCGGCGACGGGACTGGTCGATTTAGGAAATAAATTGTGTATTTGTGATGTGTGAATCAAGGGGGTCGTTTTGATGTGCGGTGTGTAAAGAAAGAAGAGAAAACATTTTCCGTCCATGGCGGCGGCGGCGCCGTGAGGTGGCCGAGGAAGGTGAGTGGGGAGGGAGAGAGAGGGTTTCATCTTACCTCTTGAAAGTTATGAATGAGTGGTCCTCCCTTGTGTCCTTTATGGGAGTTACATATATAGAATGATTCTATACAGTGTTTTCATAACCGAATCGGTGATCAAACCGGTCTAGGCATCGGTTGCCGGTCCAACCGGTTGGACCGGTTGAACCGACGGTTCAACCGTTAAATTGATTTATGCATATTTATTTTATATTTTGTATGTTACATTAAAAAATAAATATTTATTTATAAAATATTAAAATTATACTAATTTATAACTTATAAATCTTATATTAAAATAAATACTATAGAGTTTGTAGATCAGAGATGATGACGTTGTGGATTAATTCCACACAATATGTGACGACGATAAAGAGATTAAATGAAATTAATGACTTGTGAATGAATTTATTTGAGAGAAAATGATATTGAGATAAAAACAATAACATTATATAGAGAGGTTTAGAAAATAATAATAAAAAAATAAAAAAAGTGATTTAATAAACAATAAAAATAATAAAATCGAATTAACCGTTTTTAAGGAGTAATTGGACCGGCGATATGAGCGGTTCACGGTTCGACCGGTTCAACCGGGCGATTCAACCGATTTTTGAAAACACTGATTCTATATATCCTTTAAAACTTTAAATTAATTGCTTCACCCATTTTTGGGAAGGTTCTACAATTAGGCCTTTTTTCCTTATTTAATTGATACAAGCTTAGTGAGTAAGTTTCACCCTTTTCCCACTATATAATTTAGTTTTTCCTATTAACTTTATATCTATTTTTCTTCTTTCCTTTTTATAAATTAGCTTTCCTTTTCTAAATATTTTATTTTTCTTTTGTAAGAAATGTGACCTTACAATCTCCCTTGCTAAAAAAAAAAAATTCGTCCTCGAAATTTTGCTTACCATTTAAGGAGAAGTTTGGATATTTCCTTCGGATTTTGTCATCTCTTTCCCAAGTAGCTTCCTCTTGGTCATACCTGCTCCATTGTATCTTTACTAAGATTATCTCGCGAGTTCTTAATTTGTGGGTTCTTTTGCCCAGAATTACTATTGGAATCTCCTCATAAGTTAGGTTGTTTTGGATGTCGATCTCATCTTGCTTGACGACGTGGGTGGTATCGAATACGTATTTCCTAAGCATAGAGATGTGGAATACGTTGTGTACCCCGGCTAGGGCCGGAGGTAAGGCCAAACAGTATGCCACGTCCCCAATTCTCTCCAATACTTCATACGGTCCTATTAATCTTGGTTGTAATTTTCCTTTCTTCCCGAACCGTGTAACTCCTCTTGTATGAGATATTTTAAGGAACACTTTATCGCCTTCTTGAAATTCGAGGTTTCTTCTTCGTTTGTCGGCGTAAGACTTTTGTCGATCTTGAGCGGCCTTAATTCTATGTCGGATCTTTTGTATGGCATCCACTGTCCTTTCTACCAGTTCTGGTCCGAGTAGTTTTCTTTCTCCGACCTCGTCCCAGTAGAGCGGAGACCTGCCCTTCCATCCGTACAATGCCTCGTAGGGTGCCATTCCGATGGTGGCTTGGTGGCTGTTGTTGTAGGCGAATTCTATTAGTGGTAGGTAGTCTTTTCATGTTCCCTCGAAGTCCATTGTGCACGTCCTTAACATATCTTCCAGCGTCTGAATAGTCCGTTCGGATTGGCCGTCGGTCTGAGGATGAAATGCCGTGCTGAATTTTAACTTGGTTCCCATTGCCTCTTGCAGGCTATGCCAGAACTTTGAGGTGAACCTAGGGTCCCTGTCTGACACTATGGAGACGGGTACACCGTGCAGTTTTACTATTCCTTCCAAATAGATCCGAGCTACTTTATCGAGCCCGTAGGTCATTTTTATTGGTAGAAAGTGAGCGGATTTGGTTAAGCGATCGACTATAACCCAAACAACGTGATTCCCTTTTACCGATCTGGGCAAGTTCACTACGAAATCCATCGTGACGTGTTCCCATTTCCACTCTGGGATATCCAAGGGCTTTAAAAGCCCTGGCGGCCTTTGGTGTTCCGCCTTTACTTGCTGGCAGACCATACATCTTTGTAAAAATGAGGCCACATCTCTCTTTAGATTCCTCCACCAAAATAGTCCCTTCAGATCTTGGTACATCTTCGTACTCCCTGGATGGGCGGTGTACGGGGTTCGGTGAGCTTCCTCAAAATTTCCCTTCGTAGGTCGTTGTCTTCAGGTACGCAGAGTCTTTTTCCTCGTAAGATTTCCCCTTCATCGTTCCGGTGGAATTCCTTAGTGGCATTATCTCGAATTTTCTTATCCAACTTTAACAGGAAAGGGTCCTTCTTTTGTGCCTCCGTGATTCGAGCCCTTAGGTCTGGTTTAGCAACCATTGTTGCGATTATGGTCTTTGCGCTTTTTGGAGGTAATACTAATTCCAGGTCCATCTTCTCGAATTCTGCTACTAGTTGTTCCTGTGTGGGGATTGTGCATGCCAACTCTCCTCTATTCTTTCGACTCAGGGCATCGGCTACGACGTTGGCCTTGCCTGGGTGGTACAAGATCTCGCAATCGTAGTCCTTTACTAATTCCAATCATCTTCTTTGTCTCGTGTTCAACTCCTTTTGTTCGAAAAAGTACTTTAGGCTCTTATGATCCGTGAAGATTTGACATCGTTCTCCGTAGAGGTAATGCCTCCAGATTTTCAAAGCGTGCACTACTGCTGCTAGTTCTAAATCGTGGGTTGGGTAGTTCTGTTCGTGTAATTTCAGCTGTCTAGATGCGTATGCGATCACCTTTCCGTATTGCATTAAAACGCACCCTAAACCTTGTTTGGAAGCATCATTGTACACTATGAAACCTTCTGGTCCATCCGAGACCATTAGGATAGGAGCGGTGGTCAAATTCCTTTTTAGTTCTTGGAAACTGTCCTCGCATTCCCTCGTCCATTGAAATTTGACACCCTTTCTAGTTAGTCTCGTTAAGGGCCCCACAATATTTGCAAATCCCTTAATGAATCTTCGGTAGTATCCTACTAGGCCTATGAAACTTCGTATGTCGTGTACAGTTTTGGGTGTCTTCCACTCGCTAACTGCTTCTACTTTAACAGGATCCACTTCTATGCCCTTTGCCGAGATGATGTGCCCCAGAAATATTACCTTGTCCATCCAAAATTCACACTTTTTAAATTTAGCGTATAATCTTTCCTTCCTTAACGTCTCCAGAGTGGTTCTTAGGTGTTCCTCGCGTTGGTGACGGTCTTGAGAAATACCAGAATGTTATCGATGAACACGATTACAAAATTATCCAGGTATGGATGAAAAATGTGATTCATTAAATCCATGAAGACTACCGGCGGGTTGCTCACCCCGAAGGGCATCACCATAAATTTGTAATGCCCATACCTCGTTCTGAAAGCTGTCTTTGGGATGTCTCCTTCCTTGATTTTTACTTGGTGGTATCCTGACCTTAGGTCTATTTTCGAGAATACCCTGGCGCCTCTTAATTGATCAAAAAGGTCTTCGATTCTAGGCAGTGGGTACCGATTTCTGATGGTGAGTTTGTTTAACTCTCGGTAATTGATACATAGTCAAAAAGTCCCATCCTTCTTCTTTACAAATAACACCGGAGCTCCCCAGGGTGAGACACTGGGTAGTACGAAACCTTTATCCAATAGTTCTTGCAGTTGTACCTTTAATTCTTGTAGCTCCCTGGGGGCCATCCTGTACGGGGCTTTCGACACTGGCGCTGCTGCCGGCACTAAATCAATTCCGAACTCCACTTGTCGGTCACGGGGTATTCCTGGTAATTCTTCTGGAATGACGTCGAAAAATTCATTTACGATGGGCACTTCTTCTAGCTTTATTTCGTCGTTCTTGGTTTCCATCAGGTTTAACAAGTAGTCTTGGCAGTTTCCCTTCTTCAAGATTTTTGTGGCCTTCATTGTAGTTATGATTCTTGGTAAGGACTTTAGCCTCGTCCCGTAGAAGGTGACTTCTTCCTCCCCGAATTTATGGAATACTACTTCTTTCTCGTGGCATTTGATTGTGGTATGATTTGCCTTAAGCCAATCCATTCCTAGGATTGTGTCAAAGTCTTTTATGGGTATGACATGTAGGTCCGCTTGTAAGGTCTTACCATTAAATCCTAGAGTTACATTTCTACAAAGGAATGTACTATTGATATTGTCCCCAGACGGGGTGCTAATTTCGAGAAAGTCACTATCTGAAACCTCGAGTTTATTGCCTATTCTTTCACATAAACTGGTTGAGATGAAAGAATGGCTAGCCCCGGTATCGAATAATACCACAACGGGTATGTCGGAGGTCGAGAGCATACCTGTCATGACGTTGGGTTCCTCCGCCGCCTCTTGACGTGTCATGGCGAAGACGCGTGCTGGACCAGTATTCTGAGGAGGCTTGCTCCTTGGGCAATTGGACTATGAGTGGCCGGGAGTTTTACACCTATAGCAGATTCCCGTTCCTAGTAGGCATTCTCCCAGGTGTTTCTTTCCACAGTGAATACACAACGGGATGGTGCTTGGTTGTTTCGGGAATTGATTCCTTCCTATTTCTAATGGTCTCCCCTGGCTACTGCTGATATTCCCTCCTGGTACTGGATATCCCCATTTCCTTTTTGCAGACGAATCATTGGTCCTCCTCGCGCTATTCTCACCCTGCATCCTGGATTCGATCTCTTGGGCCTTGGAGAAAACTTCGGCGAAAGATATCGTCCCTTGTCCTGCTAGAATGGTGCTGATCTCGGGGCGTAGAACCCTTTCGAAATGTCGATCCTTCTTTGCCTCGCTGTTCACCAGGTGGTGGGCATACCTAGAGAGTTGGTTGAACTTTTGTTCGTATTCCAATACCGTGGTGCTTCCTTGCTTTAGATATAAGAATTCGCCTTCCTTTTGATCTTGGTATGATTGCGGCATGAAGTTCTGAATGATTAGTTCCTTGAAAGCATCCCAGGTCAGATTGGTTCTTTCCTCAGCTGTCTTGGTGCGGCACGTGGATTCCCACCAATAGTCGGCTTCGCCAACGAGTTAAAAAACTGCACACGAGACTTTCTGGGAGTCGTTACAGTCTATGTGGGCAAAAATTCTTTCTAGACTCCTCAACCAGACGTCAGCTTCAGCTGGGTCTTCCTTCCCGTTGAAAGCTGGGGGAGTGAAACGGCGGAATTGTTCTACTAGTGGAATTGCATCGGCGCGACGACTTGGTTGTGGTGGCAGCTTTGGTTGGTTTTTGAAATGGTGGGCTAGTCCTCTGAGGATAGTCCTCAAATCTTCTTCGGGATCTCCCTCGACATTTTCAGCAGTGGGTGGAGCCTCAACCGGCATAGGTTGTTGTCGTGGTCTTCCCCTAGGTATGATCTGTCATGGAAAATTTTAAGGGATAAAGAATTTTTGACAGTGCGTTGTTTTAACAATTGTGCCTTGTAAATTTTAATAGTCTTTAGACCCTCGGTATGCAGCATATCATGTAACTAGTAGAGTAAGTAAAACATAGTGTTACGTTCAAACATATAATGCATAGGGTAAATGCATGTGGCAAATATGATAGTAAGACGGTAAGCAATTAGGACAAGGAAGACGTGCGCTTTGCACATCATTCTAATAAGGAAAATCATGTCCCTAATAACATCATACATACTTATATGCATCACAGAATGTTCATACTACTACTACTACTGTCACAAGTATATATATATATATGCATCATAGAACGCTACTATGGATAAGTAGTCAAAAGAGCTCCGAACACATAATGGAGTCAAAGTTAGCCATACTACTACTGTTTGTCGTCATAGAACACTACTACTGTCATCCATACTCGAACTCGAGCCCTCACATCCCTCCTAACCCAGGCGTGTGCCCATTCTGTTGAACCTGTATCGGCGCAGGGCCTCGCCTAATCTGTCCTCCTCCCTCCTCGGCCTCCTCCGACTCCTCCTCCTCGACTATCTCCTCAATCACTACCCCTCCTACCGTGGGTGGTGGGTAATCACTCCACATCCACTCACAGAAGAGAGTGGAAGAAAACTCGCGGTAAGAGATATTCGGAGTCTGGCGAGGATGGGTGAGTGAACGACCATCTGGTCGTAAAGTACTACAACTCGATCAGACCAGTTCTCCAGAAGGGAGAACGAGAGGTAAAGACACTGCTCGTAGTCTCGGATAGGAACTCCACCAATCCTCATTTTCCTCCACATTAGTGCCATCTCTGCTATGTGAGGACCTACATCCTCTTCTTCTGTCCGGTTGTATCGTGCACACCACAGGAGCCTCCACTCATGGATAGCGACATCAACCATCTGATAAACAATTTATGCAAATACCCACAACAACAAAGCTTAATTCTATGTGTCAAAATGCAAATATATTATTTTTGATGGTTCGTAACAATTTAACACTGAATCAATGGTTACACAGGTTTCATGTAAAGGGCTTGAGTAATATATGGACTTGCAGAGTAATAGGTCATGCATGGGCCACAAATTTCACATAAGTTCACTATTTACTGAGATATATGTATAATAGCCCTACATATATCGGAAGACTCTGATACCAATTGGAACGCCCCTCATTATCTGATTGTCTGGCGTTGACCTATGCATATAGGTATATTTACTCTTTAATACTCTTTTTATGAAAAAGTTATAAATAGTATCTTATTTATGTATTAAGTTCTTTGCTCCTTTTTGAACAGAATCTAAGCTTATCTGAGCATTAAGAGTCTAATATAATAATCATATTGCAGAGTGACGAAAAAAAGTAATCAAGCAGTCTAGCTGACCTGTATTGTCATTAATTATTACATACCAGAAATCATAGAATGAAACAGTAGAGAGTCTTTGAATTACACAACGGGTAATGCTAAACAAAGTGTCATAAGGTACTTAAAGTCATGAGCAGATTATTTAAGGGCCGGGCATAACCCTCAAACCCATTAGTATCGTACGATCGGGTCTCCAGCTAATTGTGAGAGTTCTGGTATTACTCCTGATCTGTAAAAAAGACGGGGTGAGTGTCTAAACATATACACTCAGTGGGGATTACTCTGAAGTTTCATAGCTTATAGAAGACTCGACCACAACCTGTAATTAAGCATTTATTTCTTTATTCGTAAATGGATACATTTAAGACAAGGATGCATGGAGTTATATCCATGTAAGTTTTGATATGTGAGGAGAGATCCTCGAGAATATTCAAGTTGCAGGTAAAAATGGTAAAAAAGTTTCAAATCATGTAATATGCATATAATTGGAGCGTATAGATTAGTTGGAATTTATCGGATAGTGGAAAATCCCTTTATCACGTGCATAGTTCATTTGATATGTGAGGAGAGATCCTCGAGAATATTCAAGTTGCAGGTAAAAATGGTAAAAAAGTTTCAAATCATGTAATATGCATATAATTGGAGCGTATAGATTAGTTGGAATTTATCGGATAGTGGAAAATCCCTTTATCACGTGCATAGTTCATTATTCATACTTTCCACCTATGCGTTTATATATAGGTACCATGTCCTGATTCCATAATAGTATGTCCCTGTGTGCTTATTATCCTGTCTCTATATGCTTAGTACACTGTCCCTGAATGCTTAGTACCATGTCCCTGTATGCTTAGTTCCATGTCCCTATGTGCTCAGTACTGTGTCTCTGTACGCTCCATGTCCCTATATGCTCAGTACCGTGTCCATGTACGCTTAATATCATGTCCCTATATGCTCATTACTTGTGTGATTTATAGCATGTGCAATATTATTCCAGTTCAAATCATTTCGTGTCACGTCATATTATATTGTTTTATGTCATATTGATGTAGCGTTCGATAAGAGTTCATAATCTATCATACTCATGATCTCGTAATTAGATCTTACTTACACAATTCTATGCATCGCACGACATTGGCAACTCATATGTATATCTATATCATGCATTAAGGGCGTAGCTACAATAATGGAGTGCGAATAAATAAGGCGTGAGAGTTACCCCCACCTTGGATATGACAAGTAACACAATTAGAGAGAAGTGGTTGAATCTTTAAGTGACGTCGGCGTCTGCGGATCCTACAGTTATAGCGAATTTAATAATTATATCATAAAGGTGCAAACGTTTAATGGAATGTCGAAAGTGCGGTAGATTCGTATAGGAGACTCATATGGTTCTTTATTTTATTTAATTTTTAAAAGATTTGTTCGGGGCTTCCTTCTCGTTCATCGGATTTACGACCACTATCAATTGTCGAGACCTTTTGGTTCTTAAATCAGTCCCTTAAGATAGTTCTCTTAATTTGAAGTCGTTTGAAATTCGTTTGAACTAAAACGGATGAAAAACGAAGATTTTATAAGTGTTTGACTACGGATGGCAAAGCTGTAAATTTGGTTAATTTATATTGACTGGTCAGTTGACCAAGAATTTGAATTTTGCACATTGACCCTAGAATTAATCTAATTCCCTTTAGCCTCCCCTCTGTTTTCTGAATTTTAATCAAAAAATCCTTCACCCCTTTTTATCATCGCCGGAGAGTGGCCGGCGGCCAGGACGGGGTCGGCGCACCTCCGGCGACTTTCGTCAGCCTCCGGCGCGTCGGAAAAAGGCGACGGCCGCCTCCCCCTCTTTATTTAAAAAGTTTTTCTTTTTCTTCTGCCTCAAAGCAATACCAACTTAAACTATAACATGAGTAAAAATCATGAATCAAAAAACAAACTATATCATAGAACATATATGTACACAGTGAGTGGTTTCAGAAAGTAAATAATAGCACACAAAAAAAATGGGTTTTATTTCGGTTTTCAAGCCTTAAATCGAAGGGTCTCCCGCTGTCCGATAGTGAAATTGACAGAGGGGTTTTGCTCCCTTCGTCGAGAGCTTCACGATGGTACCGTGGGTGAGACCGGATGTGCCGGCGAGGCGACAGCGGCGACGGAGCCGAAACTTTGGCTCCAGTTTCCGGCGACGGGACTGGTCGATTTAGGAAATAAATTGGGTATTTGTGATGTGTAAATCAAGGGGGTCGTTTTGATGTGCGGTGTGTAAAGAAATAAGAGAAACCATTTTTCGGCCATGGCGGCGGCGGCGCCGTGCCCCCGCCGTGAGGTGGCCGAGGAAGGTGAGTGGGGAGGGAGAGAGAGAGGGTTTCATCTTACCTCTTGAAAGTTATGAAAGTGATGAATGAGTGGTCCTCCTTTGTGTCCTTTATGGGAGTTACATATAGGGGTGAGCAGAATATGGTAAAAACCGAAAAATCGAAAAATCGAAAAAATCGAACCGAACCGAAATATAAATTCGGTTCGATTAAATTATATATATATATTTATTTAATATATATTTATATATTATATATATATATATATATATCCGATTTTTTATGTTATTAAATGACTTAATTCAATAATGTTAAAATTTTGGTTTTTTAAGTTTTAAATCGAAACCGAACCGAAAAAAATCTGTTCGATTTCAGGCTTAAATGGTTCGATTTCGATGTATTATGGTGTAAAATTCAGTTAATTTGATTCGGTTCGATTTGATTTTTACCGAATGCTCACCCCTAGTTACATATATAGAATGATTCTATATATCCTTTAAAACTTTAAATTAATTGCTTCACCCATTTTGGGAAGGTTATAGAATTAGGCCTCTTTTCCTTATTTAATTGGTACAAGCTTAGTGAGTAAGTTTCACCCTTTTCCCACTATATAATTTAATTTTTCCTATTAATTTTATATCTATTTTCCTTCTTTCCTTTTTATAAATTAGCTTCCCTCTTCTAAATATTTTATTTTTCTTTTGTAAGAAACGTGACCTTACGACACAAACCAAGAGTATAGAGCAGCAAAGCATAAATTATTATAATCAATTGCAAATTTTGGCAAAAAAACACAAATAAAGCTAATGAAAAAAGTCTTATGCAATGGCAATGGAACAATTAGACTGGCCAATTTCACATCTGGATTTTTTGTTATAAATGAGGTGCATATATTCATTTTATATCATCTAAGATAAAACTTCTCTTTCAACATTCTCTTTGCTAAATCTTATGAAATGGATCAGAATCTTAACATTCGTGAGCATGATGCATCTATTAAACCAAAAAATGCCTATTTAAACAAACTAAATTACAACAAATGCACCACATCACACAACATTCATACTATAGACATAAATATCAGAGCGCTTTCTCCTATCATCAAAACCAAAATGTGAAAGAACAAAAAATATTTGCACAAAAATAGGCAACATAAAATATACAATGCATGTCCGGTGAACTCATTCAACTTGGGCTTGTGAATCCCATCAAGCGCACAAAAAAACACCTCAAAACAAAATAAATTTCGAATTCAACGTCGAGCTGATGGCAGCAGAAATCCGAACAACAAATCAAAAGATTGACACTTAGTCAAATCACTATCAATCACTGATCTGTATTTCTAGCAAACATACAAAAACAAAAGTAGAAACAAATTAAGTATGGCAAAAATAAAGATAGATGATGTCAGTATTACCCAAAGCAATAAATAAAATAAAATATATCAGTATGGTGAATCATTTTCTTTTTCCAAATTCTAATCTAAAAAGAGAACATACACAATTCCAGCAAAGGAGGTGAGACAAAAATGAAACACATTAAAAATGTCTCCATTTTCTATTCTCTTGCCCCTCTTTCCTTTGCTTAACTTTTGTTCCCCAAAATTTCCTATTAATTTCAAATCCCACCTACACTAAAAGCTCAGATTGCAAAATCTTATATTATAAAAGTAGCATGTTCCAAATGGAATAAACACGACCTTATATTGCTCAAGAAAGAGCAAATGGAAAAAATATGAATAGTTTAAGATCCCTATTATTCCGTATGGGAGTGTACTTAAAAATTGTGGATGATTCAAGTACCAAATAAGTAAATACAACATTCCACTTAGAACTAAACAGTACCTTCCTGTTCACCAACTCACGCCATCCTCACATCCTATTACCAGAACGTTCTACCACGGATGATCTGCACATTGAACTTAGTCCTTAACGACATAAAAACAAAGGTAATAATTTTTTTATGGAGCATCATAAACTTTCAACAAAAAATTTGCCTGAAAATTTCTCAAGCAGTGGGTGCTACAGGATCAACAGGTGGAAATTCAAGCTCTGCAAGAGGGTTCCTGTAAACAGGACCCACTGACTTTTGCCCCGCCAGTCTACATCTTCCTTTCCTTCAACTTCCACAACAAATTTCTCCATTTTCTTAAAAATTGTTTAAAGAAAGAAAAGAAAAGAAAATATACAGAGGACATGCAGAAATTTTAAAAATGAAATTTGAGGTAAGCAATTCAAAAATAAAAAATTAGCGACGTCATGAATCAGTTGTGAGCAAAATTGAATTAAAGTCATTAGATGACCCATAATCATAAATGTTGTAAATACTATCAACCTTGTACTTTGATAGGTGAATTGTTATTGGTTTTTAATCAAGTGTCAACCATAAAATTCTTCAGCAATAAATTTGAGATTTAATTATCTAGTCATACAAATGAAATCAGTGCAAGACACCAGCATTCAAAGATTCAAACTTGGGTGAACCTTTTTTTTTTAAAGTTTAATAATGACTTGAACCCATGAACTCATAGCATAGATTAGTTATGCTCTAATCACTTGAGCTATTCCACCTCGTATTCAGCAACCAACTGATACCTTACAGTAAACAACTAATATGGTTTGAATATGCACTTGAATATGAATAATATAAGAACATTACTATTCTGTTATGAGACTGTACTTAGAAATTGTAAGTGATGCGGCGGCAGAAGTTCCATGAATTTAGATCCAGAAAATACAGTATTTAAAAAAGAAGGAAAGAAGCAATCTATCAATGGTTTATGCAAAGAAGAGAAAGCAACAATACCTATAAAGTTCTATTGATACTGACCATCCACACAAAAAGTAATCTGAAAAAAAGAAAGAGAAAACAACAATACCTGTAAAATTCTATTGATATTGATCATCCACACAGGAAGTAATCTGAAAAAAAAAAAAATTAAATGGTGAAGAACGGTAGACATTCCGTTCTAAATACCTGCAAAGAAGAATTTCTCACCAAATTCGAAGACGTCCAAAAATTAAAATTCAAAAAATAGACACTTGTTGGTAAACTGTAATCATAAGGAAACTAACAATGGATATCAATAAAAAACTGATTATGCGTTGAAATAGTAAAATTAGAACACATAATCCAAATGAAATTGAAGTCGTTCACCCTGTGCATCGAACAAACACTGTTGAATATGAGCCCACTACTGAATTTAACCTGAGCATGAAACTGATGCCCCTAAATTGCCAGAAAAGGCAGTCAAAATTCATTACTAAATTTTGTTGAGAGAGAGTCTCTGGAAACGGAGAGATTGCGTACAGAATACCAAAGTGTTGAGAAAGGTAATAATTCGAGATGTAACGGTTAAGATGGAGATGGAGGGGCATTTTTTATCGTGGGCTATAACTAATTTAATACCATTATATTATCTAAGTCTTCGTCTGCGTGCGTTGATGCCTGATCACCGGCTACGTCGGGCTGGGCTTCTTCGTCTCCCTCCTCTGCCTGAGTTGGGAAATAAATTTGTTTTAACTTCTGCAATTAACATAAAAGATTCTTAATTCTAATAATAATAACTAAAATGGGCTTACAAACAACGGAACCATTTGTTGGGCTTGATTTTAACAGACCAACCCATTTGATTAAAGTACACGTGGCAGAAGCATAGATAGGACACATGTCAGTTTGTGGTGAATGACATCCTCCTATTATAATATAAGATTTTCTACATTCTAGATTTGAGATGGAGTCTTCATTATTTGTTTGAATTGTTGTTTTCTGTTTTCCAGCAATTGAATATTATTAGTTTACATTCGAGTGTATTCAATTGAGATTTTATAGGATTTTTTTGGACTTAAAAAGACAATGGATTTAGAAAATCCATAAACTCTATGCAGAGTTTGACTGACTTTTTTTATTGATTTACAATTCATAGACTTGACAGGATTGTGGAATACACTTTTTTTATTGATTTACATGAATTTTCATAAACTCCGGCGCTGGAACTATTGATACAAATGTATATGGAACACACTTGTATATAAAAAAAAGTTATCAAAATTGTTTAGAAAAAATACAAAAAATACATTAGTTCCTGTTAAACTACATTTTGTGAGGGATGAAGTGGAGAAGGGAACAATTCACATCAAGAAGGTTGGAACTGAGGACAATGCAACAGACATGCTTACTAAGTCCTTATCTGGGAACAAGTTTAAGTATTGTTCAGAGCTTGTAAAGCTCGGACCTTGTGAGGTGGATTGATGACAAGCAAGGTTTGGAGATGATGGACACCAAATCTAACACTTTGGTTTGAGGTGAAGAATTGTGATGATCAAATTCAAAGTGTTGAACAAGTGTGATGGTCAAACTAAGTCAAGTGTGATGTGTAGTGCATGGAACCGGGTTCAGATCTCTAAGAATCGGCTTATTTCACATGAACAGACCTCAGCTTGTTCCTGCAGCTGAAGACCGGTCCATGACCGTTATAACTGCTTTGCTGTGATGTTGAAGATGATTTCGAGCCTCGATTCCCATTCTTTGCACGCGTAATTCACCAAAATTAGTTGAGGAGTTTTATTTGTTAGCACTAGAAGGATCTATTGCAGTTGTTATCATCTTCGATTGAGCGGTTTACAGAGAGTACACAAAACTTAGGGTTCTTATGAGAGTTTGAGGGAATTCGATTAAATTGAGACGAATTGTGGAGTGTAATTTGTAATTGCTTGTTCTTATAGTGAAAGTGAGATGCCCTGATCCCGTGGATGTAGGCATTTTTAAGCCGAACCACGTAAATCTTCTTCTTCTTCTTCGTTTTCGTTCATTCTCTGGTTTCATTTACAGAACTAATATTAGTTCTTTAACTGTCTAGTATTAGTTCTCGGTGGATACAATATTAGTTGCTGTGTTTAACAATAACTATTTACACAATATGGGTTGTGCACGGAGTTTGAAGATTATTGAACTTAATCAAAATTCTAGATTGAAATTGTTCATCGACTATTTGACATTTTCGAATAAAACTAAACCAATTTTTTTGAAACGGGTCTAGATATCATTCAATTAATTGTACCAAAACTCGTATTGAACCGTATAGAACTAATCGAATAATATCAGATCGAGTAATATAACTTGTATCTATCATAAATTAAATTATAAGGTAATAATATTGTTTACATAGAATTATATGATTTATTAATTTCATAACGTGTTCTTTGTTTTATCAACAAATCTATACTAATCTAATAGTAAAATGTTATACTATATAAAACAATATTTTCCGCAAAAATCTCAACTTACTAAATTTGTTCACCACTTTGCCCATAACCTCCATTGCGTCTTCATTGTTGGATCTACTAATTCAAAGCCATATATATATATATATATATATATATATATATATATATATATATATTATAGATCATATCTATTTATTTTTTAGTACAGTTGTGTATACATATTGCTTGAACAAAAATTTCAATTCTACTATATCCATTAATTGGCACATATCCAAAATTACCATATTATTAGGTATGTAAGACACTTAAATTATACGTGAAAGTGTGTGAAATGGGGCTGTGTTTAGTAAAACAAATTGATGTTAAACTAAATGTTGTAACACTAGTAAAACATAGACAGTAACAGCGAAAGACTCAGAAACACAACACACGAAATTTAATAAGACTTTTCACAATCTATATCAATAAAGATTGTGATGCCTTATGACCGAAATCACTATTTATCAAAATAATGAGTACAAAGAGGTTCACAAATCGAATCCTCTTGAAACAAGATCAAGCATATGATCTAAAGGCTAAGTGTATCTTTACACGACCAAAGATGACTATTCTATGTGTATGAAACGATCTACACCGAGACTAACATTCCACATAAAATAAATCCAGCACCACTCGAAGTATTGTAAACACTACAATTACTTGTTGTGGCTAAACAACTCCAAAACAACGACCCTATCACTCTGGATGCACGCACTCAACAGTTGATACTTGGTTGTTGCTTCGACTAAACAATACACGGCGATTTGCGGTAATTGATACGAACATCAATATCCTCTATTTATAGACTTCGTGTATGCTTTACTAGAGTCTCCTTGAAGGATCTAGAAACTCTTCCATCCACTATCCCATTATCTTTGTAACTGCCACTTAGTGGGTTCTTCAAGTTCTGAAAACAACCGCATGATCTAGTTTCTTCTACTAGATTCTTGAAGCTTGTGGAACCTTCTGGAATCTTGCAGAACAACCTAGATCGTCAACCTACAGTCAACAAAATTAAAGACAACATTGAACACATAAGTGTTAGTGGTTAAGAAGAAAGGACGAATACTGATGTTGTAACCAATGTTGTAACATCAGTGGCAACATCAACAATCTCCCCCATTCAATCTTTATGCTACAACACATCTGAAATAACAAATACATCAGGTACTGTGTATGATAGAGCTCATAATCATATCAGCTGCACTACTACGTGTCAAACCATTTTGTAGCTATCAAGAATCGAATAATCATCATCAAACAATTTCATTTGTTTGAGAAACTTCAATCTGCAAAAAAACTTATCAGAGCATAATGTAGGATATTAAAAGTTATCAGAGCAAAGGGAAAATGGTACAAGTACAACATGTACCAATCCTTATACCTGCAGACAAAGTAGATCATATGTTACTTGAACATATTTCTACCAATCAAGGAAAAGAGTAGAGCTGTCAGGAAGATATGAACATCCCACTGAACTATCTACACAAATTACTCTTATCCAAAACATCAAGGTAAGACTATGAGAGCAATGAACAACAAGGATATCAGACCAATGACAAAACTCTTAGCCTAAAACCATAAGAACATGATCATCAGAGCAAACCAACAATCAATACTCAAAAACAAAATATCAGAGTAAACACTAATACTCATAAATATGTTGGAATTTAGAGGCACGTAAACACGTAATACATGCGCAGCGGAATTAAACAATTCACCAACAACGAATATATAATTGCATAAACGATTACGAATAAACATAACCAGAAATCTTACAGTAATTCAAGAGCAGATTTCTCAACTATGGTATCCACGTAATCCCCGTTCACAAACTTGCACAGATTTGCCAGCGTTGAATCTCGAGATGAATTTGCTAGAAAAATTCTAACTCTAGATTTTATGGAGAGAATTTAAACAACCGTTTTATGGATTCCCAAGAGCTCATATATATATGAGAGGCCCAGCTTAAATCTTAAGCTAACCTGATTAGGAAATAAAATTCCTAATCTTTATTTGAATAAATCTCTTATATTTATTTCCTACATATAAAATCTCTACGAATTTAATTCTCATATATGTCAAATATCTACGATGTATTTCTATATATATTAAATCATACAATAATATTCCATATATTATTATTGGGAATTCCTATTTAATTAAATCTAATTTAATTAAACATTAATAATAATTAATTCCAAATTAATCCATTATTAATTAATTCTCCATAAATTAAATATTAAATCCAATTTAACATTTAATCAACCAACTATAATCCGTAAAAGGGAACTAGTTGTTGTATGACCCATAGGCCCTCATGTATCGAGCGATTAGTCAAACTAACGGTCTTAATTGAACCCTAGACAATAAATCAGACATTCTCAATATATGATGTACGTTGCGAGAAACGTGCAACTACTTGTAACTGTAACATGGGCTATTGTGATTTCCTCCTTTCATTCACGAATACTCGATTAGTATTAAACATGATGAAGTGTCTATTCAAATAACTAAATCAATTTATCTCTAATCACTAATTGATCACTCGTGTCACACTTGGCCATAAAGTCCAAGTTGACGTGCATTGACCAATGACTTTGATCCAATTATGATGAGAATATGAGTATTCTCTCTAAATCCACTTTGAGGAATGAATCCTTTTCTTGGCTCAACTACCACGCACATGCACTTCGTGATGAACCCAATCCAAGCCATATCTACCCATGGAAGGGTGCAAGCGTCGGTCATGGTTAAAGTTCATCACTCCACGCATGTCGTGCGTATTGACCTCAAGTCAAAGGAGTATCGCATCGCTCCCACTAACCGAGACACCCGTAGACACATATAGTGGAACTACATCAAACGGTTTCTCAGATGAGTATACCAATACCCTCTAAGGTATTTTTGCATCCATCATGTGATACCTAGTATCTCGTAGTAAGTGAGATCTTACTACACTCTCTAAGAGTATGATGCAGATCGCACACCAATCTCCATTGCATCATCAATATCCCATTCTTGATGATCCTTGATTGGGGCTATTTGAGAATCATGCTTAAGTCATCTGAGTTCTCACAACCTCAATGACAACAATAACTCATGGGAACACTTATATGAATAAATGCAAACAATCAAACATAATATTAAAACAAGTGTATTACCATACATTAATATTAAGTGAACTATAATATTAAATCAAACTGAATTTCATCAAGTATTATGTCCTTACAATAGATTGTCTCTAGGACACTAACACTAACAAAATATAAACAAGCAAACCTATCAACTATTGTTCAATAATTACAAATCCAAATGAACAGAGTTTAGGAAATAACTTGCAAAACAGAAATTAGATCATATGAATAAAGAAGAAAAACAAAGAGAGTAGGAGGTGAGCAAATTGAAATATCAGCTGCAGCATCATCAAATCCTGCACATGCTCCCCCTCAACTGGTTCTTAACTCCCCCTATCTTCATGATCTCAAAAAGAAACTCCTCCATTCAACCATCATGGGAGGTCACCATAGATTTCATCTATGAACTCATCAATGTCAGCTTCATCATCATCTTCATGTCCATCACCTTCACCTTGTTCAACCGGAGGATCTGGCTCATTCTCTTCATGCACAACAGCATGAACAACTTCAGGAACATCTTCAGCAGCAGGAACTTCAGCAGCAACTTCAGGTGCATCAGGTGTTACTCCCCCTGGTGGAGCAGAAAACAACCTCTCCCAAAAGCTTTTCATTACATTTAGCTCAGCAATCTGATCCTGCAAATTCTCAATTTGCTGAAGTATAAAGTCCCTGTCAATAGTAATAGACTGAACTGGAGAGTTTCTCAAGTCAGTGTCACCATCATTGTTGCCAGCATTTAGTTCAACATCTGGATCATGAACAACAGGTTCAACAACCTTAGGCTCATCTTGATCTTCTTCTGCATTAGGCCTTCTGTATGGTAAATCAAGAACCCTATTTCCTCTTAGCAGTACTTTGGAAATTCCTAAGTCAGGAATCATTTCACCAAGGCTCTCAACAGGTTCTCTATCAATGTCCAGCCTTTCCAACAATGTAAAGATCATACAAGGATATGGCAAAGCATTCTTCTTACTGTTACCACCTGCAAACTTCATAGCCTGATTGAAAATGGTTCTCCCCAGATTGAAACTGTTCATGACTACTATCCTATACATCAGAATAGCTTGAGCTTCAGTGATCTTGGTGGTTTTAGTAGTTGGCAACCAGTTGTACACACATAATTTATGAACAAATGAAAACAGACTTGTCAACTTTGATGACAACACTTTTGTTGACCATCTTCTAACCAGACCACCTGTGATAGCAGTCACAATTTCATTTAAAGCAGGATCAACTTGTTCCTCAACATCAGGGGTCCTAAAAAATGCATTGATCACACCAGGATTAAAGTACATTGTGACCTCTATACTTTACATGACCATATCTCCTAGAATTCCTTCTACTAGTTCCCTTTCTCAAATTACAGTAAAACTCATAAACCCAAGTGTCATAGAAAGGTGCAGCAAGCTGTACAACATGCAAAAGACTCATTTCCTCAAAGAATTCAATCAAATTTTGCCTATGAAACTCATAAACTATAATTCTCCTCTCAGACAATAAGAGTCTCCTTCGCATAACAACAAATCTAGGACTATCAACACCATGATACTCATCATCAGTCTCATCATCATCAAATTCAGAAGATGTGTTACCTGAACTACTTGAGTCTAATTCATCAGGATCATCAGAGTGATCTGGTTCTCCTGATGGTGTTGCAGCACCTTATGTAACATCTTCATCAACAGGTTCATGTCTTCTCTTTGTTCTCAACTCAACTTTAGCATTTGTAGTAGCTTCAGGATCATTTCTGAATTGTTGGAAAATTTATAGTTTTGATGGAAGTTCCAAAGTAGATGTAATAGGACCAGTCAGACCTGTTAGCTAACAGATGATTTAAAAATCAGAATAGGATGACCAGCTGAGATGTACAGAAAACTGATGAAATAGATAGGTCACATATTGAGGGGGAACTCAATATGTATAGGTCAAGTCTTTAAAGAAGATCAGAAGATCAGAAGATCAGGTGATCAGAAGATCAGAAGTTCAGACTAGTCAGACGATCAGGTGAGACATCAAGCAGAAGACTCAGAAGACTTGAAGATCAGAAGACTAGTTCATAACAAGACCAGAAGACCAACAGATGACCTACATCAGAAGAACACCCTAAGAGTCAGTAAGTTGAGCTAAGACAACTTACATCAGAAGACTCAACCAGGTAGACTGATCAGTCTTCACTGATCAGGTCAGTTCAATTAGGTGACAACTAAGTGTTCGTCTAAGACGTACAAGTCTATCAAGCAAGAAGAATGTCAACCTAAGTTGGTGAATCAAGCGCCTAATGAGTGTACTTGACAACCAATGAGAGCGAGACACGTACGTACGGAACTGATGGTGCAGGACAAAGCTGTTCAGAGCCAAATGGCTATAAAGGACGACGAAGCACGCATTTAGACATGCCGCCTCTAAACACGTCAAATCAGCCTTGCAAACCTACCTTAAATAGACCAAAATTCAAATTGCTCTCCAGCGGCTAGTTCAATTTCGTGCCTATAAGTATGGGATCAAACCTTCAGAGTAAGGTTATGGAAATTATAATTAAGCTCAAGCTACAAGTAATTTCCGCAAGAACACCAAGAACTCAAGAAATATTCAAAGTGTTCATCCCATAGGTTCTTAGCAAGAAATCTTATCCTTTAGCTTTATGCTACTCATATACTAGGATAGATTTCCAGTTGAAAACCATACAAATCTTACCCCAAACCGAGTGTTAGGTTAAGTTTGTTTAGAAAGATTTCAAGCTAGGGGTTTCTAGTCTTGATTTTTGGGATTGTTGAGTGAGAACTCCATAAACATATGTTGTACTGTGTTGGACTAACTTATTAAACTAAGTCCAGTTGGTTAAGTGAGTGCCCCTACTGATAGGGAAGAGTGGACGTAGGACAAGTTGCCCGAACCACTATAAATCTTGTGTGTTTACCTGCTTTACACTATCTGCACACTACTTTTTTGTTAAGTAAACATGCATTTTCTAATAGGAGATAAGTTCTGCATCAAGCAGCCGATCTGATCAGTTTGACCTTTGTCATCTGGTCTGATTCAGAAACCTTATAATCTGATTTACTAAACTGATTTTTCACATGGGTAAAACTTAGCTTCCGCACAATCAGTTAAACTGATAGATACCAAACTAATCAGCTTACCAGCGATCAGTAGGTTGGATATCAGTCCGTACTGATCCTCACACGCACTCTATATCAGTTAACTTGCCATCACAACTGATCACACAAAAAGTTTTGGAAGTCTATTCACCCCTCCCCTCTAGACTTCCACCTCACTGAATCCCATTCAGGACCTACAAGTGGTATCAGAGTAGTGGTTCTATGGACCACTGACTTTGAGTATCATCGGTTCTTGAGGAAGAACCATTGTGGTCACTTGAACAGATTTTTGAAAACCTTTTTAAAACACATATGTTTTAACTTACATATTCAGCATGGATAAAACATCAGGGATGTACCATGATCCGTCTAAGTTCTCTATCGATGAGTATGTCGACTGGACCATCTACATGGGCAATCATTTGGGTTCGATAAGCAACAGAATGATGGAAGTTCTCGAACAAGGACCCATCATCATCTATCACCTTAACCCATCTAAAGGAGGTGATCCAGCACATCTACCTGGAGCAAGAATTAGAAAAAGTCATTCACTGATGGATGCTGAAGAAAGAAAATTGTCAAATCTGGATACTGTAGCTAGCATCTCATCATGAAAACACTGGACAAAAATACTCGTGAGAAAGTCAAATACTTAAAAACTGCTAAGGAGATGTGGGATACTCTGGCTGAGATATGTGAAGGGAATGATCTGATTAAAGATAGTAGACTGCTAGCTGAACTGGGCAAGTTTGAAAAACTCAAGATGCTGCCAATGAGACCATTAATCAACTTGATGGAAGAATCACCAAGGGTATTAACAAGCTTCGTGAACTTGGACGCGAAATGTCAGATAAGGACATTAAATACAAGATTCTGAGGTCCCTGACCAAGAAATGGGACATGAAAGTTACTATGATTAAGGATTGTCAAGATATTGCGACAATGAAGCCGAGCAACCTGTATCTCAGTCTAAAAGCTCATGAGTTCGACCTGATTGAGAGAGGTCAAGAAGAAGGTAAAGAGTCACCTACTGTTGCACCAACCACGACAAAAATTGTTGCATTTCAGCCAACCAGCAGCAGTTCAAGATCTGCTGATACATCATGAGTTAGGCTGAAGAGATTGTGTTGCTGAGTAGAAAGCTTGAACGATCAAATGTTCAACTGGGAAAGTATCGAAAGTTCTATCATGACTACAAGAACAACAAAGGAAGAAATATAAGAACTACATATAGATCACAAGAAATGAATTGTTCTGATGACCGTAGAGATGATCGCAGAGATGATAAGAGAGATGATCATAAGGACGACATATGAGATGACATATGAGATCGAAGAAGTTCTGATTACAGGCAAGCTGGAAAATCTCCTTAAAGATCGTATAGGAGAAGAGACTCACCTGGCAGAAGAAATTCCGAGGATTTTGGAGCGTGCTTCAACTGTCAGAAACTAGGTCACTACAACGTCGATTGCCCTGACCTGACTCCTAAAGAGAGAGAAGAGAAGCGGAACAGAAGAGAGCAAATGTACAATTATAGAAGAGCAATGGTTGCAGACACTTCTGGTATCGATGACTCTTATTTGCCGTCAGATGACTCTGGACATTCATTTATCAAGGATTTCTGCCTGATGACCACTATTGATGATGTCGACGATCTGATATTCTCATCTGATGATGACATCGGTCTCATGGCCAAAGAAGCTGACCAAACTGAGGTATCCTCTAAACCTTCTGTGCTTTCTGTTTCCACACCTGTTGTGCTGACCACACCTGCTGGATAGATTGACCTGCAGCTCTACAATAAGCAATTGCTTGATGATCTCTTGTCGGGGTTATATTGGAAAGTATGCTTTTTACTTTGTATAACCAAACTGAATTTTTTATTTATTTACTAAAATAAATGATTTATCACTGTTTCATTAAATATGATTGAATGTTATATATGTTGCAAACATGTTCAATAAATAGTATGTGTTACATTATAGTTAATTTGGTGATACAAGATCACGGAAGATCAAATTAACAGTTCCTCGTAACTAAGTACAAATTCACAACCCAGATGGAAATGAACAATCCATCATGAAAGGTTGATGTGTAAGGTTCAGATTGGCTTGTCTTGACCAAGATATTACATTAGTGCATTATGATGCGCTGAATAGAACCTATAGGAGGATAAATTCTTCGGTACTGAATATACAAGAATTAGACCTCTGTGGTTCGTTATTTTTTAATCTTCGTCCCTTAAATAGGATTGTGTGAAATTAATAACTATTGCTTTGATTTATGATGGGAAGAGAATCAACGCGATTCGATACCTTATATCTTGGGCAATATTATTAGTTACATGACGATTGCTAAGATTTAATACGGAGAAACGTGTGCAAGTACAGCTTGCTTGATTTGTCCCCTTGGTGGGCTCAGAAGCTTTATCATACCAAATCTTGCAAGTGGAAATTTATTTCCGGTATGGATAATAATGTTGAGTTGTCTTTACTCCAAGGACAAATACATTAATTAATAAAAAGCTTGTTCAATGGCTTAATTAATTAGTGGACTAGATAATCTTAAACACGAGAAATAATAACCGGGAGCCATATTATTGTAGCATCGTAATATGGATTAAGATGGATAGTTCAATATTAATTTTATAGTGGAGTAAATTAATATTAATGGGCTTGAATAATATTTTGGTTTAATATTAAAGTTCATAGCCCATTGGAGGTCCAATCTTAATTTTCCTAAAGGCCCCTCAAATAGCCCAATTGAAGTCCAATTAATGAAAAGGAGAAGAAAATATTATTGCCTATTTTTTCCTAATAATTTCGAAAATTATGAGTAAGAGAGAGAAAAAGATTTTCTTGATTTTCTTGGAAAGATTTTATGGAATAAGCATTCTTGAGATACAAGTTTATCCCATAAATTCAAGAAAGGTAAAAGATCTTATTCCTTCCTTACACATAATGATATTTTCGAAAATTATGACTAATAAGGAGAAGAAAATTTTGTTGGGAGATATTTTGGGAAACAGAATATATTGGTTATATTCAAGATTGTATCTCCCAGCTGAAACCTAATCAGGTCAAGCTGCCTAACCAGCATGCTAAAGGTAACCTGACTAAACCATCTGTGCAAAGAAGATATGAATCTTTTGATGGAAGCAGTCGTACCTACCCTTATAACCAGAAATCTAGGACAGCTGCACCTGAGCCCCACTGGATTAAAAGAAGACAGACTAACAAGAAAAATCCCAAGTCTTCTGATTCATCCAAGGCTCACACTCATAACCTGTTGGGAGATGAATTTAATAAAGATTTTGAATAGATCCCAAAACCCCTGAGTATGACATATATCAGGATATCTTGATAGTTTAGGATCAGGTTTTAATAGATATTAAGATTCAGGATTACCCGCACTATGTATAGTCAGCAGATATAGTTCAGGTTAGGTTTATTAGATTTTGTCTGAAAAACTCAGAAGAATCCTGAAGACCAGTAGAGCCTGAAGAGTAAAGATCCTGAAGACAGAAGATCCTAAAGACCAGAAGATCCTGAAGGTTGTTTCGTACTGAATCAAAAGACCCTGAACAAGTCACTTCCAGTTCAATAGTATTTTGTTCATTCTTAGTACAAACAAAGGGAATGTTATACATTCATGGACACTAAGGAAATTATCAGTTCAGTGTGGTTGACTAAAAGAGTCGTTTTGTTTGTCTCTGTTCAAAGGAAGATTTTGACCAATGAGGAGGCGACAACAACGTACTTACTGACATTGAAAGCGACATATCCCTGAATAATGTCAGCACTGATATCTTCCAGTTCACAGAAATTGGTGATTGGTTGCGTGGCTGGACATTTCCTAATACATGCAAGGATGTATTCAAACCCTAGAAATAGTCGTTCATCAATAACCAAAAGAGGAAACCCTTGAAGCTGTCTCTCCAACGGATAGTTTTTCAAGAGTAGACTCTTAGTGAAGTTGTCTATAAATACCAAGGCCTTGTTCACAACCAAGGTTACGGGAAATCAAAGCAACTCCAGAGCTCATTCGTATTCAAAGCATACATTGTGAAGCACTCGAAACCCTTAGAATTTCCCAAGTGTTTCATCTTAGAAGAGAGCTCGATTACTAAGTCTAGATTTAAGATATATCCAAAGCTTAGTTAGAGATATCCTAGTCGTTTACTTGTGTTTGATTGTAAAAGGATATCTCACCTTAGTTGGAAACCAACCAAAACCCAAACCCTTTGATTAGGTAGTTTGAGTGTGTAGTTGTTGGAGAAGTGAGAGTTGTAAAGAGTGAAGTAAGCTACTGTGTTCAGTCTGAAAAGGTCTAGAAAAGAAGTTAGTAAGCTGCTTGTGCTCAGTCTGAAAGTTTGTGTGTGTTGAGTTAGTAAGCTGCAGTAGTTCAGCCTGAAAACTCGTGGTAGAAAGTTAGTAAGCTGCTGAGTTCAGTCTGAAAGCTTAAGGTAGTAGAAGTAGTGAGTTAAGGAATTTCTCTGAGGATCAGAGAGAGTGGACGTAGGAGCTTGAGCCTCTGAACCACTATAATTTATGTGTTGTTTTGCTTTCTGTTTTGCATTCTATCTTGCTGCATATTTTCACTGAAAGCATACTCAGTTTTCAAATATTCAGTTAAAATCAATCCACTGAAGCTGCATTAACTTGATCACAGCCTTAACCACTGTTTTCACTGAGAAAAAGATTTTTCAGCAAAGTAAAACGGGTATAAGCTTAGGGTCTGCACATTCCGCACTCTAGATAAGCTAGTATAGATAATTGTCAAACTGGTCAAACTCTTCTGAGTAGTCAGTAAGATTATTATCTACTCCAAGCTTATTCAGACTCTGTTGTAGAAACTCAGAATCAGTTGAGCTAATCAGAAGTCTCTGAAAGCTGCTCAGTGTTATTGTCTCAGTAGACTCTGACTCAGGGCACTTTGTACTTCTCAGGACTAAATCTCAGGACAACCTGACTCTCTGATTATAGTATTTTCTGAAAAAGTTTAAAAATCACTATACACGTGTATTCCTCCCCATACACGTGTGAAACTCGTTTACCCCCGGGACCAACAAGTGGTATCAGAGGAGTGGTTCTAATTTACCACTAGCTTTGGTAGCCATAGTCTTGTTACTGAGAGACTTTGGTGGTCTAGTGAATAGATCTTCTGCTGATATCTTACAAGGCTCTTTCATCATGCCTTCTAAGAAACTACCTATGTTCTCTGTTGAGAACTATGATCTATGGAGACTGAGAATGCAGGCACATCTGTACTCTAAACATGAGAGAATGTGGAGAGTTGTGTCTCAAGGACCTTTTGAATATATGGTTGTTAATCCCAGATTGATTGATAATGAAAGAGATGATCCAAGGGATGAATTTCCCAAATTTGATGATCAACTTACTCCTGAAAAGAGGAAGTTGGTTAACTTGGATTACATTGCTAAAGATACACTGTATAACACTATTGATGATGGTGTTATGAGAATGATTTTCCACTGTGAAACTGCCAAAGAAATTTGGGACACACTTGCTATAATGTGTCAAGGCACTGATCATATCAAAGAAAACAAACTATCTGTGGCTATTGCCAAATTTGATGGTTTTGAAATGGAAGATGGTGAATCTATTGAAAGACTTGAGATCAGATTCACTAGCATTATGAATGATCTGAGTGCTCTTGGGAAAAGATATCCAAAAAGAGAAATTGCTCTGAAAATTCTTAGAGGACTCTCTAAGAAATGGGATATACATGCTGTAGTGATTGAGAACACCAAAGATATTGCTTCTATGTCATATCAACAGGTTTTCTCTGAGTTGAAAGCATATGAGTTTGTCATTGATAAGAAAACTAAGAAACCTGGAGAGGTACAATCAATTGAAATTGCAGAGGTTTTGGCTGTACTTGAAGGTGTGAAAATGGCTATAAGAAATGGTGTGCAGGATATTGCGATTGAAGTAGATTCGCAAGTGATTTTCTTTACTTTGAAGCATCCCAGGGTGGATCTTTCTTACCTGGGTGGTGTGGTTGCAGACGCGCTGGAGTGCTGCCTCTCGTTTAATTCTTGTGTGTTTAGCTGGGTACGTCGATCGGGTAATTGTGTTGCTCATCGGCTTGCTCAATTTGCTTTCTCTTGTGAAGTTCCTATGTTCTCAGTGTCTATTCCTGAGACAATTGTTGACGCAGTTGATACCGACGTTTTCGGTATTTGATTAATACATTTATTTTCCTGTCAAAAAATAATAATAATAATAAATATGAGGCCTTGTGGTGCCCAGTCGAATGGATGTTGAGGTGGGTGAGGCAATGGGATTTTATGAGGTCTTGTCGTGGTTACTGCATTGGTTGAATTTAAAATTATAAATTTATAAGTTTCGTTTTAAAATAAACACAATATAATCATAGATGACACAATACAATGTAAATATAGATAACACAATACAATTTAAAATAAGAATGATAAAATTAAGGATTAAGCTTTATAATAATTAAAATTTTAAAAAAATAACAAAGAATCGGTTCAACCGGTTTTGACCGATTTTTTCGACTCTGGCAGATTTTTTTGGGTTCAACTGTAAATATGATTTTTTTTAGGATAATCGACCTATTCTATGGCTGGTTCCCGATTCAACCTGATTCTGAAAATAGTGGATAAGAGATTTTCAAATTTGATTTTATTACAAAAGAATTGAGTAAAACTAGCTACTAGCTAGTAGCTAACATCGTCAAAATATAAGGAGCATACCAATAATCGTGTCATTCTTATACTCATTCATTGATAGGGTATCAATATTGTCCAAGCAAGTGTCGCCACGTGGCAAGAACCTAACCTACTATAGCTTGATGATATATAAGGAGAAATTGTGATCCACTCAAAGTGATCTCCGAAGTAAAAGCGTGTTTCACCTCCGATTCCGAAGGTGAGTGAGAATGGCGGTCGCAGCAAAAGCGTGTTCTTGTTTTCTCATCAGATCCATGGCTGCACAGAAGCCCCTTCCTTCTGCTGCTAAAACTATCAACTCTAAAAAGGTAAATCACCTCTTTTGTTTTAGATTATATATACATATGTATGATTTCATTTTGGTCTTTCCCATTTTAGCTATTTGGAAATTGAAAACAAATTTATATATAGAAATTGCATGTTCGCACTAATTCTATTAACCTGTTTTAATGTTATATAATTCGATTCAATTAGTATATCACTTGAAGATTAGTACGGGTTTGATTGATGGTAAATTGGTAATTTGACATCTTCATTGAGAAATATGAGTTTGAATGAAGATAATTAATTTACAACAGAAGCTTTATCATGAAGATATATAAAGCCAATGTATATCAAGACAAAGTAAGTGGTGTAATATCATCTAATGTAAACCTAATTTTGCCTCAATTATAACCAAAATTTGACAATACTCTTGGAAAAAAAATGAAATATATAATGAGAAATATTGGTTCAGGTGTCGGTCATAATAAGTATTAGTTTGTAGGTTGAACTATATTATCACTTTTAAATTATATAATTAATACTTTTCATTGCACGAGCCGATACTTTTCTTTGCATAAACTAATACTTTTAGATCATTTTTTCATGATTCACGAAAAAATATAGAAAAACAGTTTGGTTGGAATTGTTTAGTCATAATTGGGCCAAAATTCATTAATCTACATATATTTATGTATGTTTACTCCACATCAATCAAAATACTTAACAAAATTTCAACACTCTTTGTTCCAACATAGGGCACAACATCATCCGTGAAGCTGTTGACACGGGTGGAGCAGCTCCGCCTCCTCAGTAAAGCCGAGAAAGCGGGGCTGCTGTCAGCGGCCGAGAAATCGGGGCTCTCGTTGTCGAAAATAGAGAGGCTCGGCCTGCTCTCTAAAGCGGAAGAATTGGGAGTTCTTTCAGCAGCCACCGATCCAGGGACCCCGTCGACTCTTCTCAACTTGAGCTTGTTTCTGCTCGTTTTGGGACCCGCTTTCGTGTTTTTGGTGCCGGAAGATTACCCTTGGGAAATAGGTTTGCAGGTTGTGGTTGCTGGGATCTCTATAGTTGGTGTTTCTGTTGCATTTGCTGCTTCAAATCTTGTATCCACTTTGCAGAAGTCTTGAGATTGCATGCATGTTTTGTATGGACTTTGATAGGGTTTAATGTATGACTCATGAATAAGTAGTGTAATTGCTTGTGCTTTGATTATTATAGATAGATTTTGGAGACAAATGGAATGTGTTTTTGAAGTGGGTTTCGAGTGACATGAATGTTCAATGATTATGGTTGCTTTGTTGCTTTTGGATTAATGAAGATGTATTGAAATCTAATATACTAGTACATATTGTTGAAAAAGAAATGTGACAATTTATGTACGACAAAAACTTATATAAGACGATCTCATACATGAGACGAGGTACAAATTAATACAAATCAACACTCATCTCTTCTAAAGAATTAAAACGTCATGTACAAATTATGTTATGTATCTCATCATGAGACCATCTCATTCAAGTGTGTAACTTTATGTATTTGTACAAAAATTCATTGAATTTAAAAGAAAATCTAATATTTAGATTAATTCTTGTAACCAAAAATCCTTCGGCCAATGTCTTGAAAACCAGCAGGACATCTTGAGAAAAATTTAAATTGTTCCACGTTTACTAATTAAGTAAAAGAAATATAAATCAAGTTAACAAAGACAATGGTTAATTCCAAATTTCAACATTTACTATTATTCTTTTTACAAATTGCAACTTATATTATTTTTGAAACAAAATGCAACATATACTATTAAAAAGTAACTAATTCCAACCCCGTCTCATTTTTTTGTGAAAATTTCCCAATAGATATAACTTACAAATGATATATTATAAGTACCACAATGCCAAAAAGTAATTTAGAACATCAAATTGAAGAAATTCAATAAAAAAAAATACAAAGAAAGTCGGGATTTGAATTAGTCAATTTTTATTGGCGCAGGTTGCATTTTATTTTAAAAAATAATACATATTGCAATTTGTAAAAAGAGAAAAACTACAGGTTGCAATTTATTATTAACCCAAAAGAAAATGAATGAACTAGGATCTCACACAATAATCTATTTTCTAACAAATACTGCATCGGCTGAAAAAGAGATGATTGACAGAATTTTCCAGAAGAATATTACGTGCTAGCAACGAATTCTTCTTCAAGCACATACATATAATGAAAATGAGTGCTTATTTTTTAAACGTCCAAAAAACCAAAAATAAAATCTGGAATTTCTAAGGAATCTGGAGTTAAAAGAGAGTATCACATAAGTTGAGTTTTGGTATCATTAAAACACAAGTACTTGTGATAAAACATAAGTGCCAGTTAATCTGGAGTTGGAGCCCCTTGGTTGAGCTCCGCAAATCTCATGCCAACACGCATTGAATGCTTTAGGAACTTCTCAGCACATCTTCGAACACAAGTCTCCTCTTGTTTATCGAGTGTTTTACGCCGAAAAGTGTCCACACAGTCGGTGAAACATCGTTCCACCAATGAATTGTACATCCTTAAACTGCATAAAACATCAAATATCTCAGTGTTGCACTAAAATTACATAACAATATCGTCACGATTATGATCCATGATCTATTTTTTCATTACCAATCATCTAGCAGATCTAATTCTCAGAAATCAAGTGTATAACAATTGAAGATGGAAAAAGAAAACAACAGGGGAGGCAAACTCTTTCGAAATTTAATACTCCATGAATATCCCGATGCCAATAAACAGGGGAAAAATGACTATAACTATATCATGATTTGTTGCAGATTATAAGACTTTGATTGTCTAAATGAATTTAAAAAGTCCGTATCATATACATGGAAGTATCATGAAATCAAGTCAGAAGGAAAAAAGTAACAAGCAACCAAATGGACTAAAACATTAAAGCAAACAAAACGACTAGCAGAAATAAAGTATCCAACTTTGAAACATAGAGCAGAAAGAACAAACAAGCTTTTTTCCCCCATAAATAAATAAAGAAGAGGATTTCTTTTAACACTTTTGATTAATGTTTTATTGATGTTTCATCTCAACTAAAAGGCATGCATGTGATTTCAAATCATTCAAACAAAATATTAACATATTCAATTATTCACTTACATAGCACAACTCCAAACACTCGATGAAACACTATAATTCAATGGAATTTGTAAGGAATTTAACCGAGAAAAAACTCATAAATCTTTCACTGTTCATATGGAAGAAGTACGACATTCATTTTTTCTCCATTTCATCCATCATCCCGTAAATCTTTGCAGATTCATCATGAAGGTTCTCATCAGCAACAAACTCATAGATCACATCATCAAGCCATTTTACTAATGAACCAAAGTCAAATAATCATAATGCTACAGCCATAGTTCTTTCGATTATAAATGACCCATACAATTTTCTCAAAACCAGTGTTTGTATGAGCATGGATCATTTGTCTCCATACAAATGTTCTAAAGCAAACCTCATGGAGTTGAATTTAACTAGTCAGATAGCAAGACATTAGAAACAGGGAGAAGCAACTGAAAATGCGGTATCAGAGCTCATACAATCCACAATAACCCGACTCAATTCTGGATATTATAAAGATTACACTTGCTTCATACTATTATTACTGTGAAGTGTACACCACCAAAGAAATAGCTAGTGTACAGAACCTGTCAAAGGGTCAACTTCAGTTGGTAAAATTCCTAAAGCATTTTAATTAAGAATATTACCAAAATATATTAATTATATTACTAATAATACCCTAAATACTTTACGGGAAAAAGATTTTCAGGAATTTTACTGTAATGCATGATGAAAGTTTGCAATTTTCATCCACTAAAATGCTTGATTAATTAGTCACACTGCAGCTTAACGCTAAAGTGTAGAAAATTTACCAAAACCATTTATTCTATTACCAGTATAAAATGTAATATTATATGAACCATTTATCTAAACAATATTCTGGTAACATATATAATTTCTTCAATTGTGTCTTTTTCTGTAATGCACGGTCATAACACATAATTGACAGTGTTATTTCTTCAAAATCTCCGTTGGACTTTGTCTTGTAGGTAGAATTAGTTGTAACGGAATTAGGAAATCAATTAAATAAAAAAATAAAAAAAAAAGGTCTGATGAAAAGATGGTTAATTCTGCTGTCAAACATGTGGGTGGAGAAGCAAGAAATAAACACATACTTTTTACTATTCATTAAGAATTTCAAATCCATAGGATTCAAAGATATGCTTCACCACACACCTAAATCCCGAACCAAACATACCCTAAAACATTTTAATAGGGGATCCATTTATAATTTCATATATCATCAACAGCAAACGCAGAAAACCGAGAGCAGGTTGCTATTGAACAAGAAATTGACACAATTTTTTTCCATCTGTTTCTTCGTTTGAGAAGATTTATTGGAATAATTAAGCTTTATATCGGAGCACAGATCCTAGAAGCTTGAAATTCACCTTTCTCCAATTCAATTCAAGATACCATTGAGTATATGAATTCATAGGCATAAACATAAAAGTAGAATACCTGTCACGGATTTGGAGCTGGTCGATCATTGAAGACATTCGAAGCTTATCTTCCTCAGGAAGCGCGTCCAAATCTCCAAGCATACTCTTGTCCATTTTCAGTTTCTCTACCCTAAAACCCTAGAAATTGGGGAAGAAGGTAAACACAGAGTTGAGTGAAGCGTCATATATATTACTATCAAACAAGGCTTCTGTAGCCCATCTTGTGTAGTGGTATGGGCTTCAGTTTTAATAATTGGAGCCCATTTTAATTTTAATTGGCATAAAAAAATTTAAATTATCATGAAAATTAATTATTATAGGTATATATATGATATAATTAGGAAAAAAAATATCAGATTGATAATTATTATAAAAATATTCTAAAATACATTAAGAAGAATGAGGGGGAGTAATTAATTTAGAATAAGAAATGAATGAAAATATGCACATATAATATTAGAAAAAAATATTTTTATAATTAAATTAATCAAACTAATTAAATATTTGAAGTATTTAATTTAAAATTAATGATATAAAAATTAGTGTTTTCATAACCGAACCGACGACCAAACCGGGCTGGGCATCGGTTGCCGGTCCAACCGGTTGGACCGGTTCAACCGGCGGTTCAACCGCTGAAATGATTTATGCATATTTCTTTTATATTTTGTATGTTACATTAAAAAATAAATATTTATTTATAAAAAATTAAAATTATACTAATTTATAACTTATAAGTCTTATATTAAAATAAATACAATAGAGTTTGGAGACTAGAGATGATGGTATTGTGGATTAATTTCACACTATGTGACGGCGATAAAGAGATTAAATGAAGTTGATGACTTGTGAATGAATTTATAAGAGAGAAAAATGATACTGAAGTAAAGATAATAACATTACATTGAGAGATTTAGAATAAAATAATGAAAAAATAAAGAAAAGTGATTTAATAAATAATAAAAAATAATAAAATTGGAATAACCATTTCTTAAGGAGTAATTGGACCGGTGACATGAGCGGTTCATGGTTCGACCGGTTCAACCGGGGGGTTTAACCGGTTTTTAAAAACACTGATTATTTCAATCTCATGTAGACGTAGTACATTGGGTTAGATGTTAGTGATATTTAAAAAGAATAAGAGGGAGTATAAATTTATAAATTATGGAGTATGTATTTAATATAAATTAATGTATATGTTTTGAAGATTAAGTATTTTAAATATAACAACCACATAAATATGGGGTGATTCATAATTAATATATAAGAGATAAATGGAAGGTAAATATCAAAACTAAATAATGAATGATTGAAATAAAAAAAAAATTAATTTTTTTTTAATAATAATACTATAAATAACTTCTCGCTAAATCTAATCTTTTATTAAAAAACAAAAAACCTAAAACCAAGAATCCACAAGTCGGAATCTTGGTATGGGCCCCGCTAAAACTTCGCCAAGGTAAAACCTCCCCTTGGGGCAAAACCCTTGGTTGGAGGGAAAAAGAGACAACCCTCTAAAAGATGCAACATAGTAGTAGCATAAAACAGGGTAAAAATAAAGCACAACCCAAAAAGACAACGTGCCGCCTTGGGTAAACAGAAAAGGCCAAACCAAACATAACGGATGGCCAAAAACAAGAAGCAACTACAACAATCAAACATACTAATTTCTATCAAAAACAATATTAAGATCATTAAACAGGTGCTTCTCAAGCCAAGGTGGTTTGGTATCCCACCAGTAGAACAAGTCTTCTCCATCAAAACTGGCAAGGCAATCTGCACAGGAGTTTGCTTCTCTATATATATGTGATGCAAACCAATGAACGGTGTTCAAGTGACTCTTGACATATCTCCACTTCTCCAAGCATTTCCAAGGGACTTTGGGGTTCACGGTGTTGAGCATGTAATGACATATATAGAATCAGACTCAATCCATACCTTATTCCAGCCTTTATCATAAGCAATCTCAATGGCAATCAAGGCAGCAGCAAGCTCTCCTTCGAATGTAAAACCAAAACGTGAGTTCACATAGAAGCCTCCCATAAAGTTACCATTGAAATCTCTAAATAGGCCACCTCCTTTGAGCTGCCCAGGAGAACCAGCAGCACTTGCATCTGTGTTGCACTTAACCCAACCACTTTGAGGCTTCAACCATCTCACATTGATCTTGGCAAGTTCCTTCTTCACCCTAGAAAACACACCAAAGGCATCCAAAGCAATGTTGTTGTCATTAGTATTTCTATAACCATGGTTCATATGGTTCAACTCCCTCATGTGGGCCCAGAATCTTGTTTGAATCTCTCTATAAGTGAAGTGTTTTCTTCAAAGATAGCCATGCTCCTTAAGTGCCATATCATCCAACAATATGTGACAATAGCATACTTCCAAGCCCCTTGAATCTGAGGACTGGACAGGAGGTTCATGGCCTGCAGCAAGAAAGTGCAAAAATCAGTTAAGTGTGTGAAAGAAAAGCCAAAGAGCTGACAAATGGAGAGGAAGAGAGGAGAGGAGAAAGTGCAAGAAAGAAAATGTGGTCCATAGTCTCCTCATTGTGGAGACAAAGGGAACAATAGGAAGGCCCCGAAAAATCCCAGGTCCTAAGTCTGTCCCAGGTGAGCAGTTTGTTGTAAACAACCTTCCAAATAGTGGTGGACCTGCACATAGGGATGAAAGGTTGTCAAATCCAACTGCCGCAACTGACATACTAAGTATAAAATAGGAAAGCTTAGAAGACTACAAAGTGAAGTAATAATAAAAAGTGAACATGGCATTAGATGTGTGGCTACTGGGATTCGAGCCTAGGTCTCCACGTAAAATGTAGATGTTAAATCATTTCTAAATTAATTTGGAAGGGTCTTATAATGTCTCGAACCTAGGACCCCAACAGTGGTGCTCTAACCACTTGAGCTATAAAGAACTTCTCACAGATATTCAGAGATTTGAAATAAAGCCACCATATGAATTGGGGGTGATTCACCTTCGGCAGATAGGAGATATTAAAAAGTTATTATTAATTTTATCATAAAATTTTATAACCTTAACAAATGTTGTGTAGCTCAAATTGTAAAGTTAATTTAGTTTTGTCTTCTTACAGCATTTCCAAGGGAAAACGCTCCCCTACAGCAAAATTTACACCACATTACAACAAAATTCACGCTACACTTAAATTCATCTCCAATTGTTAACACTGCATTCTGCACTACATACACTATTCTTTTTTTAAATTGAATTAAATTTATAAAAAAATAAATAATTTGCACAATTTTTTTTGTATTTATATTGATCATTAAATATAAATATTTTTATTAAAAATAATATGTATATGAAAAGACAAAATTATAAAATAACTTAAATTAAATTTCATAATAAAAAACATAACGATAAAAGAAATTTCATAAAAATATACGATAATTTAGATTTCTAAATTAGAATACCCCTCCCACATATGATCAATCAATGCATTACGAAGAGCGACATGTGCTTCTCTGTCTCTAATTTGTCTATATCGAGCAACAAAAGCTTGAAAAGAAAAAGTTTCATTGCCCACTATTTCTACATCGGGAGCTAGTATTTTCATTGCGATTTCAATTGGTGCATCAAGATCGCATTCATCTTCAATTATCATATTATGCATGATTGCGTGCGCAATCATGGAACAAAGAGGATTTGCCACAATCGAAAATTAACTTTGGAGAACTCCAAATGCACGCTCCACATCTTTTCTACAAGATTCTTGTTTAATTTCAAAATGCTTATCTTTTGCAGAGCATGGGTCGCGAATAGTTTGCACAAGAGTTGACCATTTTGGGTAAATATTATCAGCTAAATAATACCCCATGTTGTATTTGAATGACATAATATGCAGAGGAGCAATACCTCTAGTTAGGTCAGAGAACAAAGGATATTTGTCGAGCACATTGATATCATTATTGGTTCCTGGCATACCAAACTTTGCATGTCATATCCAAAGATCATAATCCGCTACAACTTCTAGAATAATAGTTGGTGATCCACTGCGACCTGCATATTGTCCAGCCCAACCAGTTGGACAATTTTTTCACTTGCAATGCATACAATCTAGACTACCTAACATACTTGGAAACTCATGTTGCTTTTCAATATAAAGTAGTCTAACAATGTCATCAACAGTAGGTTGTCTTAGGTACCGTTCTCCATATATCTCCACTATAGCACGACAAAATCTCTTCACACATTCAATTGCAGTAGACTCTCTAATGTTGATGTACTCGTCAGTAGCATCTGCTGGTAAAGCATATGCTAATACACGAATTGCAGCTATTATTTTTTGAAGAGTGGACAAGTCGAGTCTGTTTGTTGCGTCTCTTTGTTGCACAAAGTAATTATCATAATCATTAATAGCATGAGCAATGCGAAGGAATAAAGATCGAGCCATTCAAAAATGTTTGCGGAGCAATGTTGCATTAAATATTGAATTTTCAGCAAAGTAGTCATTGAACAAGCATTGCGCTGCTGCTTCTCGATCAGGATTGATTGTTATACGATCAAGAACTGAACCTCCATGAATGGGATAGTCATCTTGGACGCTAAGAATTTCTGAAACGAAATGATTATTTCTAGAGATCTGTTGAATTATTAAAATTTCTTGAAGATGATACTCATCAGAGTCTGAAGATGAGTTTGTTGGAGAATAACTCATTTTTTTATAAAAATATAGAAAGAAATTTGGATGAGATTAATAGCGAAATAACATGGTCCGTGTTTATTAAGCAGGAGCTTCACATGTTGCAATGTTATAATAATTGGAAGAAGAAATAATGACTTCACATGGGTTTCCTGCAATATCACGTAGGTTTGTTGCTTAGGGAATAGAAGCTACTATTCTAGACTAAGTTTTGGCAGTAACACTTTCCAAGAAATTAGCTTAATCTGAGGAGAATTAGATTAAGTCAACAAAAATCTGATTACATACAAAGCTGATCAAATGAAGAAAATCAGCTGAGCTTGAAAGCTTCACCAAATCAGATATATCGGTCTATATCAGTTGAAAGGGGGAACTTCAACTTGAGGGAGAACTTCAACTTGAGGGGGAACTCACGGAATCAAAAGTAAATGGTCAAGATCAGACGCGGCTGCAGACAAGACTGATCGAGATCAAATGGGTTAGTTGAGTTCAAATGATGAGCTGTGCAATAAACCAGAAGTGAAGAAAAGCTAAAGCCAGCAAATCAGAAGAGAAGGTTGCAGATCAGAAGATGAGCAAAAGAAGACTGATCGAGATCAGACGTGATCAAGATCAGATATGATAAATCGATATGCTAACCCGATATAATGACCTAATGCTATGTTGATCTAAAGATATGTGTTGATTTGATTAGTCAAGCTAATCGGATCGGTAAAATCGAATATAAGCTTGGGTAAAGTAAACTGAGACTCAGTATAGGTCAAAAGACCTGAGGGTCAGGATGTCTGAAGTCGAAGAAATCGAACTCGGTCGGATGAGTGTCAAGATGCCCGACGATAAAGTCCGGTAGAAGAAGAGGAATGAGGAGTCGAGCAGAAGACAGAAGATTGAAGACCAAGACTGAAGACTTGTAATTCTTTATGTTTTTGTCTTTATTTTTTTTAAGTTCATTGTAATCTGTAAACTGATAACATACGATCAATGAAACCTTTATCTTTATGCTCAAAGATAATACCTCATTATCTTTTTTACATGTCTTTTATGTTGATATGCCTGATTGAATGTCTCTAATCTGATTATATGCTCATATATAAGGGAAACTATATGATGCTATGAGAAATTGCATAAGTATTTAGTAATGATCTATTTAGAAAAGATTCATTACTGAAGAAATCTGTTGAAAGATTTAAATTGATTGGAGATTTACCATTCTTGTAATAGGAAAAACTGAAACCTGAGTATAGGTTATATGTTTGTAACAAGATAGGTTTTGGCATCATCAAAAATGGGGAAATTGTTGGGAAATGAATAAAAAGGATTTTGATTAGATCTCAAAACCCCTGAGTATGACATGTTCAGGATAATCTCGATAGATGAGTCAGGATTCAGTTTTAGAGTGTTCAGGATATTATCTGCACCATGTATAGTCGGCAGATATAGAACAAAGTTAGAAATCAAGACTCAAGAAGAAACCAAGATATCAAGACTCGGTAGGATACCGAGAACTCAAGACTCGAGAGAACTCAAGACTCGAGAAATCAAGACTCGGAGGAACTCAAGACTCGAGAGAACTCAAGACTCGGAGAATCAAGACTCGAGAGAACTCAAGACTCGAGAGAAATACTGAAGACTCAGTAATGTACTGAATGCTCAGTATATCCTGAATGTTCCAAAGCACTGAAGCTGAGGAATATAGCCGTTGGAATCCAGCTGACGTGGACCAACGAGAGGAAGACAACCAGCCTGAAAAAGCTGCAGAACTAACGAAGAATAGTATGGATTTGAATGTGATTCTCTCCAACTGTAACATTCAAATCCACACTATAAATACAAGTTCTTCCTTCATTATCAGTGGTGGAGTGAGTGTGGATATATGAGCGTTATAGTCAAAGCATTCCCACCCTAGAACACAAGTCTGTAGATATACAAATATATTCAAAAGAGTGTTCTAGAACCCAACCTAAGCAACCCACGATGTATCATAAGCTTAGAGAGATTTTCCCAACCTTAGCATTGAGGCTAAACCATTGTAAGGGAAAATCTCACCATAGTTGGAGACAACACCAAACCCAAACCCAGTGGTGAAGTGAGGTAGTTGTTAGGCAATCCCGTAGAGGGTGATAAGTCCCGTTGGAGTGTGAACTCGTTAAACATCTGTAGGCGATCCCGAGTGAGGGTGATAAGTCCCGAAGGAGTGTGAACTCGTTAAACATCTAAGAGTTTGAGTTAGTAAACTACGGAGGTAGTCAGAAAACTCAAGGTCGGGTTGAGTAAGTAAACTACGTGGAGTAGTCAGAAAACTCAGGGCCGAGTTGAGTAAGTAAACTACGAGGTAGTCAGAAAGCTCAGAAGTTGATAGTGAATTTCTCTGAAGAGTCAGGGAGAGTGGACGTAGGACTGGTTGTCCGAACCACTATATATTGCTGTGTTGTTTACTGCTTTATGTTTACACTTGTCATATGCATCTAGTTATAAGCAAACCACAACACATGAGCTGCAAAGTTTTAAAAAGGAAAAATTGGAAACACTCTGTTCTCTCCCCTGTTTTATATGCACCGAAATCAAACGTTTTGCTTCCGCACACGCAAAATAGGTTTTCCCATCGGGACCAACATGGAGTGTTTGGTTTAGTGTGGCATTGGTTATTTAGCTAATCAAACAAGTAATAATGTAAGATTGAAAGATCTAATGAAGAACAATGATGGTGTTCTTCATTAAATGCGAGTGAATTGAATGCATGAGGAGATTAGGCTAATAAAGCCTCTTTTGTTGTGGCTGATAAAGCCTTTTCTATTGAATGTTTTTCCTGTCTCTTAAATGAGGCTCAACTACTCATATTTATACTGCAAGTGTTGTGGGTGGATCCCCTATAACTAGTCTTTGCATCGCATTTTATGCGAGCTCGATAGAATATTAAATGTTATCAGACTAAATTGGACTCTAAAAGCTATTTATATTATTTCCAACATGTTTCCTCTGACAGACTACGTCCAAGAATAGCGGCTCTGAGTGGTTTACCTCAAAACCCATGCTTTCCTCTCGGAGCTCTCTGACAATAGAACCAACAACAATTTTAGAGGATTTTTGCTCTTTAAGGAATGATTTCCTGACTTGCGACTGTTGGGATATTTTATGTCAGGATCTATCAAGATGACCTCATAAACATAAATTTAAATTAACGATTATTACTAGTATGAATTTACCTACGTGAATTCAAATAATAATCAATCAAACAACAACATGCAAACAATAATTCACGTAAAAGATCCTAGCATGCAGAATTTCTAGGAGTTTACGTAAACGTACCAGTTGGAGAGACAGTCTAAGACAGGCAGGATCAAGTATCTGGTAACCAACCAAAAGTCCTTCTCAAGTATTCTCAAGTCCTTGCTCAACAACCTTGGTGGAAGGTTCTCCAATGAACAATTATAAAACAAAAGAAAATCAAATAATTTGTTGCTCCACCTTTGTGGATTTCTTATATTTCCAACTCATGAAATTGTGTTGGAGATAAAATTCATCCCCTATTTATAATAGAGGGATAGGAAATATTTAGGCCAATTTAGGGTTAGGAAAGATATTTTCTTGATCTCCAAGAAATCTTGAATATATCTCATATATTCTTCTTTCCATGTGTATTTTTCCACAAAAATCTCACACCCCAATTTTCCTAAATTTTTAAAAATTAAGTAGATAATTTTCAAGATTGGATCTTTCTTCAGTTTATGAGATATTCTTGTATTCCAAAGAATACATATCTTTTTCCATAAAATCTTTCCAAGAAAATCAAGAAAATCTTTTCTTCATTCTTAATCCCCAAATTTTCGAAAAATTGAATTAAAGAGGCCAAGTGGGAGATTTCTTGAATTTGTGAGATAATCTTGTATTCCAAGAATACTTATCTCATTTCCATAAAATCTTTTCAAGAAAATCCTTCTCCCATTTTCTTCAATATTTTCGAAAAAATAAGGAAAAATAACAACAAAGAATATAATTTATTTTAAGCACCTTTTATTTAATGGACTTTAATTGGGCTACTTAAGGGGATTTTAGGATAATTAAGATGGACCTTCCAATGAACTTCTGAATTCCAATATTGAGCCACAATATTATTCAGCCCATTAATATTAATTAATTCCACTATATAATTAATATTGCACTATCCGTCTCAAACCATATTACGGTAATATGACTCCTGGTTATTATTTCCCGTGTTTAAGATTATTTTGTCAATTAATTAATTAAGTCACTGAAAAGTTTTATATTAATTAATATATTTATCCTTGGAGTAAGGACAACTCAACAATATTATCCATACCAGAAAATTAATTCCACTTGCAAGATTTGGTATGATAAAGGTTCTGAGCCCACCAAGGAGACTAATCATGCAAGACTCTCCAAGCACACGATTCTCTGTATTAATTTAGCAACTGTCGTGTAATTAATATTATTGCCCAAGATATAGGGTATCGAAGTCGCAGTGATTATCTTCCCATTTATAAGTCAAAGCAATAATTACTAATCACACACAGTCCTTATTAAGTGATAGAGATTAAGAAATCAACAACCACTGAGGTCTAACTCTTCATTCCATAAGTCAATGCGAATGAGTTTATCCTCTTTGTAGGTCCGCTTCAGCGCATCAAATGCACTAGTGTAAACTCTTGGTCAAGACAAGACAATCTGAGCCTTACACATCAACTTCTACCAATAGATTGTTCGGATCTATCTAAGTTGTGAAACACGCACTTGTTTACAAGGGTTTGTTAACGTGATCTTCTGTGATCTGGTATCACCACGTTAACTATAGTGTAACACATGCTATTCTATGAACGGTTTGCAATAAATATATATAACATTCAATCATATTTAAAGCAACAGTGATAAATAATTCATTTCAGTAAATAAATGTTTAATACATAGGTTTTACAAAGTAAAAGCATACTATCACGTATAACACCAACAAGTTATGTATACCGAAATAAATAACCAAGACAACATCTTAGTTATGTACAACACAAACCTAAAAACCTTTCCTGGTAGACATTCTTTGAAATTGCGGACCCCATAAAAAAAACAACCTGATCATTGAAATAAGAGGAAGAAGAGGAGGAAGAAGAAGAGGAAGAATTGTTCGTTCAGGAGCTCGGTTAAGAATTGGAGGCAATATCTGGTCTTGATCAAAAAATGACTGGCAATCGAACTTCTCTGTTTCTGGAATTGGATGTATGTTAAGCGCGTAACATTGTTTGTATGTTTCATAAAGAAATGCTTTTGTCAATGTGACTAAAAATGTATTATGCAGAACAATACATCTTCATTTCAGCCACCGCGTGAGAGCACTGGAACCCGATTATTTACCACTGCCAACAAGTACAAATCTTCAAACTTATATCCTCATACAGAAGGGAATGTTATTACTTCGTACTGATTAGTACCGCTATCAATCACTTTCCATGATAACCCAAAATCAGACAGATAGTTCCACAACTGCTGCTTCGATTGGCATAAAGCACTTGTCCAAAGATTGCTTATTGCCCTCCTCTTTACAAACCATCCATTTAGCTTCTGACGGATACGGTCCAGCATTTGTGTAATGGGCATCTCACGATCTTCTTTTATCCATGAATTGAAGGATTCTGCAGCATTACTCTTCATTTCACTGTATCTTGTTTGGTGCGGGTAATGAGACACATCCCACTTTTCATACAGCATGTCTGATAACCATTCTTCAGCAGCTGTACCACCAAGAGCCTTGAAAAGTGCAATTTTTTTATCAAAAATTTCCTTATTTGGCACATACTCACTTTCTTTAAAATGTAACATCAAATCCGCTCGTTGTTCTTTAGTCCAACCTTTACCAAACTTTGACTTCAAATTTGTTTACAAATGATACAAACAGTAAAAATGTATGGGGGTTTCAAAGACATTCTAAAATGCAGCCACTAAACCCGTATTGCGATCGGATATGTAGAAAACTTTCCTATCATGTAGTGCGTTATCTCGAAGCATTTTCAAGAACCACTCCCAATTGATTCTTGTCTCCGATGATACAACTGCAATAGCAACTGGAAACAACCCTGCATCAAACAAGCAGAGAAAACACAGTCACATACGTGTCACATATTAAAAAACATTCAAAAACCCTACAAAAAAAGCAGAAGACAGCCGTACTTACCATTGTCCCCGTCCTTAGTTGTTGCTACAAGCAAAATCCCCTTCGCCCTACCCTTCATAAATGTACCATCAACAAACAACATAGGTCGACAACTTCTGAAACCCTTAATATATGCATCCCAAGCAATGAAAACATGTTCAAAGCATTTAGACTCTTCATTAACTTCCAAACGGACAACACTTCCAGGATTTGTATGCGTCATAGCTTCACAGTACCATCGCAGCTGATTTTACGACTGACCATAACTACCAAATACTTTCTCCCTAACTTTATCTAGAGCACGGTACACTTTCCAATACGGTAAGTAAATACCATAACCAGATTTCATCAATGGAGCAACGTCCTTACCGGGTAAGGATGGTTTATTTTTCAAATCTTGCACAATTAAAGTACCGAACACCCGGGGCGTAAGTCTAACTCTCTTTCGAGTAGTGAAACTACCATCACAGTTATGATTTACACAGATATCATAAACAACAAAACCACTTGGTTAATTTATACGCTTTGCTTTAATAAACCAATTGCAGTTTTGATTTACAAGCTCAACACAAACAACATGAATGTATTTAGGGTCATTACGAACATATTTAAAACTGGTGCCTACCCGAGTAGTGTACTTAATAAGGTCAAATCGAAAATCATCTGCGCCACCTGGGAAAAAAAGACCAACCCCACCTTCCATAATATTTACCCAATTATCCGACAACAAAGCATCCGGCTTTTGACCCTGACTACTTGGTGTGCATGTTACAGGTACCGAATTACTAACATCGACTATTTGAGCACTGTTAGTACTTTCTTCAGATGAATGTACAGAGTTTGAAATATTCAGAATAATCACATTCATTAATTTGACAGATAACTGGTGGCATATTATTAACAAATTACGCAAATCAACATCGGAAGACAACAAACAATTATGTATATTACCAACAGAAGCGCGACATAGAATAGAATCATCTTTCAAATAACTCCACGTGCTACAAATAAATGATTTGATGTCGACCAAAGATGATTCTCCATTAACCTCTATCAATTTACACTCCCCGTTGAACTGCAGACTCAATAAAACTGGTAAATCCATTGCCAAAAAACCCAATCGCGATATCTCTATACAGAAGACCCAAAAATAACAAAATTCAGCTCCTTCAATTGTATCAAATAAACAACTTATTGAATATCGCAATTATAAAAAAACCAAAAGTTTTTGAGACCATACCTCGACACTCTCCTCTTTTGATAAAAAATGGTGATATTTAGACACATGCACAGTATTCATCTCACGATTCAAAATTTAAAATTTGAATTCGGCTTCATTGTGCTTTGATTTGATGGCTTGAATTCAGAGAGTGTCAGAGGGTGGTTACCTTAACGATGGGGTGGTGTTTGGGTGGGTGGTACTGGGGCTTCGCGAGGTCGCTGGTTGGGGGGGCTTGGCGAATTTTGGACGATGAAGAAGGTAATATGACGTCACAAATCTGAGGGCATAAAAGATATAAGTGGGCCGAGAGTAAATGGGCTCAAAAGCTTGTAGGGAAATGTAATTAACCCTTATGAGTGTTTGAAGGGTTTCACTTAAAATGGGTATTTCCATTTAAGAAAATTTACAAATGAGATGGGACGAACCGAAACGAAAAATTGTACAAATAAGTTGGGACAAATGGAGCATAATTACTTCCAGTAAACATTATTCCCTGTTTTCACTAAACAAATATTGTTTGGTTAGTATTAGTGGTTTTCATTGAACAACATTACTTGTTTGTTTTCACTAAACAAGTATTACTTGGTTAGTATTAGTGGTTTTCATTAAACAACATTACTTATTTTTATTGAACCGTATCACTCAAGAGCTTCTTTCATAGCTAATACTCCCTCCGTCTTAAACTTGTTTTCCTATATTCCGTTTTGGACGTCCCATACTTGTTTTCCTATTTCCTTAAATGGAAATATCTACTTTATCACGTTATCACATAAAATACTAATAAATAACTCTTTTTAACCCCAACTACCTATCACTTTATCACATAAAATACTAATAAACAACTCTTTCTACCCCAACACTTTATCACTTTATCATTTTTTCTTAAAAATCGGAAAACAAGTTTGGAACGGAGGGAGTATTGTTTAGTGAAAATAAATACTAATATTGTTTATGGTTAAAAAAATAGTCCGAGTGAAATTAGGGCGAACGAGGTTCAGGCGACTTGTGATAGTTCGAGTGATGTCTACAAGTGATTCTTTGACAACACAAGAAAACCAAAGACTACAAATTTAAAAAGGGAAAATGTCCATAAGAGCCACTCATAACATTAACAAAATGCAAAACGCAAGAGAAAACTAGAAATTACGTTTCAAGAAAGATGCAGGCACTACATCAAATAAGCATACATCCAAATTAAATTATAAACCAAAATCCAAATTGAAAAGCCTTAAACTAGTATGCCCATCAATCATCCCAAAATAAGTGCCCACTCCAATTAAACCCCTACCATTATCGTCATCATAATCACTGAATCTTTTCAACAATCTCCGCTATCAACTCCTCCATTTTGAGCTCCTTCAATTTTGGAAAGGGCCTTTTCAAATTCTCCAAACTCACGAAAACTTCACCCCCGTCCTCGCGAATTTCGAAGCACCCCCGCCTCGGCTTCTCGGGGTTGACCAGAACGTTGACTCCGGCGACGCCTTTCTCCAGTCCTTCCTTCACCTGAATCGCCCTCGTCTTGAAAGAGTTGCACTGCTTGCAGTGCTCAATCACGATTGTTTTTCCCCCACCACCCACCGCCGCTTCCTTTTCCGCCGGAGACGGCGGAGTTTTGCCTTCACCCTCTCGTTTGGCGGCGGGTTTGGCCTTTTTCTTCGGTGGTTCGGCGGCCGGAGCGACGGTGGCGGTAGTTAGGCGGGTGGAGCTCCGGGTAACACGGGTCGGGCCGACGGCGGATTCGTTTGCGGTTGCTGGCTTCCTTTTTGGTGCCATTTTGCAGAAATTGAATGGGGAGTTTTTTTTTCCTCTGTTTTTTGGTTTTGAAATTTGAGAGTGGGAAAGGGGATATAGCCGCTATGCCTTTTTCTCAAATTTTCTTAGGGTTTAGTTCAGAGTGATGTGGACCGTTGATTGGTGGAAATCCCGCTCTTTTTGGACGGACAGGATTGGGAATTGGTGGATCCGCTTTTTGTGGGAAACCGTGTCGCTCTGCACTCCCTAGAGATAGAGTGGTGCAGCGATGGTTGATTTTCTTTTACCTTTTCTTTTCATCTTTAAGAGGTTCAAAATAGTTTAGAACTTGAAATTACATTTTTGTGTTAACTTGGGGAGTGAATTAATATTTTCCCGTATTTATTTGGACATTTACTGTAAATACGATATTTAATGTATAAATTATTTATTAGTACTTGAGGAGATAAAATGATTTTTAGTTGAGGGTATTATAGATCTTTCTATTTTATTATTAAAGTAGATGAAATGATAATGTGATTTTTAATGTGTATAAATTAATGACATGAGATGTAATTTTTGAAATGTTAGAATGATAAAATTGTAAAAAGTAAGGTTTTTTTTATTGTCATTTAAAAAAATGTCCAAACTAGTATGAGACGAACCAAAACAGAAAATGTCCAAACAAATATAGGACGATGGAAGTAATAATTAGTCAAATCGTGTTTAGAAAAATAATCATTGTACATTATTAAATAGAATGCTCTGCCATAATTGCGTGTTTTTTTTTAGGGCTCGGTGAGAAAGAATTACACAAATATGTCTAGGGATATCTACACCCACCCAAGCTTGAGGGCGGGGAGATTTAGTTGCCATCTGAGCCAGTGTATGTGCTTCAGTGTTGTGGTTGTGTAGACAGTAGCGAATTCCTGTCACTGAAGAATTCCGTACTAGCTTCCAAGCTGCATGGATAATACTTTCTTCATGACTTTTGTAAGGGCTGTCCGAGGAGACTGCACTAATTGCTTCTTTACAGTCTGAAAGAATCATAATTGGCTCTGTTGAAATTGTGTTCCAGAGAGAGATTCCATCCATGATTGCAACAATCTCGGCCTCTAAAATTGAGCCTGGAGGATTTATTTTGTGGAATCCTGCTGCTTGTGGCTTTCGTTTTTGTCAAGAATAAAGAAGCCCACTGCGAAGGCTTTGGATGATTCCTTGTAAGCTGCATCAACCTTCAAGATATAGTTGTCACGGAGGATGTTCCAGTGCGGGGCAAGTCGGGGGTTAAGTGTTAGGCAATTCCCGGTAGTGAGTTTATTCCTCTCAATGTGAAATTGATCAAGAAAGGCTTCCGTCCAACTGGCTAGAATATTTTTCTGATTGTGGGGTCTGCCTCTTGAATGGATAATGTCACACCTTTCCTTCCAAATCCCCCACAATTTAGTGGCCATGAGTTCCATCTCGTCTTTCTCCTTGGTTGAGATCAGGTAAGTTATCATACTATCAGGAGCATCACATCGTGCGGTCTTAAAAAGCGGCCACCATTTCGTCCTTTTCCATGCTCCTTTCACTCCCTGACAAAAGAAAAGAACATGATTAGTATCAGCCAAAGGGTTACCACAGAGACCGCACCTGGGGGAGCACGGGACATGATGGGTAGCTAGGTTAGTCTCTGTTGCAATGGCATTGTGAGCAGCTTTCCAGAGGAAGATTTTGATTTTGGGAGGGATGTTGAGTTCCCAAATTTTGGGCCAGAAAGTGGGGCTCGTGCTAGTGGAACCAGCTTCCAGATTATCTTTTTTGAACGACGTCGGGAGAGCGACCCAGTATGCCGATTTTACTGTATATAGGCCATTTTTGTTATACCGCTAGAATCGGGAGTCGGCCTATCCCTTATGATCAATCGGGATTTTCATAATGGCTTCAGACTCGTAGTCCAGAAAAAGATTGGTAATCTTGTTTTGATCCCATTCACGGGAGGGTAGGATGAGATCCCCAACTTTGATGTTGTTATCGTAGGTGGTACAAGAGGTTATCTTTCCCAGGGGGAGATTTGGGATCCACCGATCTTTCCTGACCTGAATAGATTTGCCATCATGGATTTTCCAGTAGAGGCCTTCTGAAATTAATGATTTTCTCCACATAATAGACCGCCAGATATAGGAGGGGTTCGAGCCGATGGTGACCTCCATAATATCTGTATGTCTGAAGTATCTTGCTTTAAGGACTTTTGCAACCAAGGAGTCCGGATAGAGGATGATTCTCCAGGTTTGTTTAGCAAGGAGCGCCCTGTTGAAAGTAACCAGGTCCCAAAAACCCATCCATCCATCCTTTTTTGATCTGGTAAGCTCTTTCCAGTCTTTCCAATGAATCTTCTTGTCGTCAGCGTTTCCTCCCCACCAAAACCGCGCACATAAAGCCTCAATTTTCCCGCACATAAAGCCTCAATTTCCCCGCACATAATTGCGGTTTTAATATTGATAATATCTTCCCTTACATAATGTTCACTACACTAATAGTTTAATGCATTTAGGGGGTGTTGGTAAAAAATTGTCCATTTGAAGAGTGGCTAAAATTAAGGATTTTGAGAAAATTGATTTATAATAGAAATTGATAGTGTTTGTTAAAATAAAAATCAAACAAAAGTTGATAGTGTTTGCAAAAAAGTTAATAATATTTAAAAAATATTCATAAGCTATCAAAAGCATCCCCTTCAACTTTTAACTTATAGATTTTGAGAGCTTATTTAATCTAATAAAAGAGAAATAAAACACAATTCTAAGTGACCATAATCACCTATAATTTCTTGCAAACACCCGCTTATTTCGATTTGTATAGATGAATAATTGTACAATTAAATACAATAAAACAATAGAGTCTGCACCATAATTCGATTTATGTGAGGTGCATTGTGTTGGAATGTACAAGCACGTAATACAGTAATACACGTAGCAGAATATGATAATTCACCAAAAATAAATTCATACAGATTGCATAATTGAAATACGTAAAACATAACGAGATCCTTACAATGATTCTAGGCAGATCCCTCTACTATAGTATCCACGTAATCCTCGTTCACGAATTTGCACAGATTTTTCAGCATTGAATTTCGAGTTGAATTTGCTAAGAAGATTCTAATTTAGAAATATTATAGAGAAATTATTTCTTGTATGTTTTTCTGGATCCCCAAGAACCCATATATATAGTGGTGACTTTTTTTAGCCTAAGGAATTTCCTTGTAGGTCAAAAGTCCAAATCCATCTTGAATTTGACCTAGTTAAATTTCACAGATTTACTAGCATATATATAATTTCCTACAATAATATATCTAATATATATATATATATATATATTATTATGGATTTCTATTTAATTAAATCTAATTTAATTAAATAATAACACTTCCATAGAATTATTATATTTCTGTATAAATTAAATATTATGTTCAAATCAAATATTTAATCAACCAACTCTAATTGAACCCTAAAACAATAAATCAGACAATCTCAATATATGAGGTACGTTGCGAGGAATTGCAACAACCTGTAACGTGTTGGATATTGTGATAACATCATTTCATTCACGAATAACACTGGAGGACACACCATTCATTTGTGGTGTTTCGGGAGGAGTCCACTGTGATTTGATTCTATGCAACTTCAGATAATCTCAGAATTCATGGCTAAGGTACTCACCTATTCGATCCGATTGAAGAGTTCTAATACTCTTTCCAAGTTACTTTTCTACTTCAGCCTTATACTCCTTAAATTTCTCAAAGAATTCAGACTTGTGTCTCATAAGATACACGTGCCCAAATCTTGAGAAATCATTAGTAAAAGTAATGAAGTATCCAAAGTGACTCCTTTCTAGAGTGGGTAGCGGTCCACACACATCGCTGTGAACTAACTATAGCACTTCTTTGGCACGTACCCCTTTCCCAAAAATGGTTTATTGATCATCTTACCTTTGAGACAAGATTTGCAATCTCCATAAGACTCGAAGTCGAATGAGGTTAAGTAGTCTAACTTCCTTAACCTTTCAATTCTTTTCTCATTGGCATTGACCAAGTCTGCAATGCCATAAGAAAGTGGAGTTTTCCTGATTACTAAGTTTGAGTCTTTTATTTTGTACATTAAGAATATCATGTCCACAATTTAACAAATATAAATCATTCGTCAAAGGGGCATTCCCATAAACCACACCATTTAAAGTAAAATAACAATTATTATTAGCAAAATGGAAGAAAAACCCTTCAATGTCTAACATAGGAATGCAAATAATGTTTCGAGTAATAGAAGGAACGAAATAACAATTATTCAGTTCTAATCTATAACCAGTTGGTAAGTCTAAAACATAAGTCCCTACACATTCCGCAGCAACTCGTGCTCCATTTCCCACGTGCAAGCCTAACTGCCCTGCTTTCCTTGAGACCCTGCACATTCATACAAATGTGTGAGCCACATCCAATATCTAATACCCAACAGTTATAATTATTTGTGGACATGTTTATTCTAATAACAAACATACATGTTCCAGTGATTGAAGCACCATGTGCTTTCTTCTCAGCAGCCAAAACTTTGCAATCCTTCTTCCAGTGCCCTTTCTGCTTGAAGTAGAGGAACATATCCTTGTCTTTCTGCTCCTTCTTTTGAACACCACCTTTAGGCTGTTGGGAAATACGGGGTGCCCGGATCTATTCGAGATGTATTTAAATTATTCAATTAATTACTAAATCAATTCAACATAATAATTAAACAAGCAATTAGCAACATGCGTACACTTAATTCACGTAAATCCTAAGCATGCGGAATCTAGGAGTTACGAGATTACATACCTCTTGTAGAGACAACCTTTGAGACGATGGATCAACCCAGAGTGCCTTCTCAAATATGTCTCACGTCCACGAACGTAATCCGGTGGGAGGATTCTCACGAACGATTTTAATAAAGGAGAAAACTGAAAATATTTGCCACCACCTTTGTGGATTTCTAATTTTTCCAACACATGTAATTGCATTGGGGAGAAAAAACTCATCCCCTATTTATAGAGGGGGGGGACGAAAATTTAGGGCTAGTTGGGTCATTGGGAAATTTTCTTACTTTTTCTTCAAGAAACAATCTTGAATATATCCAATATATTCTATTTCCCAAAATATCTCCCAACAAAATATTCTCCTCCTCCTTATCACATTATTTTCGAAAAATCCAAATAAATAGGGAAGAATAAGATCTTTTACCTTTCTTGAATTTATGGGATAAACTTGTATCTCAAGAATACTTATTCCATAAAATCTTTCCAAGAAAATCAAGAAAATCTTTTCCTCTCTCCTACTCATTATTTTCTAAAATAATTAGGAAAAACAAGCAATAGTATTTTCTTCTCCTTTTCATTAATTGGACTTTAATTTGGGCTATTTGAGAGGCCTTTAGGAGAATTAAGATTGGACCTCCAATGGGCTATGAATCTATAATATTAAGCTAAATATTATTCAAGCCCATTACTATTAATTTATTCCACTATAAAATTAATATTGAACTATCCATCTTAACCCATATTACGACTTCACAATAATATGGCTCCCGATTATTATTTCCCGTGTTTAAGATTATCTAGTCCAATAATTAATTAAGCCACTGAACAAGCTTTATATTAAATAATATCTTTGTCCTTGGAGTAAAGACAACTCAAAATTATTATCCATACCGGAAATAAATTTCCACTTGCAAGATTTGGTATGATAAAACTTCTGAGCCCACCAAGGGAACAAATCAAGCAAGCCGTACTTGCACACGGTTCTCCGTATTAATCTTAGCAATCGTCATGTAACTAATAATATTGTCCAAGATATAAGGTATCGAATCACGTTGATTCTGTTCCCATCATAAGTCAAAACAATAGTTATTAATTTCACACGATCCTATTTAAGGGACGGAGATTAAGAAATAACGAACCACTGAGGTCTAATTCTTGTATATTCAGTACTGAAGAATTTATCCTCCTGTAGGTCCTATTCAGCGCATCATAATGCACTGGTGTAATCTCTTGGTCAAGACAAGCCAATCTGAGCCTTACACCTCAACCTTTCACGATGGATTGTTCATTTCTATCTGGGTTGTGAATTTGTACTTTGGTTACGAGGACTGTTAATTTGATCTTCCGTGATCTGGTATCACCAAATTAGCTACAACGTAACACATACTATTTATTGAACAGACTTGCAACAAATATATATAACATTCAATCATATTTAATGCAACAGTGATAAATAATTTATTTCAGTAAATAAATAAGAAATTCAGTTTGATTATATTAAGTAAAAAGCATACTTTCCAGTATAACCCCAACACAGGCTTCAGAAAGTTGGGCTTGGATCCCTTCTTAGCCTTGTGCCTCCGTCTATTCTTGCCCTTGGGCCCAGATCCGGCTGGTGTGCTCACAATGAGCACGCTCTTATCTTTAGTGGTAGTGGACTCAATAGTTTTGAGCATGTTATGGAGCACAGGCATGGTCGCCACTGTCTTATTTATGTTGTAGTTCACAATGAAGCTAGAAAATGAATTCTGGAGCGACTAAAGGATAACATAAATGGAAACATTGGTCCCTAGCTCAATGCCTAGAGTGCCAAGTTTCTCAATCAGGTCTATCATCTTCAGAACATGAGGTGAAATCTTCCCTCCTTCAAACATTCTACATCTGAACAGATCCCTCATGATCATAAATCTCGGAACGAGTTTTCAAATGTTTGAGCATCTCAAAGGGACCCATTCTCTCATGCTGCCTTTGCAGTTCAGAGTTCATGCCGAGGAACATTACATACTGCGTGTGGGAAGCATCCTTATGATGCTTCTTTTGAGCTGCCACATTAAACACATCAGCCTCAGGGGTACCAGCTTCAAGGGTAACCAGGATTGGCGTGTCCAGTACGTATTCAATCTTTTCTTGCCTTAGCACCAAACACACGTTTCGGTGCCAATCTAGAAAGTTTGGTCCATCCAATTTGTTCGTTTCCAGAACACTTCTCAATGATAAGCTATTCATTTCAACAAGCCTAGAGAAATAAAATAAACGGGAATTAAACATACAATTCCTATGATCGATATCAGCAATCAAAATAAACATGACTTTTTAATTTATTTTGTCTCCATTAATTTCACATACTCAACGACCTCATCGGAAGAGTACGAATTTATATCCAATATAAATTGTAATGGACTAGGATCCACATTCCTACTATTACAACATCTGCTAGGGTTGATTACTGTAATAGCAGAATTGGTAGGTCTCTAAACCAATTGCGTATTCTGCAATTCCTAGTTGATCGAACCTAATTCGATCGATGTCCCTCAATTGTTTCCTACTAGGGTTGGAGAAAGAATCAAGGTGGTTTACAACCATCAAGTTGCGACATCTCATGCCCCTATAAAAGTCCTGTTAGACATAACTCCGAGCAAAAGACTAGGGTCTTAAATACTGATTGAATGAAATTTTCGGTTTACTTTTAACTTTGATGGAAGACATCATTCAATTTGAAAAACCACATTTTAGTGAGGAACATTTTAAGCCTGGGTATTTAATTTCTTAAAGAAGATCTAATAAATTACATTCCAAATCATATTTGAACAAATATTGGGCGCCGCCTACCAAAACACGATTTACGGTCCGACAAATACTGGGCGCTGCATACCCAAACAATTAACCCGGACTCATAAAAATTTTGTAAAGTTAAATTTATTAAATTGTTGTTTAAGTGGATGAGATTAATTAAGTTTTAAAACCAATTAAAATTCTAAATTTAATTTCAAGTTTTGAATTACCAATTAATCATCAAACAAATTAATTTCTATTAGTTGATTTTAATTCTTTGGTCCAATCATAATTTATTTAAAAAAAAAAACATTTTATTGTTTTAAGAAAAAGAGGCTCAGGAGCAATTGAGAACCTAGTGAAATCGATTTTTCAACGTAGTCTTTCCCCGCGTCGCAGTCCAATCCACTAATTCTGTTTTCCAATCGAGACAACAAGTTCCAGCAAACATCAGACCAACATCAACAATTGAATCACGGGGTTTATTAAAATTTATCACAAAATTTCAACAAATAGGGAGGGAACAGTGCCGTCGTGAAACGCGAAGAGAGCAGTAAAAATGTCGCCGCTTACATCGAACAAGGAGGATCACCGCTGTAAGGAGACAACCCCCACTACTTCCCGAATAACAGTCGAAGATGCTCCGATTCAAACTCATACGCAAATCGCCATCGAGGACCGAGTAATGGTGAATCTCCGCCGCCGGGTCAACGCGCACATACGAATCGCCGATGCGAACTCAGTAAATGACGAAACACCACAATCGAGTCAACGAGCGCACGAATCGTCTCTGCGATGCCAATCGACAACGAAGCACCGCCGCCGGGTCAACGCGCACATACGAATCGCCGATGCGAACTCAGTAAATGACGAAACACCACAATCGAGTCAACGAACGCACGAATCGTCTCTGCGATGCCAATCGACAACGAAGCACCGCCGCTAGCATAATAAGGGACCGAATTGCCGCCGCAAATCGAGGAAGGGGCACTCCGAAGCGTGAGATCAAAGCGGAGCGACTCGCCGCCATCATGAGAGAAACACAGCCACGCGCAGCGATGCAGGTCCACACATCCATATCGAATCACGGCTATTGTCGCCTTCTCGAGCGACGCGCCGCAGGCTACCGCTGCCGGCGTGCAACTGAATTGGTTTAGGGTTTTTAAAACCAAGGGCAAGTGCAACTCGAAAGTCAGCAAATAAACTGGTCAGGATCTTCTGTTACACAATGATGTTACATTTCCTATTACATCATTTAGATTTACGACATGTGTTAATCTTATAATATCTACAAATATAAGAAAAACATTATAACATAACTCTTTAGTCTATTTAGAAAATTATATTTATTTTTAGCAAAAAATTAATTCCTCCCAAATCTCATTCCAAAAAATCTTATAAACATATTTATTGTTGGGATATTTTAGTTTTGATGAATTATGCCAAAACATTATCAACTTGTATTATTTAAGCTAACTTACAGAGAACAAGTTGAGGGGGAACTCACGAAATCAAAAGAAGATGATCGAGATCGACGAGGTCGGTCATTTAGACCGACGAGATCGATGAGTAAGATGAGTTCCGGAGTTAACTGATGAGCTGAGCAAAATCAGAAGAAAAGAAAAGCTAAGTCACCGATCGGAAGAATCGGTTACCCGATCGATGGACTCGAGATCGTAAGATCGATGATCGGCGACTGATCGATGATCGAAGTGACCGATCGATGACCAAAAAGATAATCTGATCAGAAGAGGAGCAGATGAGACTGATCCAGATCAGATGTGGTAACCTGATGCAGATGACCTGATGCTATATGTTGACTAAGATGTCTTGATCGATTAGTCAAGTCGATCGCACTGCAAGAAGAAATCGGATAGCTCGAGTCAAGTGACCTTAGGGGTCAAGGAGTAAAAGTGACTGATGGTCGTGATGTCTCGGTCGAAGAAATTTGAACTCGATGAAGCCTCGAGTGTCGGATATGCCCGATCGACAAGGTCCGCTGAAGAGAAGTCTGTTGAATCAAGAATCCCTAAGACTCAGAAGGATCCTGAAGAATATAGCCGTTAGATTCAGCTGACGTGGACCAATGAGAGGAAGACAACCAGCCTGAAAAAGCTGCAAAAGCTACAAAATAGTATTTGATTTGAATGTGACTCCATCCAACGGTAACATTCAAATCCAAACTCTAAATACAAGTTCTTCCTTCATTATTCGTGTGGGAAATGCGTGAAACATCCAAAAAGCCAAATCATCTAGCATTTCCACCATAGAACACTGAGCAAGAAATACACGCATATATTCAAGAGTGTTCTATCCTAGATCTAAGCTCAAATGTAATATCCTAAGCTTAGAGAGATTTTTCCATCCTTAGCATTGAGGCTAAACAAATGTAAGGGAAAAGCTCACCCTAGTTGGATACCAAACAATCTTTACCCAAACCGAGTGTTACGTTAAGTTTTGTTAAGCAAAGAATTTAAGTTAGTTGGACTAACTTAAATTCTGGGTGTGAGTGAGAACTCGTTAAACATCTAAGCAATCCCGTGAGGGAGATAAGTCCCGAGAGAGCGAGAACTAATTAAACATCTGTTGTATTGTGTTGGACTAACACATTAATATAAGTCCAGTTGGTTAAGTTGGTGCCCCTGCTGATAGGGAAGAGTGGATGTAGGAGTTGGACTTCGAACCACTATAAAATCGTGTGTTCCTTACTGCTTTATGTTCTTACTTGCCATATGCATTTGATTATAAGCAAAACACATAGTTTAAAAAGAAAATTTTGGAATCACCATTCCCTCACCCCTGTTTTATATGCATTACATGATTTTTACGCATTTCATGGGTTTTTCACCGGGACCAACATTTATAATTAATTAATTTAAGCTACACATATATAAATTAATCAATAATTAAGTTTGTTAATTATTTAATTGGAGTACGTATATTATTATCTTAATTTATCATATAACTTTAAAATTCAAATAAAAAATTAAAACTTATTAAAAGAAAAAAAACTGATGAAACTTTATAAAATATGTAAAAATGTAAATATTTTACATAACAGGATAGTAATAAATTTGAAAGAAAATTATATATTTTTACATTAATATTATTATCACTTAAGTTTAAATTATAATATTATAAATTTATAAATATTACTCCTATAACATTATAGCATATAACGACAATCATATAAAAAATTTATAAACTATAGTATGATAATGGTATTAAATTATAATGTGATAATGGTATTAAATTATAATATGATAATGATATAAAATTTATAATTAAACTATAATATCATAATGAATTATGTAAAAATATTGTAGCTAAATTTTAAATTTATAATATGATATAAAATTATAAACTTTATAAATTTTATTATTATAATGTAAGTCTTAATTTTAATTTATTATTATATTTTATATCGTAAACTTTTTTCCTTCTCAAATATCATAATAAATTTTATAATGTAAGTTTTAATTTTAATTTATTATTATATTTTATATATGTGTGTTTACAAGAATTTTCTTGTAAAAAATTGTAATTCTCTTACAAATTTATTACCCCAATTATGTAAAATATTTATTTTTTACAAATTTTATAAAGTTGTATAATCTTTTACCGTTATTATTTATATAAAATTTAATTATAAGTACATAAAAATTTTGTATTAATACGCATAAATTTTATATGTATTAATTGTCGAGTTTGCTTGTAATAATTTATAATGCTTTTAAATATTGAAATTTCATTTTTTTATAATGTATGTTGTCAATTTTTTTTTCTTCTAATAAGTTTTTATTTTTATTGATTTTTAAATTTATATGTTAGATTAAGATTATAATTAGAAAATTAATTATTAGTTAATTTATATATGTGTAGCTTAAATTAATTAATTATAAATATGTTTATAAGATTTTTTTGAATGAGATTTGGGAGGAATTAATTTTTTGCTAAAAATAAATATAATTTCCTAAGTAGACTAAAGAGTTATGTTAGGATGTATTTCTTATATTTGTAGATATTTTAAGATCAACACATGACACAAATCTAAATGATGTAACAGTGGATGTAACACCATTGTGTAACAGGAGATCCTGACCGCAAATAAACAAGGCAATTTAGCGCACAATATCATATGTTCCATATATTGTGTTCCACTCTGTGTTCCATAAGGTAGATGAATGACACGTGTAATAGGCAAAAAAATCCAACAAACCACCATTACCCTGGGTCCATGTGTTAAAGATCCATAAAGTGGAATAATATTGGAACACAATAAAGTGGCACAGAGGAATTGATCTGACAATTTAGACAAACAAAGTCACACCCCCAAATATAACACAATAAGGTGCGGTCGATTTTATCAAATAAATCGGCAGCAATGTTTAATAATTAAAAAATCAATTAAAAAATCAATTAAACAATGACACAAGAGTCTGAGCTCTGATACCACTATTGGAATTTACAAGCACGTAATATAATAATACACGCATCGGAATAGGATAAATCACCAACAATGAATTCATATAGATTGCATATATAATTGAAATACGTAAAACATAAACGCGATCCTTATAATGATTCGTAGGCAGATCCTTCTACTATGGTATCCACGTAATCCTCGTTCACGAATTTGCATAAATTTGTCAGCGTTGAATTTTCAGTTGAATTTGCTAGGAAAATTATAATCTAGAAATATTATAGAGAAATTATTTCTTGTGTGTTTTTCTGGATCCACAGTGTTAATGTTAGTGTCCTAGAAACAATCTATTGTAAGCACATAATACTCGATGATATTCAGTTTGATTTAATATTATAGTTCACTTAATATTAATGTATGACAATACACTTGTTTGAATATTATATTTGATTGTTTGCATTTATTCATACAAGTGTTCCCATGAGTCATTGTTGTCATTGAGGTTGTGAGAACTCTGATGACTTAAGCATGATTCTCAAATAACCCCGATCAAGGATCATCAAGAATGGGATATTGATGATGCAATGGAGATTGGTGTGCGATCTGCATCATACTCTTAGAGAGTGTAGTAAGATCTCACTTACTACGAGATACTAGGTATCTCATGATGGATGCACAAATACCTTAGAAGGTATTGGTATACGCATCCGAGAAACCGTTTGATGTATTTCCACTATATGTGTCTTCGGGTGTCTTGGTTAGTGGGAGTGATGCGATACTCATTTAACTTGAGGTCAATACGCACAATATTTGTGGAGTGATGAACTTTGACCATGACCGACGCTTGCACCCGTCTATGGGTAGATATGATTTGGATTGGGTTCATCACGAAGTGCAAGTGCGTGGTAGTGAGCCAAGAATATGATTCATTCCTCAATGTGGATTTAGAGAGAATACTCATCTTCTCATCATAATTGGATCTAAGTCATCGGCTGATGCACGTCAACTTAGACTTTGTGGCTAAGTGTGACATACATGATCAATTAGTGATTAGAGATAATATGATTAAGTTATTTGAATAGACACTTCATCATGTTCAAGACTTAATCGAGTATTCGTGAATGAAATGAGAAAATCGTAATAGTCAATGTTTTAGTTACAAGTAGTTGCACATTTCCTCGTAACGTACCTCATATATTGAGAATGTCTGATTTATTGTCTAGGGTTCAATTAAGACCGTTAGTTTGACTAATCGCTCGATATATGAGGGCCTATGGGTCACACAATAAGTAACGGTTGTTTACTAATTATAGTTGGTTGATTAAATGTTAATTTGGATTTAATATTTAACTTATGGAGAATTAATTAATAATGGATTAATTTAGAATTAATTATTATTAATATTTAATTAAATTGAATTTAATTATATAGGATTCTCAATAATAATACATGGAATATTATTATTATAGGATTTAATATATATATGGAATCAAATCACTAAAGATTTGATATACATGGAATTAAATTCGTAGAGATTCTTATATGTGGGAAATAAATTTAAGAGATTTATTTTATTAGGATTTTTCCTAATAAAGGTTAGCTTAAGATTTAAACTGGGTCTCTCCTATATATATGAGCTCTTGGGAATTCATAATACGTGAGTTCATATTTTCTCCATAAAATCTCTAAGTTAGAATTTTCCTAGCAAATTCATCTCGGGGATTCAACGCTGGCAGATCTGTGCAAATTAGTAAACGACTGTTACGTGGATACCATAGTTGAGGAATCCGTGTACGAATTGCTGTAAGAATTTTGTTTACGTTTACTCGTATTTAATTATGCAACTAATTGTTCATTATTGGTGAACTGTTTATTTTCTCTGTGCATGTATTACGTGTTTGTGTGTCTCTAAATTTCAACAGTGGTATCAGAGCTCAGACTCTTGATTTAATTGTGTAATTGATGATTTATTTAAAAATATTTTTTTTATAAATCAGTACGGCCAAATCTGGTTTGGACCGCACCATCTTGTTTTAATTAATGGGGGCGTGTGCTTTATGCTTTAATTTGATTAATTGGTTTTGTTTCTTAAACCAACACCTCCTTCTTTATTTGTCCCTCTGGTTCGTCTTCCTCCCATTACCAGATTAGGGTTTTCTGATCCTCATCTGCCGCCCTTCGTCTTCTCGCACTCCGCCTCGTCCTCGCGTCCAAAGCAGGCACCGCGGCGTCACTCGAGTCGGCGGTGCAACGCCGTGGCTCGCGTCGCTCGTGGGTTGCCGCGATGGAGCGAATCTCGACGGGTTGTACCCGCAACGGCGTGACCGTCGTCGACCTAATTTCGATCCATTTTTTCTGGTTTCTTCGTCAATATTGGGGCACATATTTGAATCGTTGATTTTGGCTCCCGATTTTGATGCGATTCGCGGCGAATCGGAGTCGCCTCGCTTCGGCGCTGCGTCTGCCACGCGGGCACTTAACACGGAACCGCATGTTGTTTCGCCCGATGAAAGCAGCGACGCGCCGTCGTGCAATTCGCGACCCGCTTGCTCCGCCTCTGTTTCGACCTGAGTCGGTGTCATAGGCCCAACCCTACGCGGGATCTAAACCGGTTGCAGCGACGAGTCGCCCACGCGCGCCTAGCTGCGGCGACGACTCGACCGCACGCGCCGCTTTTGGTTGCTCGACACTGATGCTTGAATTTATTTGGTGTGTTTAGTTTGTTAGACCTTCTTGTGCACATTGGGCAATTTCTGAGAACAATTGATGACTGGTTTTGTGATTGAATTGGATTGAATCTGAAAACTGGTGTTGAATTTGGTTTCGGTTGTCCCGATTGAGAGACAATTTTGGGCAGTGACGAGGGAGGGGCTGTTTTGCAAATTGTATTTCAAACAGATCCCTCACTGCAAATATTGGATAATTGCACTTGAGCTCTTAGGAAAATTAATAAAATCAATCTGTCTTTAAATTTAATTGGATTGAATTTAAAAGGAATGGTAATAAAAGTTGGACTTTTATTTATAATTAATTAAATTAATTAATGTTTGAAATTTATTTTTAAATTAATAAAAGTTTATTTTTAAAAAGAAATTAAAATAAGATTGTTGGTTTAACCAACATTGAGTTAATTGGATTAACTGAAATTTTAATAAATATTAAAATCCCACTTGGTTAATTTATTTTATTAAATTCGTTAACACTTTTATAGTCCACTTTATAATTGTTTGGGTATGCGGCGCCCAATAATTGTCGTATCGTATTAATTGTTTGGGTAGACGATGCCCATATAAGTGTTAGTCCATATGAAATCATGTTTGGGTAGACGACGCCCAATAATTGCTCAAATGTGATGTAGATTAACATGTTGGATCTTGATTAAACAATTAATACCCCGCCTTTAAAATGTTTCTCACTAAAATATGGTTTTCTCATTAATTTGATAAGATGTCTTCCATCAAAATTAAAAGTAAACAGAGATTTCGTTCCAATGAATACTTAAAGACCCCCGTCTTTTGCTCGGATCTACATCTAACAGAACTTTTATAGGGACATGAAATATCGTCGCTTGATGGTTGTAAACCAACTTAACTTTGTTTCGCTAGCTTTCGCGGGGAACAAAGGGTAAGGGACATCAGTCGAACTATATTCGACAAACTAGGAATTGTAGTTTTGCAATTGGTTTGGAGACCTACCAGTTATGTTGTTGTAATGATCATCCCTCGCTGGGATTATGATAGTAGTAATATGGATCCTAGTCCATTATAATTATATTTGATATAAATTCGTACTTTTCCGTTGAGGTCGTTAAGTATGTGAAAATAATGGAGATAAAATAAAAACACAAAAGAAAGACCAAGTTTATTTTGATTGCTGAATATTGATCATAGGAATTATGTGTTTTAATTCTCGGTTTATTTTATTTCTCTTGGTTAGTGGAAATGTATAATTGTTGTTAAGATGTGTTTTGGAAACAAACTAATTGACTAAGCCAAATTTTCTGGACTGACACCGAAATACGTGTTTGGTGCTAAGGCAAGAAAAGATTGAGTACGTGTTGAACACCTATATCCTGGTTACCCTTAAAGCTGGTACTCTGAGGCAGCCACGTTAGACGTAGCAACTCAGAAGAAGCATCAAGAGGATGCTTTCCAAGCTCAGTGTGTGATGTTGCTCGACATGAATCCCAATATACACAGGCAACATGAGAAAAATGGGTCCCTTCTAGATGCTCAAACATCTGAAGGATCTCTTTGATTCTGAATCTCATTATGAGATTTATGAAGTGATGAGAGATCTGTTCAGATGCCGGTTAGCTAAAGGAGGGAAGATTTCACCTCATGTGCTTATGATGATAGGCCTAATTGATAAGTTTAGTAATTCAGGCTTTGAGCTAAAAGACCAATGTTTTCATTTATACTATCCTTCAATCGCTCCTGGATTCATATTTTAGCTTCGTTGTGAATTACAATATGAATAAGACGGATGCGACCATGCCTGAACTTCACAACGTGCTCAAAACTTTTGAGTTCACTATCACTAAGATGGTGTTCAAAAGAAGGAGCGGGTAGACAAGGATGTGCGCCTCTATTTCAAGTAGAAAAGGGCACCGGAAGAAGGACTGTAAGGTTTTGGTTGCTGTAAAGAAGGCACTAGGTGCTTCTAGCACTAGAACATGTATGTTTGTTATTAAGATAAACATGTCCACTAATAGCACTAACTGCTTGGGATTAGATACCGGATGTGGCTCTCACATTTGTACAAATGTGAATGGGCTCATGTGTCTTAGGATAGTTAGGGCGTGTGAAGTCGTCTTACACGTGAAAATGAAGCAAGAGTTATTGACTGAACGTGTGGGGACTTATGTGTTAAACTTATCCTTTGGTTTTAGATTAGAACTTAATGATTGTCATCTAGTTCTTTCTATTACTCGCAACATGTATTTGTTGCATTATGGATATGATGTTCTTAACATACAAAATAAAAGACTCAAACTTAGTAATCATGAAAAACCGACTTACTTATGACATTGTAGAACTTGATCATGTAAACGAGAAAAGAATTACAAGGTTAAGAAAGTTAGACTACTTAACCCCATTCGACTGTGAGTCTTATGGAGATTGTGAATCTTATCTCATGGGCAAGTTGATCAACAGACCCTTTTCTGGGAAAGGAGTGCATGCCAAAAAAGTTCTAGAGTTGATCTACAACGATGTTTGTGGACCATTGTCCACTCTAGCTAGGGGCCACTTCGGTTACTTCATCAATTTTACTGGCAATTTCTTGAGAAATGGACACGTGTATCTTATGAGACACAAATCTGAATCTTTTGAGAAATTCAAGCAGTACAAAGCTGAAGTAGAGAAGCAACTTGGTAAGAGTATCAAGACTCTTCGATCAGATCGATGAGGTGAATACCTTAGCCATGAATTCACTGATTACTTGGACTTACATGGAATCCAGTCACAATGGACAAACCGAACCCTGTTAGACATGGTGAGGTCCATGATGAGCTTCTCCTCTCTTCCAACATTCTTAGGGGGATACGCGTTACAAACCTCAATTTACATTCTGAATAAGATTTCCTCTAAATCGGTTCAGCATACACCATATGAACTATGGTGTGGCAAGAAGCCAACTTTTACACATATCAAACATAGGGTTGCCCCGTGATTGTGAAAAGGATGCTTACCGACAAGTTAGCATCTAAAGGTGAAAAGAGTTACTTTGTGGGACATCCTAAGGAAACTAAAGGATATTACTTCTATCTACCTGAGAAATAATCAGTGATTGTTTCTAGGCAGACCAAGTTCCTCGAAGAAGACTATGTCTTTAAGGAACAAGGTTGTAAGCTGATAGAACTTGAAGAAATTCAAAAACCACAAATTAACAAAGAGACTGATATCTTGTCAAGACAATATGACAAGGAATCAGTGGGAGCATTCAACAACTTTCACGGTGGGAGTCTTTCACTAGGTGATCGTCTTTCAGCCAGTGGGATCGTAATTGGAGTATGCTTGCTAGTGCAAGAACCTCCAAGTGGGCTGAATGAGAACAACATAGTTCAAACTCCTGCCCAAGAGGCATATGAAAGTGTAGCTCTTGAGGACTCTCCGGACATTGATGAAATCGATGCACCATAAAATTTTCACGATTAGAATGTACAGCCTGCACAAACACAACTCCATAAGTCAATTAGGAATCGTAATCCGCCCATTAGATGTACACTAATAAGATCTAGGACTTGGTTAAGTTGCCTAAAGGGGTTAGACCCATACATTGCGATTGGGTCTTCAAGAGTAAGACTGATGCAAATGACAAAGTACAAACCTACAAAGCTAGATTGGTGACGAAGGGTTATAGTCAACGCGAAGGCATTGACTGTGAGGAGACCTTCTTACCAGTTACAAAGATCAAGTCCATTTGAATTTTACTTGCGATAGCAGCACACTATTATTATGAGATTTGACAGATGGATGTCAAAACAACTTTCCTCAATGGAAACATTAATAAGGAAGTATTTATGACTTAACCGGAAGTGTTCATATCTAAGACAAATTCTAATCTAGTATGGAAGCTAAAGAGATCCATTTATGGATTGAAGCAATCTTCTAGCAGTTGGAATATCTGATTTGATGAAGCTATCAAGTCTTTTGACTTCATAAAAAACTCGGAAGATCCTTGCATTTATCGTAAACGCAACGGGAAGAATATTATTTTCATAATCGTGTATGTCGATGACATATTAATTTTGGAAAACAATATCCCATTAATGCGGTCCGTTAAAGATTGGTTGTCAAAGACCTTCATGATGAAGGATCTTTGTGAAGCCTGCTACATCCTAGGGATCAAGATCCACAGGGATAGATCCAAAAGGATGTTGAGGCTGTCACAGTCCACCTATGTAGACAAGGTGTTGAAGCGTTTTCCGATGGAGAACTCTAAGAGAGGGTCTCTACCGGCAAATCATGGGATAAAGCTATCAAATAAAGATTGTCCTTCTGTTGAAGCTAATATCAAGCACATGAAAGATGTCCCATATGCATATACAATTGGGTCAATCATGTACGCCATGACTTGCACTAGGCCACACGTGGCCTACGCTATCAACATCACTGGTAGATACCAACAGAATCCGAGTGAGTCTCACTGGATTGCTGTTAGGACCATTCTGAAATATCCAAGATGAACTAAAGAATGTTTCCTTGTCTATGGTGGACAGTCAGAACTAGTAGTGACTGGTTAAGCTGACACTAAGTTTCCAATCCAACTGTGATGATTACAAATCAAAGTCAGGTTACGTTTCACTCTCAATAATGAGGCGGTCAGTTGGAATAGTTCCAAGCAAGTCGACTGCAGATTCAACAACCGAAGCTGAGTACATTTCTATATCAGAAGCCTCAAGGATACTGTCTGGATTTTATAGTTCTTAAGAGAACTAAGGGTAGTTCCGAGTGCCAGTTGTCTAATAAAGTTATATTGAGACAACATTGGTGCGATTGCGCAAGTAGAGGAACCGAGATCAACAAACAAAAGCAAGCATGCACCCAGGCTTATCATTTGATCCGAGAGATCATAACGATAGGAGAAGTGGAATTAAAACGTATTCCCACATATTTAATTTGGAAGATCATTTCACCAAAACACTGAGCGTTCATGTACACACTAGACATTTGATGGTCTAGGGGTTAGACATGTAGGTGATTGAATCTAGTCCAAGTGAGAGATTGTTAGTGTCAGTGTCCTAGAGGCAATCTATTGTAAGGACATAATACTCGATGATATTCAATTTGATTTAATATTATAGTTTACTTAATATTAATGTATGGCAATACGCTTGTTTGAATATTATGTTTGATTGTTTGCATTTATTCATACAAGTGTTCCCATGAGTCATTGATGTCATTGAAGTTGTAAGAACTCAGATGATTTAAGCATGATTCTCAAATAGCCCCGATCAAGGATCATCAAGAATGAGATATTGATGATGCAATGGAGATTGGTGTGCGATCTGCATCTTACTCTTAGAGAGTGTAGTAAGATCTCACTTACTACGAGATACTAGGTATCTCATGATGGATGCACAACATCCGAGAAATCGTTTGATATATTTCAGCTATATGTGTCTACGGGTGTCTCGGTTAGTGGGAGCGATGTGATACTCCTTTGACTTGAGGTCAATACGCACGACATGTGTGGAGTGATGAACTTTGACCATGACCGACGCTTGCACCCGTCTACAGGTAGATATGGCTTTGATTGGGTTCATCACGAAGTGCATGTGCGTGGTAGTTGAGCCAAGAATAGGATTCATTCCTCAATGTGGATTTAGAGAGAATACTCATCTTCTCATCATAATTGGATCTAAGTCATCAGCAGATGCACGTCAACTTATGTTGGGATAACATATGCCAGGATCTATCGGGATGACCTCATAAACTCAAATTTAAATTAACAATTATTACTAGTATGAATTTATCTAAGTGAATTCAAATAATAATTAATCAAACAACAACATGCAAATAATATTCACGTAAAAGATCCTAGCATGCGGAATTTCTAGGAGTTTATGTAAACGTACCCGTTGGAGAGACAATCTGAGACAGACATGATCACGCAACTGGCTACCAGCCAAAAGTCCTTCTCAAGTATTCCCAAGTCCTCGCTCAATAACCCCGGTGGAAGGTTCTCCAATGAACGGTTTATAAAACAAAGGAAAATAAAAAATTGTTGCACCACCTTTGTGGATTTCTAATATTTCCAACACATGGAATTGTAGTTGGGGATGAAAAATTCATCCCCTATTTATAAGTGAGGGAGGGACGAAAATTTGAGGGCAATTAGGGTTAGGAAAGATCTTTTCTTGATCTCCAAGAAATCTTGAATATATCCAATATATTCTTATTTTCATGTGTATTTTTTCACAAAAAATTTCACACCCCTTTTTGGCCTAAAATTTCGAAAATTTCAAGAAGATTTGCAAGATTGGTGTTTTCTTGAATTTATGAGATATTCTTTTATTCCAAGAATACATATCTTTCTCCATAAAATCTTTCCAAGAAAATCAAGAAAATCTTTCTTCCCTTTCTCTTTACATTATTTTCGAAAATTGCATTAAAGAAATCAAGTGGGAGATTTCTTGAAATTTATGGGATAATCTTGTATTCCAAGAATACTTATCTTCTGTCCATAAAATCTTTTCAAGAAAATTCTTCTTCCTCTTTTTTTCAAAATTTCGAAGAAATAGGGAAATATAAATGCAACAATAATTTATTTTATTTTAAACACCTTTTATTTATTGGACTACAATTGGGCTACTTGAGGGGCCTTTGGGAGAATTAAGATGAACCTTCCAATGGGCTTCTGAATTCCAATATTGAGCCACGATATAATTCAGCCCATTAATATTAATTAATGCCACTCTATAATTAATATTGCACTATCCAACTTAACCCATATTACGGTAATATGGCTCCCGGTTATTATTTTCCGTGTTTAAGATTATTTAGTCCATTGATTAATAAAGCCACTAAAAAACTTTATATTAATTAATATCTTTATCCTTGGAGTAAGGACAACTCAACTTTATTATCCATACCGGAAAATTAATTCTACTTGCAAGATTTGGTATGATAAAGGTTCCGAGCCCACCAAGGGGGCCAATCACGCAAGACTTTGCAAGCACACGATTCTCTGCATTAATCTTAGCAATTGTCATACAATTAATATTATTGCCTAAGATATAGGGTATCGAAGTCGCAATGATTCTCTTCCCATTTATAAGTCAAAGCAATAACTACTAATCGCACATGGTCCTTATTAAGTGACAAAGATTAAGAAATCAACAACCACTGAGGTCTAACTCTTCATCCCTTAAGTCAGTGCGAATGAGTTTATCCTCTCTGCAGGTCCGCTTCAGCGCATCGAATGCACTAGTGTAATCTCTTGGTCAAGACAAGCCAATCTGAGTCTTACACATCAACTTCTACCAATAGACTGTTCGGGTCTATCTATGTTGTGAAACACGCACTAGTTTACAAGGGATTGTTAACGTGATCTTCTATGATCCGGTATCACCACGTTAACTACAATGTATATGTGCTATTATATGAACGATTTGTAATAAATATATATAACATTCAATCATATTTAAAGCAACAGTGATAAATAATTTATTTCAGTAAATAAGTGTTTAATACATAGGTTATATAAAGGTAAAGCATACTTTCACGTATAACCCCAATAATCTCCCACTTATACTCAAAGTCTGCTTTTAAGTATACCACAACACGTCTAATGTATTATATAGTGACATCTAATGTCACCTACATCAACCTAATAATATATCTCCCACTTATACTCAAAGCAGATTGGCAACGCTTTTGACACCCATTCCTTCCACATGTCTCTCGAATGTTAACAGAGGCAGACCCTTTGTGAATGGATCAGCTAGGTTGTCCTCCGACGCGATCTTTACCACCTCTATATCTCCTCTCTTAACGATTTTTCGTATAAGATGGTATTTTCTTTCAATGTGTTTGCTGGCCTTGGGGGCTCTCGGTTCCCTTGAATTTGCAACTGCTCCGGCATTATCACAGAAAACCGTGATGGTGCTGGACAAATTCGGAACAACGTCCAGGTCCACTAGGAAGTTCTTGAGCCACACAGGCTTCTTTCGCTGCTTCATAAGCAGCTACATATTCGGCTTCCATGGTAGAATCGATGATGCATTTCTGGTTAACGCTTCTCTATGTTACAGCTCCCCCCAGACAAAACACACTACCCGAGGTAGATTTTCTGGAATCTATGTCCGATTGGAAATCCGAGTCTGTGTATCCCACTGGAAATAAACTGTCCGACTGATAAACCAACATTCTATCCCGAGTTCTTTTAAGATACTTTAGAATGTTCTTTACGGCAGTCCAGTGTTGATTTCCGGGATTACTTTGATATCTTGCCACCATGCCAACGACATAGCAAATATCCGGTCTCGTCACAGCATTGCATACATAAGGCTTCCTACTGTCGACGCATAAGGAATGCCTCTCATGTCATCTATCTCCCTTTGTGTCTTGGGACACATGTCTTTCGATAGATGGATTCCGTGTCTGAAGTTACAAAACCTTTCTTAGAATCTTGCATGCTGAATTGCTTCAAAACAGTGTCTATGTATGAAGCTTGCGATAAACCAATCATTCTTTTCTTTCGATCTCGAGTGATCTTGATCCCAAGAATATGACCGGCTTCCCCTAAGTCCTTCATATCAAACTATTTTGACAGCCATACCCTTACGTCTGACAAAACCTTTACATCGTTTCCGATGAGCAGAATATCGTCTACGTATAGTACTAAGAATACCAAGGCAGTTCCGTCACACTTCTTATACACACAACTTTCAAACTCGTTTTGATCAAACCCATAAGACTTGATTACATGATTAAAACATTAGTTCCAAGCCCGAGATGCTTGCTTTAGTCCATAAATAGACTTCCTCAGCTTGCAAACAAGGTGTTCTTGGCCTTTCGCAATGAAACCTTCGGGCTATTGCATGTAGATTTCCTCGTCAAGACTCCAATTAAGGAAAGCTGTCGTGACATCCATTTTGCCAGATCTCAAAATCTAGATGCGCAACTATTGCCAAGAGAATACGGATGGACTTAAGCATGGCTACGAACGAAAAGGTTTCTTCATAATCGATACCCTCTTTCTGAGTGTATCCCTTTGCCACAAGCCTAGCTTTAAAGGTCTCGACCTTCCCGCCCGGTCCTCTTTTTATCTTGTAGACCCACTTGCATCCAATGGATTTTACCCCACTGGGTGGTTCCACTAGCTCCCACAGTTGATTATGATCCATTGAGCCCATCTCGGCTTCCATCGCAGTTTGCTAGGATTCAGAATCCTTATCTTGGTCTGCCTTCTTGTAGGACCAGGGGTCTGATTCATTATCCCCGGGGACCAAATCCGAAGATTCTCCTATCCCCATGAATCTCTCAAGTTGTCGAACAACCCTCCCACTACGACGAGGTTTCGGTTGTGTCGGTGTGACGCTTGGTATATCAACTTGTACAGGTTGTATAGGAGTTTGCCCTCTAATTTCGTCTAAGGTAATCTCACTTTTGGGCTTCCTATTGTTCATAAAGTCTTCTTCCAAAAATCTAAAGTGCATACTTATTACCACCTTTTGATCTTCAGGACCATAGAACATACACCCTTTCGTTCCCATAGGATATCCTATAAACAACCTTAGTTCCGAACGTGCATCCAACTTACCGGCTTCCTTGTTTAGCACGTATGTCGTACACCCCCAAATTCTAAGATGTCTTAGACTGGGCTTGCACCCAGTCCACAACTCTTTAGGGGTTTTGGGAACCGATTTGGATGGCACCAAATTTAGAACATAAGCCGCTGTTTCCAAGGCATGACCCCAAAATGACTTGGGTAGATCTGAATAACTCATCATGGATCTGACCATTTCTAAGAGTGTTCTGTTTCTTCGTTCTGCAACCCCATTTTGTTGAGGGGTTCCGGGTGCAATCAACTGGGAAACAATTCCCTCGTCTGACAGGTAGTTCAAAAACTCATCGCTGAGGTATTCACCTCCACGATCAGATCGTAGAGACTTGATACACTTTTCCCTATGATTCTCCACTTCATCTTTGAACTCTTTGAATTTATCAAAGGTTTTCGATTTGTGTTTCATGAGGAAAATGTACCCGAACCTTGAGTAATCATCGATAAAGGTAACGAAATACTCATAACCACTTCTAGCTTTGGTTGACATTGGACCACACACGTCAGTGTGAACGATTTGCAACACTTCTGTGGCTCTATTCCCCTTGGCTCCAAATGCCCTCTTGGTCATTTTACCCTCCAAACATGATTCTCAGGTTGGAAATGGTTCCATCTGTAGGTCCGATAGTGAACCATCTTTCACCAACCTTTGGATCCTATTTAGATTAATATGACTCAATCTTAGATGCCAAAGAAGTGTTTCGTTCACATTTTCTGAACGTTTTCTCTTATTGCTTGAAACAGTCGACGTGTTAAAAGATGCATTTTGTGAGTGGTGTGCACATTTAATGTTGGGGAATTAATTGTCCGGATCTATTCGGGATGAATATTTAAATACAAATTAATTCTAACAATTATTAATAGCATGAATTAATCCTATATTAATTCAAATAATAATTCAACAACAAATCATGCATATAAATAGTTCACATAAATCCTACGCAAGCGGAATTGCTACGGGTTTACGTGAACTAACCTCTCGGAGTGACAACTGTTGAGAAGATGGATCCCGTTCACACGAACACACCAAAAGACCTTCTCAGGTATTCCCTTATCCTTGTTCAACAATCCGGTGGTAGGAACTCGCGAACAATTTAACAAAATGAAAAATAAAATTATGTTGCACCACCTTTGTGGATTTCTAATTTTTCCAACACATGGAATTGCACTTGGGGATGAAAAAATCATCCCCTATTTATAAGAGGGTGGTGGCCGATTTTTTGCTAGGAAAAAAGAGAGAGAAAATCTCTTTCTTGATCTCCAATAAATCTTGAATATATATCCCATATATTCTTTTCTCCTTAATTAAAATTTTCCATAAAAATCCCACTCTCTTATTGTTATGGTATTTTCAAAATTTTAGGATAAAGATTCCAAGATTTTGATCTTCTTGAATTTATGAGATATACTTGTATTCCAAGAATACATATCTTCCATAATATCTTTTCAAGAAAATCAAGAAAATCTTTCTTTCCCTTTATTTCTCATAATTTTCGAAATTTCCCAATAAATAGTCAAGTGGGAGATTTCTTGAATTTAATGAGATAATCTTGTATTCCAAGAATACTTATCCTCATTCCATAACAAAATTCAAAGAAAATCTTTCTCCCTCTTTTATTTGTATTTTTCGAAAAATTGGAAAAAATAAGCAACCATAATTTATTTTATTTTAAACACATTTTTCAGTTATTGGACATTATGCTTGGGCTACTTGAGGGACCTTTAGGATAATTAAGATTGGACCTTCTAATGGACTTTGAATGTCTAATATTGAGCCACAATATTATTCAAGCCCATAAATATTAATTAATCCCACTACATAATTAATATTGCACTATCCATCTTAACCCGTATTACTGTTAATATGGCTCCCGATTATTATTTCCCGTGTTTAAGATTATCCAGCCCATTAATTAATTCAAGCCACTTAAACAACTTTCCTTTAATTAATATATTTTGTCCTTGGTCAAGGAACGGTTCAACATTATTATCCATACCGGAAACTAATTCCACTTGCAAGATTTGGTATGATAAATCTTATGAACCTCCCAAGGGGGCAAATCGAACAAGCGTACTTGCACACGATTCTTCGTATTAAATCTTAGCAATCGCGTGTGACCAATAATATTGCCCAAGATATAAAGTATTGAATCTCATTGATTCTCTACCCGTCATAAGTCAAAGCAATAATTACTAACCACACACGATCCTATTTAAGGGACGAAAATTAAGAAATAACGAACCACTGAGGTCTAATTCTTCCTAATTCAGTGCTGAAGAATTTATCCTCCTGTAGGTCCTATTCAGTGCATCAGTCATGCACTAGTGTAATCTCTTGGTCAAGTCAAGCCAATCTGAGCCTTACACTTTAACCTTTCACGATGGATTGTTCATTTCCATCTAGGTCGTGAACAGCGTACTTTTAGTTACAAGGGACTGTTAATTTAATCTTTTGTGATCTGGTATCACTAAATTAACTACAACGTAACACTTACTATTTATTGAACAGTTATGCAGTAAATATATGTAACATTCAATGATATTTAAAGCATCAGTGATAAATAATTTATTTCAGTAAATAAGACAGAAATTCAGTTTGGTTATACAAAGTAAAATCATTCTTTCCAGTATAACCCCAACAATCTCCCACTTATACTCAAAGTTTGCTTTTAAGTATACTACAACATATCTCGTGTAGTTCCTAACGCGTGACATCTAATGTCACATACACGAACCTAATAATATCTCCCACTTATACTCAAAGCAGATTGGCAACGGTCTTGACACCCATTCCTTCCACATGTCTCTCGAATGTGTTCTGAGGCAGACCCTTTGTGAATGGATCTGCTAGGTTGTCTTCTGACGCGATCTTTGCCACCTCTATATCTCCTCTCTTAACGATTTCTCGTATAAGATGGTATTTCCTTTCAATGTGTTTGCTGGCCTTGTGGGTTCTTGGTTCCCTTGAATTTGCAACTGCTCCGGTATTATCACAGTAAACAGTGATTGTGCTGGGCAGATTCAGAACTACATCCAAGTTCACTAGGAAGTTCTTGAGTCAAGCCACTTCTTTTGCTGCCTCACAAGCAGCTACGTATTCGGCTTCCATGGTAGAAACGGCGATGCATTTCTGCTTAACGCTTCTCCATGTCATGGCTCCTCCCCCCATGCAAAACACACTACCGAAGGTAAATTTTCTGGAATCTAAGTCTGATTAGAAATCCAAGTCCGTGTAACCGATTGGGATTAGACTATCTGACTGATAAACTAACATTCTATCCCGAGTTCTTTTCAGATACTTCAGAATGTTCTTAACTGCTGTCCAATGCTCTTTTCCCGGATTACTTTGATATCTCGCTACCATGCCAACAACAAAGCAGATATCCGGTCTCGTGCACAGCATTGCATACATAAGACTTCCGACAGCCGAAGCATAAGGAATGCCTTTCATGTCATCTATCTCCTTTTGTGTCTTAGGGCACATTTCCTTGGATAGATGGATTCCATGTATAAAGGTACAAAGCCTTTCTTAGAATCCTGCATGCTGAATCGCTTCAAGACAATATCTATATATGAAGCTTGCGATAAGCCTATCATCCTTTTCTTGCGATCTCGAGTGATCTTGATCTCAAGGATGTGCCCGGCTTCCCCTAAGTACTTCATATCAAACTGTTTTAAAAGCCATGCCCTTATGTCTGACAACACCTTTACATCGTCCCCGATGAGCAGAATGTCGTCTACATATAGTACCAAGAATACCAATGCAGTTCCGACACGCTTCTTGTACACACAACTTTCTTACTCGTTTTGATCAAACCCATAAGACTTTATTACTTGATCAAAACATTGGTTCCAAGCTCTGGATGCTTGTTTGAGTCCATAAATGGACTTCTTGATCTTACAAACTACGTGTTCTTGGCCTTTTTCAATGAAACCTTGGGGTTGTTGCATATAGATTTCCTCTTCAAGACTTCCGTTAAGGAAAGCCGTCTTGACATCCATTTGCTTGATTTCAAAGTCGAGATGCGCAACAATCGACAAGAGGATTCAGATGGACTTGAGCATTGCTACAGGTGAAAAGGTTTCCTCATAGTCGATCCCTTCTTTCTGAGTATAACCTCTTTTCCTCTTGTATATCCACTTCCAACCAATGGGTTTGACCCCATTAAGTGGTTCGACTAGCTCCCACACTCTGTTATGATTCATAGAACCCATTTCGACTTCCATTGCTATTTGCCAATAAACATCATCCTTGTCTTGGATTGCCTCGTTGTAAGTCCATGGATCTGATTCATCTTGACCGGGGACTAAATCCGAGGACTCTCCTACCCCCATGAATCTCTCGGGTTATGTTACAACCCTCCCACTACGACGAGGTTCCAGTTGTGTAAGTGTGTCGTTTGGTATGTCATCTTGTACATTTGGCACTGAGGTTAGCCCCCTTAGCTCATTTAAGGTAATCTCACTTCTGGGCTTTCTTTCGTCTTCTTCCAAAAATCTAAAGTGGGTGCTTATTACCACCTTTTGATCTTCGGGACCATAGAATATACACCCTTTTGTTCCCTCGGGGTATCCTATAAAAAACCTTAATTCTGATTGAGGATCCAATTTTCCAGCTTCCTTGTCCAACACGTAGGCCAGACACCCCCAAATTCTCATGTGTCTCAAATTGGGCTTGTGCCCGGTCCATAATTCTTTGGGAGTTTCGGGAACCGATTTGGATGGCACCAAGTTCAGAATATAAGTCACTGTTTCTAAGGCATGACCCCGGAACGACTTGGGTAGATCCACATAACTCATCATTGATATAACCATTTCTAAAAGAGTTATGTTTCTTCGCTCTGCAACCCCATTTTGATGAAGGGTTTCGGGTGCAGTTAGCTAGGATACAATCCTTTCATCTGACAAGTAGTTCAAAAACTCATCGCTGAGGTACTCGCCTCCACGATCAAGATCGTAGAGACTTGATACGTTTTTCCCTATGATTCTCTGCTTGAGCCTTAAATTCTTTGAATTTGTCAAAGGTTTCAGATTTATGCTTCATAAGGAAAATATAACCGTACCTTGAGTAATCATCAATAAAGGTGAAGAAATACTCATAATCTCCTCTTGCTTTGATTGATATTGGACCACATACGTCCGTGTGAACGATTTCTAACACTTCTTTGGCTCTATTCCCCTTGGCTCCAAATGCCCTCTTGGTCATTTTACCCTCCAAACATGATTCGCAAGTTGGGATTGGTTCAACCCGGAGAGACTCCAATGAACCATCTTCTACCAACCTTTGAATCCTTTTTGGATTAATATGTCCCAATCTGAGATGCCATAGAAGTGTCTCGTTCATGTCTGATGAACGTTTTCTTTTATCGGAAACAATTGATGTGTTATGGGATGCATTTCGTGAGTGGTGTGCACAATTAATTGTATAGAGATTATTCGACAACGTTCCATGACAGATAAGTTTATCATAAAGAGAAATGGTAACAACTTTGTCAAAAGTAACCGAATATCCATCAAGGTAATGTTTAGAACCGATATTAAATTCTTTCTAAAACTAGGAACGTAAAGAACATCTCTTAAAATTAAAACTCTGTCTTCAAAAGACAGGTGCACTTATCCCACTGCTTCAGCTGCCACTCTCGTAGCATCGCCCAGTGTGATGTGGATCTCACTCCCACTAAGTTGCCGGGTCCTCTTGAACCCCTGTAAAGTGAAACAAACATGATCAGTGGATCCCGTATCCACCACCCATAAATGGGAGGCATACACTGCTAAACAAGTTTCAACAACTAGTGCGTGAGAATTACCTTTCTTCCATTCTGAGAAGAATTGGAACAGGCCGCCCTCCAGTGTCCTACTCTGCCGCTGTCCAAAGTTTTCCTCATGCTTGATTCCATGCTCTTATTGGATGTTGAGTATGCTTGGTTTAACTTTCCTCTCTTTTCATCATTCTTACCACCATTGACCTAGAATGAAGAGAAGATTTCTGTTTTCCCAAGTTCTTTTCCTCGCGCTCCATTTTCCTTCCAGCCAAAGTGAGAGCATTTACAAGATCATCCACTGTAAAATCTAGATCTTCCAATAGATACTCAAGATAGTGGTGATTATAGCTCTTTGGTAAGGATTGGAGAATGAAATCAATCTTAGTCTTGAAATCACATTTTTCGTCGAGGATCTCAAGTTCCTCAAAGAGCACCATAACCCTAAGAACGTGCTCCCTTGTAGTCATTCCTATTTCCATTTTTAATTCAGCCATCTCTTGCTTCACGCTTTGGACTGCCATACGGGCCGGATGTGCAAACATCGCTTCGAGATTCTGCAAGATGTCTGCAGCTGACTCATATCCTTGGTGAAGCCGTTTCAACAAATCTGACAGATGTGCCAGAATTGTATCCTTCATCAATTCATTTGCCAGCTCCCATTCACCATATTGCATCTCATCCCATACTCCGGCACCCTTAGCTGGTTTTTTGGATTTTGGTGTATCAAGTACCAATTTGGATGGTGATGCGGCTAGGATAAGTTTTATTTTGTAAATCCAATCGATATAATTTTCACCAATAAGAAAATTGTCTTTAAGTATATTGAACATTGGATTAAAAGGTTGCGACATGCTGAACTGAAATAAATAACAATTTGTATAAGCATAAACATATCACAAGGTTCGATCACATGTATCATATTAAAATCTCAAAAAAAAATATGAACATGCATCAGCCAACATCTCAAAACAGTTTAAATAAGCCACGTAGGGTGGGTCATTATTTAAACACATTCAAGCAGGTTAAAAACAAGAAAACAGTTACAAACCTTTAATATCAAAATTAATAGTTGGCTCCCACTTGACCAATATAAAATTGACAGGGACTTCGGGGAAGTATATGCATATCAATTTTATACCTAAGGAATAACCATGATTAAATACAAAATTATTATTTTGGTTTGAATGAGCCTCGTGGGGAGGGTCATCGTCGCCACTAATAATAACCCACAATCATCCTTTCGGAATTTATTCATGTGAAATCTATCTTTTGGCCGTCCCGTGTGGGGAATTTTTCCAAAACAATCCACAAATAAATAAATCATGGAGGTCAAAATTAATTCAATTTTATTATCCGAAATATAATTGTCAATTAATTATTTAAACATACTTAGTAATTTTTGAAGGTGAGATTTTTCAAAACATTTTCTCATGCATCGCATATTTAAACACAATTTAAATAAGCACAAAATAATGCAAAACATCAAAACAAAAATTAAACACATTGGGCACATATATCCAATTGTCACGGTTAATTTTGTCATGTCTTGATCTTGAGAAATCGTCTTCATAGCCTTCATCGTTCGTCTCGAAAAGCTCCCACTCGACTGTCTCGGAAAAATAATTTCACCACGTCAAGCCAAGTCATCGACCCATTTCATGGGTCAAAGTGTCGCCTTTACACTTCCCCGCCGAGTGTCGATTTATTGCGCGCGGGTCACATATATAAGCGCCGACAAATAAGACATCGCCCGATTAGTGTTTCGATCGATGCTTCAGCGAGATCCGGGCGCTGGCGCGTACCGTGTAGCGCCGCACGATCCAAACCTCCAAATACGCCCGTGCCTCGCCTTGATTCATGCTCGCTTTGCACATCCGCCCGATCGCGCCTGCAAGTCTTTGCTTCAGCAAGGTCGTGCGTGAGCTCCGGTCTTGATCGGCCCCGATCCCACGCTGCTTCGGCCAATGGGCCTTGCCTCCCACGCCCGTGTTCTCCAAATCGCGTCGCATCAAGATCGCGTGTGCCTCCTTTTTTGCACGTGTCGCATGACGCACGCCGCCTGTGCCCAATTCCGGATCCGTCTGCCTTTAATTCATCGTCTCCGTCTTAGCTCACAATCCGATTATAATTTATTTACGAAAAATAAATAAACCTAGATCTAGACTAGTCTATTACATTGAACGAATCAAACAAATCCTAATCTACTCGTGGATTTTCTCACGAGGCAAAATGAATTCGAATGAATCGAATTAAAAAACCACAATTTATATGCATGCATAAATTTAATCATTCATTAAATACCATGACAATTGGATACCTGCAAAAAAGATCTAGCAATTCTACTATCCAATTTCAAATTTAATGAAAAACAAATTAAATTACAATTTAAAACTCAGAGCCCGAAACAGAGGCTCTGATACCAGTTGTTGGGGAATTAATTGCCCGGATCTATTCGCGATGAATATTTAAATACAAATTTAATTCTAACCATTATTACTAGCATGAATTAATCCTATATTAGTTCAAATAATAATTCAACAACAAATCATGCATATAAGCAGTTCACATAAATCCAACGCATGCGAAATTGCTATGGGTTTAGTGAACTAACCTCTCGGAGTGACAACTGTTGAGAAGATGGATCCCGTTCACACGAACACACCAAAAGACCTTCTCAAGTATTCCCTTATCCTTGTTCAACAATCCGGTGGTAGGAACTCGCGAATAATTTAACAAAAGGAAAAATAAAATTATGTTGCACCACCTTTGTGGATTTCTAGTTTTTCCAACACATGGAATTGCACTTGAGGATGAAAAAATCATCCCCTATTTATAAGAGGGTGGTGGCCGATTTTTTTCCCATATATCTTGAATATATATCCCATATATTCTTTTCTCCTTAATTAAAATTTTCCATAAAAATCCCACTCTCTTATTGTTATGGTATTTTCGATATTTTAGGATAAAGATTCCAAGATTTGAATCTTCTTGAATTTATGAGATATACTTGTATTCCAAGAATACATATCTTCCATAATATCTTTTCAAGAAAATCAAGAAAATCTTTCTTTCCCTTTATTTCTCATAATTTTCGAAATTTCCCAACAAATAGCCAAGTGAGAGATTTCTTGAATTTAATGAGATAATCTTGTATTCCAAGAATACTTATCCTCATTCCATAACAAAATTTAAAGAAAATATTTCTCCCTCTTTTATTTGTATTTTTCAAAAAATTGGAAAAAATAAGCAACCATAATTTATTTTATTTTAAACAACTTTTTCAGTTATTGGACATTATGCTTGGGTTACTTGAGGGGCATTTAGGAGAATTAAGATTTGACCTTCTAATGGACTTTGAATATCTAATATTGAGCCACAATATTATTCAAGCCCATAAATATTAATTAATCCCACTACATAATTAATATTGCACTATCCATCTTAATCCATATTATTGTTAATATGGCTCTCGGTTATTATTTTCCGTGTTTAAGATTATCCAGCCCATTAATTAATTCAAGCCACTGAAACAACTTTCCTTTAATTAATATCTTTTGTCCTTGGTCAAGGAACGGTTCAACATTATTATCCATACCGGAAACTAATTCCACTTGCAAGATTTGGTATGATAAATCTTATGAACCTCCCAAGGGGGCAAATCGAACAACCGTACTTGCACTCGATTCTTCGTATTAAATCTTAGCAATCGCGTGTGACCAATAATATTGCCCAAGATATAAAGTATTGAATCTCATTGATTCTCTACCCGTCATAAGTCAAAGCAATAATTACTAACCACACACGATCCTATTTAAGGGATGAAGGTTAAGAAATAACGAACCACTGAGGTCTAATTCTTCCTAATTCAGTGCTGAAGAATTTATCCTCCTGTAGGTCCTACAGTCATGCACTAGTGTAATCTCTTGGTCAAGACAAACCAATTTGAGCCTTACACTTCAACCTTTCACGATGGATTGTTCATTTCCATGTAGGTCGTGAACAACGTACTTTTAGTTACAAGGGACTGTTAATCTTCTGTGATCTAGTATCACTAAATTAACTACGATGTAACACGTACTATTTATTGAACAATTATGCAGTAAATATATGTAACATTCAATGATATTTAAAGCATCAGTGATAAATAATTTATTTCAGTAAATAAGACAGAGATTCAGTTTGGTTATACAAAGTAAAAGCATACTTTCCAGTATAACCCCAACAATTAATAGTATAGAGATTGTTCGGTAAATTTTCATGACAGATAAACACATCGTTACAAAAAATAGTAACTTGTTTAGAAAAACGAACAGAATATCTATCATTAAATAGTTTTGAAACTGAAATAAGGTTTTTACGAAAAATAGGATCGTAAAGAACATCTCTTAAAAAAAAGTCTTGTCTTCAAAAGACAGGTGCACGTCTCCCACTGCTTCAGTTGCTACTCTCGTAGCATCGCCCAGTGTAATGAGGATCTCACTTCCACTAAGTTGCCGGGTTAACTTGAACCCCTGTAACGTGAAACAAACATGATCAGTGGATCCCGTATCCACTATCCACGAGTGGGTAGCATACGCCGCTAAACAAGTTTCAACAACTAGTGCATGAGAATTACCTTTCTTCCCATTCCTCTTAGGCTTGGGACAGGCAGACCTCCAATGTCCTTTCTCACCGCAATTGAAACACTTCCCCTTTGGCTCCTTCTTGATACCCCCAGCATCCCTCATCTTGCTCTTGCCCTTGGCAACAATTGAGTTTGACTGCTTTTGGCCTTTGACCTTCTTCTTCTTCTTGCCCTCCCTTGGCCTAGAAGATGAAGATGGTCCATTTGCCATCAAAGCTTGAGTTTGGTGTCCCATCAACGTCTCTGCGAGACCAAAGCTTGTAACAAGTCAGCTAGGGAGAACTTCTGATTATTCATCTGATAGTTCAGCTGAAAGTGTTCAAAACTTTTAGGCAAAGAGTGAAGCACCAAGTCTATCTGAGTTTCCAGATCGTAATCTGCACCCAGAACCTCAAGTTTGTTCAGATGAGCCATCATTTTGAAGACGTGATCCCTTACAGGCTTGCCCTCCACTATTTTCAATGAGAGCATCTCTCGCAAGGTGATCTGTCGAGCCGTGCGGTTCTGATGTTGGAACATCTTCTTAAGATTTTCCATGATTTCTGCAGCAGTTGTAAATTCTTGGTGTTGGTGTTGCAACACATCTGACATAGATGCCAGAATAGTACACTTAGCCATGTCATTACAATGCTCCTAGTCATTATATTTTTTCTTTTCCGCCTTACTCAACTCGCCTGTTGGCTCATCAGGTTTCGGAGTATCAAGGACCCACTTGTGCTTTTGTGCGGTTCAGACAATCATCAGTTTAAGCTTCCAATCAACACAATTTTCACCAGATAAATTATGATCTTTAAGTATAGCAAACGGTGGATTAAAAGGTTGCGACATGCTGAACTAAAATAAATAACAATTTGCATAAGCACAAAATTATCATATAATTCGATCACATTATTCATATCAAAATCTCAAAACAATATGAACATGTATCAGCCGACATCTCAAAACAGTTTAAATAGGTCACGTGGGGTGAACTATCTATTTAAACACATTCAAGCAGGTTACAAACAGGATCAGTTACAAACCTTTAATTCAAAATTAATATCCGGCTCCCACTTGACCAATATAAAATTGACAAGGACTTCGGGTAATTATATGCATATCAATTTTATACCTAAGTAATAACCATAATTAAATACAGAATTATTACTTCGCTTTGAACGAGCCTCGTGGGGAGGGTCATCGTCGCCACTAATAATAATTCACAATCATCCTTTTGAGAATTTATTCATGTAAAAACCATCTTTTGGCCATTCCGTGAGGGAAATTTCTCCAAAAGAATTCACAAATAAATAAATCATGGAGGTCAATATTGACGTAATTTTATTATCCGGAATAAAATTTGTCAATTAAAATATACTTAGTAATTTTCGAAAGTGAGATTTTCTTTAGACAATTTTAAATCATGCAAACACATTTAACAAATAAAATTGCACGAATTTAAAACAAGCATCAAGATAAAATAAATCAAGTTGAGCACATATATCCAACTGTCATGGTTTATATTCTAAATCTTGATCTTGAGAAATCGTCTCTTCTTTTGCCTTCATCGTTTGTCTCGAAAAGCTCCCACTGAATCCACAACAATTCTTTAAGGATTATCCTCCATTTCGGGTTTGGACGACGTCCGGAAAATGAGTAGCTCACGACCCGAAACGCGAGTCACGTGCGCCTAGGCGCACGCCCCTGTTCGGGGTCGACCATCCCGCACCGTTGCCCTCGGCCTCCTCGCAAGACGCCGTCGCCCGCCAGAGACGTCTTGGCGTCAGAGGTCCCAAGGCTCAGTAGCCAAAGACGGCCTGGCCCGCACACACTCTGTCTGCGCGCCTGCCCCCGACGCCTTGACCTTTTCTACCTTAGCGCCTAGCGCGTCTGCCTCGCCTCGTCGACGATCGCCGGGTGGTGCGGCGTGGTCGCTAGGCGTTCGCTTTAACCCGCGTGCTCCACCTTGCTCACGACGACGTTCGCACTTGACGTCCGTCTTTAATTCTTCGTCTCCGTCTTCATTCGCGATCCGGTTATAATTTATTTACAAAAATTAAATAAACCTAGATTTAGACTAGTCCATTACATTGAACAAATCAAACAAATTCTAATCTACTTATGGATTTTCTCACGAGGCAAAACGAATTCGAACGAATCGAATTAAAAACCAATAAATTTATCAGCATGTAAATAAGCACATTAAAATACCATGACAATTGGATACCTGCAAAACAGATCTAACAGTTCTACTATCCAATTTTAAATTTTAATGAACAACAATTTAAATTACAGTTTAAAAGACCAGAGCCCGAACCAGGGCTCTGATACCAGTTGTTAGGATAACTGTTGGGGAATAATTTGCACAGATCTATTCGGGGTGAATATTTAAATACAAATTTAATTCATTAATTATTACTAGCATGAATTAATCCTATATTAATTCAAATAATAATTGCAACAACATATCATGCATATAAAAAGCCACGTAAAACCTACGCATGCAGAATCTACGGGTTTACGTGAACGTACCTCTCGGGATGGCAGTGACTTCGGTCGGACGGACTAACCAAAAGGACTTCCCAAGTATTCCCTTAACCCTTGCTCAACTATCCGGTGGAAGGACACTTGTCGAACAATTACCAAAAGAAAAAAAAAACTTTGTTGCACCACTTTTGTGGATTTGCTAATATTTCCAGCACATGGAATTGTACTTGGGAATGAACTAATCATCCCCTATTTATAGGAGAGGGGGTGTCAAAATTTTTAGTGAAATATCAATGTGGGAAAAGACTTTTCTTGGTCACCAAGAAATCTTGAATATATCTCCTATATTCTTTTTCCCATAATTAAAATATTCCACAAAAATTCCACCTCCTCAAAATATGGATTTTTCGAAAATTTTAATGTGCAAGATACCAAGATTTGGATCTTCTTGAACTTATGAGATATTCTTGTATTTTAAGAAATACATATCTTCCATAATATCTTTTCAAGAAAATCAAGAAATCTTTCTTGCCCATTATATTTCCTATTTTTCGAAAATTTCAATATAGATATGCTAGTGGGAGATTTCTTGAATTTAATGAGATAATCTTGTATTCCAAGAATACATATCTTCATTCCATAACAAAATTCAAAGAAAATCTTTCTCCCAACATATCTATAAATTTTGAAATAATGGTTGGAAAATTAAGCAACAATATTTATTTTATTTTAATCATCTTTTCAGTTATTGGACTATTTGTTGGGCTACTCAGGGGGCCTTTAGGAGAATTAAGATTGGACCTTCTAATGGATCTTGAATATCTAATATTGAGCCACAATATAATTCAAGCCCATAAATATTAATTAATCCCACTACATAATTAATATTGCACTATCCATCTTAACCCATATTACAGTCAATATGGCTCCCGATCATTATTTTCCGTGTTTAAAATTATCTAGCCCATTAATTAATTCAAGCCACTGAAGTAACTTTCCGTTAATTAATATCTTTTGTCCTTGGTCGAGGAACGGTTCAACATTATTATCCATACCCGAAACAAATCCCACTTGCAAGATTTGGTATGATAAAGCTTATGAACCTCCCAAGGGGGCAAATCAAACAAGCGTACTTGCACACGATTCTTCGTATTAAATCTTAGCAATCACATGTGACCAATAATATTGCCCAAGATAAAAAGTATTGAATCTCTCTGATTCTCTACCCATGATAAGTCAAAGCAATAGTTACCAATCCCACGTGATCCTATTTAAGGGACGAAGGTTAAGAAACAACGAACCACTGAGGTCTAATTCTTCCTTGTTCAGTTATGAAGAATTTATCCTCCTGTAGGTCCTATTCAGCGCATCAGTCATGCACTAGTGTAATCTCTTTGGTCAAGACAAACCAATCTGAGCCTTACACCTCAACCTTTCATGATGGGTTGTTCATTTCCATCTAGGTCGTGAATGGCGTACTTATAGTTATAAGGGACTGTTAATTTAATCTTCCGTGATCTGGTATCACTAAATTAACTACAGTGTAACACGTACGAATTATTGAACAGTTATGCAGTAAATATATATAACATTAAATCATATTTAAAGCATCAGTGATAAATAATTTATTTCAGTAAATGAGTCTGAAAATTCAGTTTTGATTATACAAAGTAAAAAGCATACTTTTCAGTATAATCCCAACAATCTCCCACTTATACTCAAAGTCTGCTTTTAAGTATACCAAAACATGTCTCGCGTAGTCCGTGACATCTAATGTCACCTACACGAACCTAATAATTTCTCCCACTTATACTCAAAGCAGATTGGCAACGGTCTTGACATCCATTCCACTCACATGTCTCTAGAATGTATTCAGAGGCAGACTCTTTGTGAATGGATCTGCTAGGCTGTCCTCAGACGCTATCTTTGCCATATCTATATCTCCTCTCTTAACGATTTCTCGTAGAAGATGTCTTTCCTTTAATGTGTTTGTTTGACTCGTGGACTCTTGGTTATCTTGAATTTGCAACTGCCCCTAGCAGATATTGCTAGACAAATTCAGAACACCATCCAAGTCCACTAAGAAGGTCTAGAGCCCAATCGGTTCTTTCACTGCTTCACAAGCAGCTACTTACCCGAGTTCCATGGTTGAGTCAGTGATGCATTTCTGCTTCACATTCGTCCATTTGATGGCTACACTTCCCAAATGGAAACACACTAACTGAGGCAGATAATTTCTGGAATCTATATCTGATTGGAAATCCGAGTCCGTGTAGCCAATGGGGATTGGAGTATCTGACTGATAAATCAACATTCTATCCCGAGTTCTTTTCAAACACTTCAGAATGTTTTTAACTATCGTCCAATGCGCTTTCCCTGGGTTACTTTGATATCTTGCTACCATGCCTATGGCAAAGCAGATATACGGTCTCGTACACAGCATTCCATACATAAGGTTTCCGACAGCCGAAGCACAAGGAATACCTTTCATGTCATCTATCTCCTTTTGCGTCTTAGGGAACATTTTCTTGGATAGATGGAATCCAAGTCTGAAAGGTACGAATCCTTTCTTGGAATCTTGCATGCTGAAGCGTTTCAAGACAGTGTCTATGTATGAAACTTGTGATAACCCGATCATCCTTTTCTTGCGATCTCGAGTGATCTTGATCCCAAGGATGTGTCCGGTTTTCCCTAAGTCTTTCATATCAAACTGTTTTGAAAGGCTATGCCTTTATGTCTGATCACACCTTCACATCGTTCCCGATGATCACAATGTTATCTACGTATAGTACTAAGAATACCAATGCAGTTCCGACACACTTTTATACACACAACTTTCAAAATCGTTTTGATCAAACCCATAAGACTTTATTACATGATCAAAACTTTGGTTCCAAGCTCCGGATGCCTGTTTAAGTCCGTAAATGGACCTCTTGAGCTTACAAACTTGGTGTTCTTGGCCTGTTTCAATGAAGCCTTGGGGTTGTTGCATATGGATCTCTCCATCAAGACTTCCGTTAAGGAAAGCTGTCTTGACATCCATTTGCCAGATTTCAAAGTCGAAATGCGCAGCAATCGATAAGAGAATACGGATGGACTTAAGCATGGCTACGGGAGAAAAAGTTTCCTCATAATTGATCCCTTCTTTCTGAGTATAACCTTTCGCCACTAGTCTTGCTTTAAAGGTTTCAACCTTCCCGTCCACTCCTCTTTTCCTCTTATATACCCACTTGCATCCAATGGGTTTGACCCCATTAAGTGGTTCGACTAGCTCCCACACTCTATTATGAAACATAGAACCCATTTCGGCTTTCATTACTGTTTGCCAAGAATCTGCATCCTTATCTTGGAGTGCCTCGTTATATGTCCATGGGTCTGATTCGTCTTGTCCGGGAATCAAGTCCGAGGACTCTCCTATTCCCATGAATCTCTTGGGCTGTCTAACAACCCTCCCACTATGACTAGGCTCCGGTTGTGAAAGCGTATCGTTTGGTATATCATCTAGTACAGTTGGCACTGAGGTCTGCCCTCTAAGCTCATTTAAGGTAATCTCACTTCTGGGTTTTCTTTGATTCATATAGTCTTCTTCCAAAAATCTAAAGTGGGTGTTGATGACCACCTTTTGATCTTCAAGACTATAGAACATACACCCTTTTGTTCCCTCGGGGTATCCTACAAACAACCTTAATTCTGGTCGAGGATCCAATTTACCGGCTTCCTTGTCCAACACGTAAGCCGGACACCCCCAAATTCTCATGTGTATCATACTAGGCTTGCGCTCGGTCCACAATTCTTTGGGAGTTTCGGGAATCGATTTGGATAGCACCAAGTTCAGAATGTAAGCCGCTGTTTCCAAGGCATAACCCCAGAACGACTCGGGAAGATCCGCATAACTCATCATTGATCTAACCATTTCCAAAAGAATTCAGTTTCTTTGCTCTGCAACCCCGTTTTGTTGAGGGGTTCCGGGTGCAGTGAGCTGGGATACAATCTCTTCATCAGATAAGTAGTTCAAAAACTCATCGCTGAGGTATTCGCCTCCACGATCAGACCGTAGAGACTTGATACGTTTTTCCCTATGATTCTCTGTTTGAGATTTAAATTCTTAGAATTTCTCAAAGGTCTCATATTCATGCTTCATAAGGAAAATGTACCTTGAATAATCATCAATAAAATTACTCATAACCTCCTCTTGCTTTGGTTGACATTGGACTACATACATCTGTGTGAACGATCTCTAACACTTCTTTGGCCCTATTCCCCTTGGCTCCAAATGCCCTCTTGGTCATATTACTCTCCAAACATGATTCGCAGGTTGGAATCGATTCAACTTGGAGACGCTCCAGTGAACCATCTTTCACCAACCTTTGGATTCTCTTTGGATTTATATGCCCCAATCTTAGATGCCAAAGAAATGTCTCGTTCAAGTCTGATGAACGTTTTCTTTTCTCGGAAACAGTTGATGTGTTATAGGATACATTTCGTGAGTGGTGTCCACAGTTAATTGTATAGAGATCATTCAACAACGTTCCATGACAGATAAATTTATCAGAAGAAAAATGGTAACAACTTTATTAAAAAGTAACCAAATATCCATCATAAAAGTTTAGAAACTGAAAATGAATTCTTTCTAAAATCTGGAACGTAAAGAATATCTCAAAATTAAACTCTGTCTTCAAAAGACAGGTGCACTTCTCCCACTGCTTCAGCTGCCACTCTCGTAGCATCGCCCAGTGTGATGAGGACCTCACTCCCACTAAGTTGTCGGGTCCGCTTGAACCCCTGTAACGTGAAACAAACATGATTAGTGGATCCCGTATCCACCGCCCATAAAATGGGAGGCATACGCCGCTAAACAAGTTTCAACAACTAGTGCATGAGAATTACCTTTCTTTCCATCCCTTTTGGGTCTGGAACAGGCTGACCTCCAATGTCCTTTCTCACCGCAGTTGAAGCACTTCCCCTTAGCTGGCTTGTTCACTCCACCACCCTTCTTCACCTTATCTTTGCCATTGGCAACACTTGAGTTCACTTACTTGTGGCCTTTGTTCCTTTTCTTATTCTTACCACCCCTTGGTCTAGAAGAAGAAGAAGGTCCATTGGCCACCAAGGCTTGGCTTTTTTGCCCCAATATCGCCTCTGCCGAGACTAAAGCTTGCAACAGATCAGGCATCGAGAACTTCTGATTATTCATCTGGTAGTTCAACCTAAATTGTTCAAAGCTTTTCGGCAGAGAATGGAGCACGAAGTCGATTTGGGTCTCGATATATCGATTCAAATACCAAGTACCTCAAGTTTATTAAGGTGAGCCATCATCCGAGAACGTGCTCCCTTACGGCGTTCCTCCACCATTTTCATAGAGAGCAAGTCCTCATGGTGATCCGACGAGCCACACGGTTACGATGTTGGAACATCGCTTTAAGATTAGTCATGATTTCCTTGTGATGCAAACGCTCTGGTGTTGGTGTTGCAACACATCTGACATAGAAGCCAAGATGGTACACTTTGCCATTTCGTTAGACCGCTCCCAGTCAGCATACTCTTTCTTAACCATTTTAGTGGACTCATCTGATGGTTTATCCGGTTTAGGTGTGGTCGAAACCCGCTTATGGTTTTTTTTTGCGATGAGGACAATAGTGAGTTTTCGATTCCAATCAACAAAATTTTTCTCCAAAGGAGCAAATTGTCTTTTCAAAGATATTGAAAAGTGGATTAAAAGGTTGTGACATGATGAACTGAAATAAAATAATAACATGCATAAGCACAAGTATATCACAAGGTTCGATCACATGCATCATATTAAAATCTCAAAAAATATGAACATGCATCAGCCAACATCTCAAAAAAAGTTTAAATAAACCACGTGGGGTGGGTCATTATTTAAACACATTCAAGCGAAGTTACAAACAAGAACGATTTATAAACCTTTAATATCCAGATTAATAGTTGGCTCCTACTTGACCAATATAAAATTGACAGGGACTTCGGGAAGTATATGCATATCAATTTTATACCTAAGTAATAACCATGATTAAATACAGGATTACTATTTCGCTTTGATCGAGCCACGTGGGGAGGGTCATCGTCGCCACTAGTAATAACCCACAATCATCCGTTTGGAATTCATTCATGTGTAAGCTATCTTTTGACCGTCCCGTGGGGGGAATTTCTCCAAAAGAATTCACAAATAAATAAATCATGGAGGTCAAAATTAATTCAATTTTATTATCCGGAATAAAATTTTCAATTAATTATTTAAACATACTTAGTAATTTTTTAAGGTGAGATTTTTCCATTTGGCAACCCTCATGCAAACACATTTAAACAATTTAAATAAAGCATAAGATAGCCCAAATAAATCAAGCAAAACCAGAAAAATAAACATATTGGGCACAAATTATCCAATTGTCATGGTTTGATTTTTCTTGACTTGATCTTGAAGAAACACGTCTCGAATTTCTCCCACTCGTTCATCTCGAAAAATACTTCGTCTCGAAACGCCCGCATTAGCGGCTTCGCGATGCAGATGCATCGCCCGCATCCCGGCCGCTTTAACTAGGACAAAATCAGCAGCCTCGGCGCACCGCCCGGCGGGTGCGCCCGCCAGGTCTCGACACGCCTCGACAATTGTCGGCGATCTCGGCGATGTAGCGCCCGCGTGCACGCTCACCCGCCTCCGCCTAGCCGCCATGACCTCGGCGGCCTTACCGCGTATCGCGCTTGCGCCCACAGCATCCACCCCGTCCGCTCGGCTTTAGGCGCGTACCGCCCGTGCGTGCGGCCCTTCTCCTCGTCTTGGCGCTTGGCGCCCGGCCTCGCCCTGCGCCCATGCGTGCCGGGCCCAGCCCGGCGCCCGCCCATGCCTTTGTTCTGGATTTCGTCCTTTAATTCTTCGTCTCTTCGTTCCCGATCCGATTACAATTTATTTATAAAAAATAAATAAACCTAGATCTAGACTAGTCTATTACATTGATCAAATCAAACAAATCCTAGTCTACTCGTGGATTTTCTCACGAGGCAAAACAAATCCGAACGAATAGAATTAAAAAACACAGTTTATATGCATACATAAACACATTAAAATCCATGACAATTGGATACCTGCAAAACAGATCTAACAGTTCTACTATCCAATTTCAAATTTAATGTTCACGAATTAAATTACAATTTAAAAAATTCAGAGCCCGAAACCGTGGCTCTGATACCAGTTGTTGGGGAATAATTTGCACAAATCTATTCGGGGTGAATATTTAAATACAAATTTAATTCATTAATTATTACTAGCATGAATTAATCCTATATTAATTCAAATAATAATTGCAACAACATATCATGCATATAAAAAGCCACGTAAAACCTACGCATGCGAAATCTACGGGTTTACGTGAACGTACCTCTCGGGATGGGAGTGACTTCGGTCGGATAGACTAACCAAAAGGACTTCCCAGGTATTCCCTTAACCCTTGCTCAACTATCCGGTGGAAGGACACTCATCGAACAATTAACAAAAGGAAAAAAATAAACTTTGTTGCACCACTTTTGTGGATTTGCTAATATTTCCAGCACATGGAATTGTACTTGGGAATGAACTAATCATCCCCTATTTATAGGAGAGGGGGTGTCGAAATTTTAGTGAAATATCAATGTGGGAAAAGACTTTTCTTGGTCACCAAGAAATCTTGAATATATCTCGTATATTCTTTTTCCCATAATTAAAATATTCCACAAAAATTCCACCTCCTCAAAATATGGATTTTTCGAAAATTTTAATGTGCAAGATACCAAGATTTGGATCTTCTTGAACTTATGAGATATTCTTGTATTTTAAGAAATACATATCTTCCATAATATCTTTTCAAGAAAATCAAGAAAATCTTTCTTGCCCATTATATTTCCTATTTTTCGAAAATTTCAATATAGATAAGCTAGTGGGAGATTTCTTGAATTTAATGAGATAATCTTGTATTCCAAGAATACATATCTTCATTCCATAATAAAATTCAAAGAAAATCTTTCTCCCAACATATCTATAAATTTCGAAATAATGGTTGGAAAATTAAGCAACAATATTTATTTTATTTTAATCACCTTTTCAGTTATTGGACTATTTGTTGGGCTACTCAGGGGGCCTTTAGGAGAATTAAGATTGGACCTTCTAATGGATCTTGAATATCTAATATTGAGCCACAATATAATTCAAGCCCATAAATATTAATTAATCCCACTACATAATTAATATTGCACTATCCATCTTAACCCATATTACAGTCAATATGGCTCCCGGTCATTATTTCCCGTGTTTAAAATTATCTAGCCCATTAATTAATTCAAGCCACTGAAATAGCTTTCCGTTAATTAATATCTTTTGTCCTTGGTCGAGGAACAGTTCAACATTATTATCCATACCGGAAACAAATTCCACTTGCAAGATTTGGTATGATAAAACTTATGAACCTCCCAAGGGGGAAATCACACAAGCGTACTTGCACACAATTCTTCGTATTAAATCTTAGCAATCACATGTGACCAATAATATTGCCCAAGATAAAAAGTATTGAATCTCTCTGATTCGCTACCCATGATAAGTCAAAGCAATAGTTACCAATCCCACGTTATCCTATTTAAGGGACGAAGGTTAAGAAACAACGAACCACTGAGGTCTAATTCTTCCTTGTTCAGTTCTGGAGAATTTATCCTCCTGTAGGTCCTATTCAGCGCATCAGTCATGCACTAGTGTAATCACTTTGGTAAAGACAAACCAATATGAGCCTTACACCTCAACCTTTCATGATGGGTTGTTCATTTCCATCTAGGTCGTGAATGGCGTACTTATAGTTACAAGGGACTGTTAATTTAATCTTCTGTGATCTGGTATCACTAAATTAACTACAGTGTAACACGTACGAATTATTGGACAGTTATGCAGTAAATATATATAACATTCAATCATATTTAAAGCATCAGTGATAAATAATTTATTTTAGTAAATAAGTCTGAAAATTCAGTTTTGATTATACAAAGTAAAAAGCATACTTTTCAGTATAATCCCAACAATAACATATGCCAGGATCTATCGGGATGACCTCATAAACATAAATTTAAATTAACAATTATTACTAGCATGAATTTACCTAAGTGAATTCAAATAATAATTAATCCAACAACAACATGCAAATAATATTCACGTAAAAGATCCTAGCATGCGGAATTTCTAGGACTTTACGTAAACGTACCCGTTGGAGAGACAATCCGAGATAGACAGGATCAAGTAAGCGGCTACCAACCAAAAGTCCTTCTCAAGTATTCTCAAGTCCTCGGTCAACAACCCCGGTGAAAGGTTCTCCAATGATCGATTTATAAAACAAAGGAAAATAAAAAATTATTGCACCACCTTTGTGGATTTCTAATATTTCCAACACATGGAATTGTAGTTGGGGATGAAAAATTCATCCCCTATTTATAAGTGAGGGAGGGACAAAAATTTGAGGGCAATTAGTGTTAGGAAATATCTTTTCTTGATCTCCAAGAAATCTTGAATATATCCAATATATTTTTCTTTCCATGTGTATTTTTCCACAAAAAAAATCTCAAACCCCTTTTTGGCCTAAAATTTCAAAAATTACAAGAAGATTTGCAAGATTGGATCTTTCTTGAATTTATGAGATATTCTTGTATTCCAAGAATACATATCTTTCTCCATAAAATCTTTCCAAGAAAATCAAGAAAATCTTACTTCCCTTTCTCTTAACATTATTTTCAAAAATTGCATTAAAGTAACCAAGTGGGAGATTTCTTGGATTTTTGGGATAATCTTGTATTCCAAGAATACTTATCTCCTTTCCATAAAATCTTTTCAAGAAAATTCTTCTCCCTCATTTTCTTTAAAATTTCGAAAAAATAGGGAAATATAAATGCAACAATAATTTGTTTTATTTTAAACACCTTTTATTTATTGGACTATAATTTGGCTACTTGAGGGGTCTTTAGAAGAATTAAGATGGACCTTCCAATGGGTTTCTGAATTCCAATATTGAGTCACAATATAATTCAGCTCATTAATATTAATTAATGCCACTATATAATTAATATTACACTATCCAACTTAACCCATATTACGGTAATATGGCTCCAGGTTATTATTTCCCGTGTTTAAGATTATTTAGTCCATTAATTAATTAAGCCACTGAAAAACTTTATATTAATTAATATCTTTATCCTTGGAGTAAGGACAGCTCAGCTTTATTATCAATACCAGAAAATTAATTCCACTTGCAAGATTTGGTATGATAAAGGTTCCGAGCCCATCAAGGGGACCAATCATGCAAAACTTTGCAAGCACACGATTCTATGTATTATTCTTAGCAACTGGCATACAATTAATATTATTGCCCAAGATATAGGGTATTGAAGTCGCAATGATTCTCTTCCCATTTATAAGTCAAAGCAATAACTACTAATCGCACACGGTCCTTATTAAGTGACATAGATTAAGAAATCAACAACCACTAAGGTCTAACTCTTCATCCCTTAAGTCAGTGCGAATGAGTTTATCCTCTCTGCAGGTCCACTTCAGCGCATCGAATGCACTAGTGTAATATCTTGGTCAAGACAAGTCAATCTGAACCTTATACATCAACTTCTACCAATAGACTGTTCGGGTCTATCTAAGTTGTGAAACACACACTAATTTACAAGGGACTGTTAACGTGATCTTCTGTGATCTGGTATCACCACGTTAACTACAATGTAACATGTGCTATTATATAAACGGTTTGCAATAAATATATATAACATTCAATCATATTTAGAGCAACAGTGATAAATAATTTATTTCAGTAAATAAGTGTTTAATACATAGGTTATACAAAGTAAAAGCATACTTTCACGTATAACCCCAACAACTTAGACTTTGTGGCTAAGTGTGACATACATGATCAATTAATAATTATAGATAATATGATTAAGTTATTTAAATAGACACTTCATCATGTTCAAGACTTAATCGAGTATTCGTGAATGAAAGGAGAAAATCGTAATAGCCCATGTTTTAGTTACAGGTAGTTGCACATTTCTTCGCAACGTACCTCATATATTGAGAATGTCTGGTTAACAGATCTGCCAGCGTTGAATCCCTGAGATGAATTTGCTAGGAAAATTCTAACTTAGAGATTTTATGGAGAAATATGAACTCACGTATTATGAATTCCCAAGAGCTCATATATATAGGAGAGGATTAGCTTAAGTCTCAAGCTAACCTAATTAGGAAATAAAACACCTAACTTTTATTTAAATAAATCTTTTAGATTTATTTCCTACATATAAATCTCTACGGATTTAAATTCCATATATGACAAATCTCTACAATTTGTTTCCATATATATTAAATCCTACAATAATATTCCAAATATTATTATTGGGAATCTTATTTAATTAAATCTAATTTAATTAAATATTAATAATAATTAATTCCAAATTAATCTATTATTAATTACTTCTCCATAAATTAAATATTAAATTTAATTTAACATTTAATCAACCAACTATAATTAGTAAACAACCGTTACTTGTTGTGTGACCCATAGGCCCTCATATATCGAGCGATTAGTCAAGCTAACGGTCTTAATTGAACCCTAGACAATGAATCAGACATTCTCAATATATGAGGTACGTTGCGAGGAAATGTGCAACTACCTGTAACTGAAACATGGGCTATTACGATTTCCTCCTTTCATTCGTAAATACTCGATTAAGTCTTAAACATGATGAAGTGTCTATTCAAATAACTTAATCAATTTATTTTTAATCACTAATTGATCACTTATGTCACACTTAGCCACAAAGTCTAAGTTGACGTGCATCGGCCGATGACTTTGATCCAATTATGATGAGAAGATGAGTATTCTCTCTAAATCCACATTGAGGAATGAATCATATTCTTGGCTCAACTACCACGCACATGCACTTCGTGATGAACCCAATCCAAGCCATATCTACCCATAGACGGGTGCAAGCATCAGTCATGGTCAAAGTTTGTTGGGAGATGAATTTAATAAAAGATATATGATTTTGATTAAGATCCCAAAACCCCTGAGTATGACATGTTCAGAATGATTTTGATAGTTGAGTCGATTCGGGTTTTTAGAGTATTCAAATGTTATCTTAATCGCAGATATAGATCGGGATAGGTTCAAGACTCAAGAACTCAATATGTTCAAGAAACCGGTTTCAAGATGAAACCGACGTTTCAAAGACTTCGAAAACCGAGAATCAAGAACTCAAGATGTTTCAAGAAACCGAAGTTTCAAGACTCAAGAAGAAATCGAGAATCAAGACTTCAGAAACCGAGAATCAAGACTCAAAGAGAAATTGAGAATCAAGACTCGATTAAGAAACCGAAGTTATCAAGACCGCTGGGAAATTTATAGTTTTGATGAAAGTTCCAAAACACATGAATAGACCAAATATACTGAGAATGATCGATGTTTACATTATCGCTATAGGAGACCAGATAATGATTGTATAGAAAAAACGATGTAATAGATAGGTCACATATATGAGGGGAACTCAATATGTAAAGGTCGATCAAGATTCGTAAGAAAGTCGATATCCCATGAGCGTAACGCTAAACCGTAATCGGAAGATCGATCTAACCGATCTTGTCGATAACTCAAGTCATGAAGCTCAAACCTCTATACTAGAAGATCGATGACTTCCGTAAGATAAGACCGTAAGACCTACATCGCCGAGTCACCAAACCAGCGCCAAAGACTCCATCGTGGATCGATCGGGATTCGATCGACGATCAGCCATAAGATGAAAATCGATGTTTCATCTTATCATACGCCTCGCGATCCAACAAGATGAATACCAACCTTAGTTGAGGAACAACACCGCAAAGCAAGGCTTTCATCCAATAAGGAAGAGACACGTATGAACAGAGCCGATACTCAAATTCGATGTTGCTCTCTCTCAAACGGCTATAAACTTTCAAATATGCCGCTCCGACGCCACATCAAGCCTCAAAATCTACCTAAAATAGCCCGAGATTCAAATTGCTCTCCAACGGCTCTTTGATCTCAAGGTCTATAAATATGGGATCACACTTCGAGTGAAATACGAAAATGCCGGACAAACAACATAATCAAGAAGCTCAAACTATAGTCGATTTCCGCATCGAAGAACACAACTACAAGCTTATTTTATATTGTGTTCATCCCATAAGTTTTAGCAAGAAATCTTTTCATCTAGCTATCAGTCGCATATAATACGCAAGAAAAGATTTCATAGTTGAACCTCAACAATCTTACCCAAACCCCCAAGTTAGGATAAGTTGTTTAGCAAAGATTTCGATCTAGGGTTTCTAGTCTTGATTTACGGATCGTTTGAGTGAGAACTCTTAAAACATCTCACGTCTTTGTTGGACTAACACACTAATCTAAGTCCAAATTCGGTTAAGTCGGTTAAGTTGGTGCCCTTTGTGAAAGGGAAGAGTGGATGTAGGACCGGTTTGTCCGAACCACTATAAATCTTGTGTGCCTTTAATGCTTTGATTAACCGACATCGCACAATCTTAAAGCGCGTACATTCTAAGTTAAGATCGACAAAGACCAAGCTTCGATCCGACGGACCGATTTCTCACATCCGATTAAAAAGATAAAACTTGGAATCGATTTATACAAACCGGTTTTTCACGGGTAAAACTTAAGACTCGACGATGATAGTTCTTAAATCGATCGCCTTCCGCGTTCGGTAAGTTGGTTATCGAACGACAATCGATTCAAAACTCGATCAAAGCTATCCGCTCGCACACCGATCCGCACGAAAAGTTTTTCGTAAGTCTATTCACCCTCCCTCTAGACTTCGCCCTCACATAACCCGCTCGGACCTACAAGTGGTATCGAGCGGTTGGTTCTTCCGACCAATCGACTCAGGTCATTGTGGTCATCCGAACCGATCTTGAAAAACCGCTTTTAAAACTCATTCATTTTCCAAAATCACTCAAAGATGGATAACACATCCCAGATGTATCATGATCTGCCGGTTCTCTATTGATGAGTATGCAGATTGGGCCATATATATGTCCAACCATCTAGGCTCGATCAATTGCGTAAATGATGGAAGTCATCGAGAGAGGACCCATCATCATTTACTACGATAATCCTCGCAATGGGAGGAGATCCGCATTTTCCCCACGAAGTCTTGTAATTTGCCCAAATACGATGGACACAAGAAAAAGAAAATCGCATACTCGACACCATTGCAAGACATATCATCATGAAGACAATGGATAAGGTCACCAAAGAGAAGATTAAGTATCTCAAATCATGCGAAAGCAATGTGGGATACTCGCCGAGATCTCGCGAGGAAATGAATAGATAAAAGACAAATTGCCTTTCAAGCCGAACCGGTGAAGTTCGAGAAACCAAGATGCTCGCCCAACTAAACCATCAACGAACTCGATGGAAGAATTACAATGTCTATAAACAAGCTTCGAGAACTTGGTAGAGAGATGACCGATAAAGATATCAACTATAAGATCCTAAGGTCTCTCACCAAGAAGTGGGACATGAAGGTCACGGTTCAAAGATTGCCGTGACATTTCAAGAATGAAACCTAGTAGCTTGTTCTTGAGTCTTAAAGCTCACGAGTTCGACCTAGATTGAAAGAGGTCAAGCCGATGAAGACGAGGCCCCTCAATAAACCTCGACTTCAAAATCATAGCTTTCAAGGCAACCAAAGAGTGTAACAAAGGCCAATGAACCCATTGGAAATATATTAAGTCAGTAATGTCGCGTTGCTTACCGCGAAGCTTGAGAAGTCGATATACAACTTGGTAAGTATCAAGATTTTATAAGGACTATCAACATAGCCGAGGATTAGATAGGAGATCGCATAATAGATCTCCGTAAAGAACCGTGATCCGATGATCGGAGGATCACGAGATGAAAGGGAAGAGATAGTCGACAAAGGAAGGAAGAGATAACCAATCGATAGAAGAAACTCGACTACTATCGAAAAGGAAATCACCCGATAGGTCATACGTATGAGTGATTCACCCGGAAGGAAGGGAACGGTGGATCCGCGAGCGTGCTTCAATCGGAGAGAAACTATAGCACAGATCGCCTGCACTGACGCCGAGAGAGGGGAAGAAAAGAGGAACAAAAGAGAGCAACGGTTTAGAGAGACGTAAGAGCCATGGTTGCCGATACGCCAGAATTGACGATTCCTATCTCGCCCCTCCGAGGACTCCTTGATACTCTCAGAGAAGACTTCTCACCGACAAGAAAGGCTTCCGACTTCTATGAAAGTGAAGATCCGATATTCTCATCGACGATAATGAACTTTGCCTCGATGGCCGGGAGGACCAAATCGAGGTAACCTCCAAACCCCTTCGCTCGCTTCTACACCGCTATCATTAGCACACCACCCGGGGAGATTGACCGCAGCTTTACTCGTAGCAATTGCTTGAAGATCTCTCCAATGCAAGAGAAACTTATGCTATTGTGAAGCCGAGAATGATAAGCCGAGGATCGTAAATAATCACCTTTGTCAAGAAAATGATCTCGTAAAAAACCTTCAACTTAGATCACCGAAATCGCCGAAGGTAACCGAGAATTTAAAATTCTCAAAGTTAAAGCTTCGATCAGAAAAGCAGATCAAAGAACGATGGAAATTAACAGACAAAGAAGTCGATGACTTCAAAATCTTGCAAGCAAAATTCGGAGAGCTATTCAATGCATGAAAGTCCAAATCCTCCGAGGACAATCACAGAAGAAAATAGATGTTTTTTTCAAAAATCATCTCAAACCGTTAAAGACATGAACGCCTATTTTCGAAAAAAGATTGATAAGGAGGACTTGGCTATGAGAAACCCTCCACATCCTCAAAAGCCCCGACCGATTCATCTCGTAAAGGTGTAATCGATTTAATTTCAAAAAAAGATACACCAAAAGCTAAACTTGTATCTAATAGGGGTAAGAGACCAGTTGAGCAGGTAAGGCAAGTGCCTAACCAAAAAGGGAACAGAAATGGACCCCAACTGGTAAAGCATCAGCCGAGAATCAACGGAAGAACCCAGCCTTCCGAAGAAACCTCAACCCGATCAATGATCGAATCGTAAAAGACAACCTACAAAAAAGGGAAGTCTAATCTGAGACCCAAATAAGGTCACCGCCTAATAAGCATGCTTCGTAAACCGAAAACCATCTATGCGAAAAGGATATGAATCTTTTGATGGTAGCAAACGTATCTACCCCTATAGTCAGAAATTTAGGGCTATTGCACCTGAACCACACTGGATAAAAAGAAGACAAACTGAAAAGGTAAATCATAAGTCTTCTAAGTCATCCAAGGTTCACACAAGTAATCATACAAATCGAAAAGATATGAGGATAAGTATGATTATGTTGACAGTATGGGAGACAAATCAAAGCCTTCGATCCGACCGATCACCATAGAAGTGCTCGCTTGTATGGATCCCCAAATCCAAACCTAACCCCTCAGACCCAATCCGAAGGGGTACCTAAAACCCGATCCGATTGCGTGTTCGCGGGTCCGCCAACAAAGGAGGTGTGCAAGCAACTATCCGGGTACATCGATAAGGATGCTCAAGGCACATGACCGAAGCAAACATCTCCTCGCCTAACATAGAAACGTAAAGGTTCCAGCGTGTACTCTTTCGGTGATGATAACTTTGGTTATACCAAAGGGTTCTAACCCAGAGAATGATGATGTACAAGTAACCGGAGTATCGCTTTGTCGGTTGGTCCAAGCACAACCTATTATCGGTTTCACAATTTCGCGACAACGATTCAAAGGTTGAGTTCTCGATCGATCAATGCACTATCAAGAATCGAGTCACTCAACAGATATTGCTAACCGGTTCAAGAAAAGGGACGATCTACACAAATTGTGATTGAACAAATTGTCCAAGAAATGCATGCCCGATTGTTAAGAGTTCCAAAAGTAGCAGAAATGGCTCGCACAAAAGAACGAGCCATCCGAACTTTAAAACTCTTAATAAGATAAATGTGATGTTCTAGTGGAAGGACTTCCAATGAAGTGTTCTCAAAGGATCGATATGTAATCGCATGTCGGGGGGAAAACAGTCAAAGCTTCATTCAAAGGGATTTCCTACCAAAGATCCAAAGCAGAGTAATCGCAAAAATGCCTCATATGGATCTGTTTGGACCGAGCATACCCAAATATCTAACGGACGAAATACACTCGTAATCGTGGATGACTATTCCAAGTTTACTTCGGGTTATATTCTTACATAAGAAGAATGAGACGACAACCAAGATACCCGAGCTACTAAGAAGATTACAAAATGAGAAGGGTGTCAACAGAGTAAAAATCGATCGATAAAGGTATGCAATTTCAACTCCTTTATTACCGATTTTTGCTCTAAGTTTGGTATACAAAGATGAAACATCACCGCGAGGACGCCACAACAAATGGAGTAGTAACGGAGAAACAGAACTCCCCAAAGAAGTTGTTAGTTAACATGCGATGCCAAACCGCTTTCAAAGTATAATCAACACCGCATGCCATACGCAAACGTATGTCTCCCGACTAAGGCTCACTACAAAACACCCTATGAACTGCGGGAAGGGCGTAAAACCTCGTGTTTCTTACTTCCATGTTTTTGGGTGCAAGTGTTTCATACACAACAATGGGAAAAGTCATTGAAGACCTTTTGAGGCCAAGTCCGATGAGGGTATATTTCTAGGGTATTCTCATCTAGCAAAGCCTTCGTGGTCTACAACAAACGAACCCTTGTTGTGGAAGAAACACCCCATGTAGCCTTTTGAATGAAGCATCTTCCGATCAAGAGAAATCACCGTTTCAAGAAGTACCGATCTACCGTAACCGAACGATATTCGTAAAATGGATCACCTAACGATCAAGGATAAAGGATCGAAATCAGATCAATTTACATTCCGCATCTAGTCGATTCACCGTGATCAATCGATCCTAAGGTACGAACAACCTCGTCGATGAAAAAAAGCCGATTCACCGAGATAAGAAGAATCGAACCATCCGGCTTCGTGGGGAACTGAAGTTCTCACGAATGTACATCGACATGATGATTCCAACATCACCGAGACTTGTTCTTATCAAGTGGACCATAACCTCGCACCACTCCCAATCACTAGTAATAAGATTTTATCGTAAACGGACGATGTTCTCAAAACCGACGCAAATCGTAATAGAAGGACTCGATAACCAAATCATCCAACCGATCCGATAATTGGAGACCCGTCCCGATAAAATTAAAACTAGACATCGATTGGTGAAAGTGCCATGTATTGTCAAGTATCCGCCTATGAAGGAACCTACTACAATCGAGGAAGCATTACAAGACGAAACCGGATTCTAGCCATGCAGGAGGAGCCGAAACATCGAGAGAAATAAAGTATGGGAACTAGTAGATGCACTGTGCCATCAAGACGAATTGGCACGAAATGGATCTTCAAGAACAAGAGAGATGAGAAAAATGTTATCACCGTAAATAAGGCAAGACTTGTTGCTAAGGGGTATTCACAATCGTAAATTGATTACGATGAGACCTTTGCACCGCCGCCGCGCTTTGAAGCCATTCGGGTCAAGCTTTCGGGATGCTTCCCACAGAGGGGTTCATCATGTATCGATGGACGAAAGAGTGCTTTCTTAAACGGGGTACTAGCGAGGAAGTTTATGTCGAACAACCTCCGTGCTTTGAAAAAAGGCAACCAAGTGTATCGCTTAAGAAAAGCTCTTTATGGTTCAAACAGTTCCGCGAGCCTGGTATGATACACTCTCTCGCTTCTTGATCGAAAGTGGGTTCACTAAAGGAACAAAGGGATGTAACCTTATTCGTAATAGAAGATGGAGAAGATATTCGATGGTTCAGATTTACGTGATTTACATCATCTTCTTGATCTCCAAACAAGAACCTATGTGAAAGATTCAAAGAAATCGATGCAAGGGAAATTCGAGATGTCCATGATGGGTCGATGAATTACTTTCTAGGTCTCCAAGTTAAACAAAGTTCGGCGATATTCATCTCGCCAAGCAAAGTACACTAGAATATTTTGGCTAAGTTTGGAATTCAAAATAGCAAGGAAGCCAAAATTCCTATGATGACCGATTCAAGATGGATCCGTATGAGGCCTGTCGAAAACAAATCGGGAATATAGGGCTCTCATTGATCTTTATTATACCGACCGCCAAAGAGACGAATATCACTTTCGCAGAGGGGTGTATGTGCCGATTTCGTGCAAATCCAATGGTCACCACCTGAAGCAAATAAGCGGATTTTAAGTTCAAGGAACAATAAACCTTGGTTTATTCTACCCATCGATGATAATCTAGAGCTTAGTGGGTATTCTCGATTCGATTATGGAGGTTGCAAGATCGACGTAAAATCAACCTCGAAACATGTCGGTTCTTAGGAAGAAACCGATCTCGTGGTTTTCAAAGAAGCGCACATCGGGCCATGACATCAACAACCGAAGAAATATATGGTCATAGAAGTCGTTGTTCCCAATCGCCTGCTCAACAAGAAATGAGGGATTACAACATTGTAGCTAAGAACGTACCTATATTCTCGCGATTAATAGTCTTCTATTGCAATCACTCGTAATCCAGTTCTACATACAAGATGCAAGCATGTAGATGTTTCATAAGAGATCACGTTGAAAAAGAAGAATATCGAAATGGAAAAGATTCATACCGATATACGTATAATGATATTCTAACCAAGCCACTAAATTTGAGATCGATTCGTAGATTTATGCAATGAGCTAGACTTCTAGATCTTGGAGAAATGTCACCGAAAATGTTTGATGGAATGCTCTCCAGAACTAGCTGGTTAAGAGACTAACCAGATCGAGAGAAATCAGTTGAGTTTGGTATCTTAACTGATCTCAAGAGACTGATATGCAAAAATCGATCAGACATACACGCTACCAGATCCAAAGGAACTGATCAGATTTTAGTGTTATCAGATTTTAAGTCTATCAGTTTAAAGGAACTGATCAGATTCAAGGTTTATCAGATTTAAGGAAAATGCTCAGTTTAAAGGATTATCTGATTAAATCAAGTTGGTTATAGTATTTCTTTGTGATTCAACAAGCAAGATTCAGAGATTAAGAAGCTATCAATCGCATAAGAAAGCAGGAATTTACACAACAAAATGAAATAACAGAACTTTTCATTGATAAAAACCCGAAGGTGAGGTTACATTACGAGTTACAAGTACAAGAAGACCCGGAGGTCAGTACATATGTTAACCAAAATCCTAAACCTAGGACCCTAAACCTGCATCCAAACCCAAACCCCTCATTAGTTAAATGTTAATGAGGGGAAAGAGAGAGAGATTTTAAAATCTCTCATTTTTCCCCACTTAACAAAGGAGAGGGAGGGCTTTTAAAAATAATCCCATGCCAAAAACCAATGGACTCTCCAAGTGAAGTGAGAGCGGCATTGACAGATTACTAAGCCCGAGCCCTAAAAGGAGGAGTAGTAGGGCTCTCCAAATTGTTAAATGGAGCACGTGGTGCCAAAGAGTTGGTCATCGATCTCATGGGCACATGTGTCGATATTTTATACCGACTAAGTCCGATGGTTCCGTTACGCCATCCAGATAGACACACAAGGTACATACGGTTAGAGAAGTGTCTTCACGAAATAAAGAGATCCGCCTACCGGTGGTAGAGAAGCTTTGGCAAAAGAATCGTATGTGAAATCGAAGATGATGAAGAAAAACAAAGAATGAGGGATGCAAAGGGTTGATTTGAGAAGATGAAACCATATAAAAGGGTGTAAAAAAGTGTTTGCCTAAGTCTCACCGAAAACAAGGGTTCACCAAGATACATGATTCTTACAAAGAAGATAAGTATGGTGAATGGGTGATGTTGTGTAAAAACATTGGTCCATTTTATAGAGGCCAAGCAAGGATGCAAATGCAATTGTCGGCCTCAAGAAGCCTATCCGAGAAATTTGCATCAAAAGGACAACAAATGGTAGAAATCACGCGATCGATAATTGATAAATTTACGGTTGATTGACATATCGAGATTCGCACGATATTTACGCATGTCAATCACGCCTACTTAGGAATAGAAGCTACTACTCTAGACTAAGTTTTGGCGTAACACTTATCCCAAGAATCGGCTTTATCCGAAAAGAATCGATAAGGTCAACCAAAAATCGATTACTTACGAAAGCATGATCGATGAGAGATCTCATCGCTTGAAACTCCAATAAATCGATATATCGGTTATAAACAAATATCACAAGGAACTTCAACCCATCAAGGCGATAAAAAAGGGAAATCGACGATTAAGGAAAGATCACCTAAGCCTCAAGTTTCAACAAATCGAGACGAATCGAGAAGATCGCTTAAAAGGATCATAGTTGGGAAATTTCTTAAGGCTTAGGTAATGATTAAGATCAACAAGTGGAATCAACATTGACAAGTAATATCGATCGATAACAACATCACCAACCGAATACGATCTCTTCTCTTTCTTCTTTATTTATTTATCGGATCGATTCGATTTTATTTGCCTTTACTGCACCCACTATCCTTGTGACGGTACTCTGCAAATCATTTAATGCGACGTGGGGTACATGTATTAACCGCTACTTGATCGTGCTTTTAAATCCAAAAGTTTTGTGTACGCGCGTTTTTCCAACCCTACGATCAAAACCGCTAACTGAGCGCATAATCTTTTCAAAACGATTGATCTTCAAAATCTTGTCTTATTGTACCTCCGCCTTATATAAAGATTCACAAACCTTACCGTAGTTTTTTTTCGCTTCACAAACTCGTTACTCTCATTGAAAAACTTCAAATTTTACTCTACGCTTCAAAATCGTCTCTCGAAAATTTGAATCGCAATATTTTCTTTTAAGCTTAATGATGAATCTTTCTTTCCGTTAAAAACATTGTTTTCAAAAGTTGTTTTTCGAAATTATGCTTCATTGCCTTTTTGTTTTCCGCAAAGATGATATTGATATTGATTATGCACAAATTTAATGAGTCTATCTCACATGTAGATGGCCACTCATGGACTTGGAAAGATCATGTGCAATTATGCGAATCGCAACGAAGATCTTCGAGGATAAGTTCGCTTCGGTTTGGAACCACCGAGGATTCTCAATCCATGGAGGTGGAACAAATCTCAAGAAAGCCGGATCGAAAAACATATTGCTCGCTTTCACCGCAATCCAAAGATGCAAAGATGAAGCACTTCAATTCTTGCAAAATTTGAGTGTGGATACGAAAAAAAGCCGTGAGTTAACCGATGTCGCAACCAATCTGAGAAGAAATCGATCGACAAATGCGCATATCACTGTCTGCTCAAGCTAAAGGGCTAATCTCTCCCGCACACTTCAGGAGAATGAGGATGAAGAAATCGAGAGGGGAGCTCTTAAGAGAGGCGCATAAACATCGAAAACGGATTCATCGTGCCAATGCTCAAAAGAAAGTACAGATCGCTTTTGACATTCTCACAAGAACGATCATGGGAATTCATTTAGCCCAGATGCTTCACATCACCAAAATGTACAAAGATGGCAAAGAATAATTGATGGGCTCGTAACATCAATTGGCACGGCTTCCTCGAAAAGCCATCTTGCTCCAAGAACACGAAAAAATTTGAGTCAATGAATCCAGCAGAAAAAAGAGAATCAAAGAATCTCAACAAGGTTGCAAATACCATATTAAAAGACAAACCGCCAAGCGCCGAATGGAATCGTAATGGATCAAGTCCTACAATGCCTTCCTTCATCAACTTCGCTATATACGGGCCACCGACGATGACACGAGCCCACTCCAACAAAACTCAAGAAAGGAAAGAGCAAAGAAGCCGCCATCCACACCAGGCTTGCTCCACGTAAAAAAGAAACGAAAACCGTGAAGGCCTGAGAAGAGGCCAAAGAAAGCAAAGCAACCTACCCCGACTCTAAAGACTAGAAGATGAGTCAAGAAGAAAAGCAAGAAGGCGAACAAAGAACAAATCGACAGTAAGCTTTCAACCTCGAGGGCTCGCCAGAACGATCCGAGGTAGAAGCACGTTCGAAAATCTAAACCTCAAGGATTCACCGCCTAAAGGTCAGCAGAGCATATCTCAACCGCTAGTTCACCGCCATGAACTCCGAACCAGACATAACCGCCACTACAAAGAAACCAAAGTTGAACCAATCGCATAACTTCCGCGATTCAAGACAAACCGTAAGCTTCCACATCTCATCCAATGTAACTGACAGATCATTCCTCGATCCAGATCAACAAAGACCATCACCGAAAAATGGTCGACTAAGAATTGAACGGAGATTGATGAGATGTATCCACAACTCGTCGCCCATCCCGCTATCGAGAAGAAGTCATGGAGATCCTCACCGAGAGATCTCGAAAAAAGCTTCTCGATCTTATCTTACTTGTTGAACAGATGGGTGGCGCGGATGAGTTCGCAGATTTTGACTTCGAGCATGAGGAAGTCCGCCAAAGTGGGATCACCAAATGAGCTCATATCCGATAAACTGCGGAAAGCTCCGATCCACAGAAGTTGAACCGCCGGAAGAAGAGAAGTTTCGCCAAGAAGCTCCGTAAATGCATCATGGTGAATGCCGAGTCGCCGATGAAAGTGGAACTGTGTCGCAGCTTCACGACCAACCACCGGAGGCACAAAACAATCGAACCTCGATCAAGTGATGGATCCAATTCCTACATCCCAAATCACCATCGATCAACTTCGGAGAATCGATCTTGTCTCAAAGATCTCCTCGAAAGAAGAGATTGAGGAGTGCTAATCGATCGAGACAAATCGGTCAAACAAAACGGCAATCGAGAGATCGGCCCCCAATCCATGTCCACCATATCTCGCTGAGCTTACAAAAATCGCTGATGACAAGTCAAATGTGGATGAAACTCAATCTTCTTTTTTCTCGACGCCACCGAAAAAAGGCTCGAGTTTATCGAAGAGAAATTTGACAAAATGATTTGGACACTCTCTGCTACAATGGAAATCGCCAAGAAAGAACCGACATAACCGGCCCGTAATCTAATAGCTCAATCTTCGTGTTTATCTCGCTAATGATTTAAATCGTGCATTGTCGATCCAACTTTGGGTCTCGACTTCCCACTCAATGCGCTTTTTTGATCAAACCAAAAAGGGGGAAGGATCTCGAGAAACCAACCGACACATCGTAAGACAATGCCCATGGACAAAGCTCAATTGCAAAAAGGTGTGCCGGTCTTTGACATCAAAAATCTGACCAAATTCGCATCAGAAAGCCACCGTAAGAAATTCGACATACAGCCGATAAGGAGCTAGTTTGTCCAAAGAATGATAATCAAGAAGAAAGAAGGACGTAAAAACGGGCACAAGGTAAGGGTTGAAAAAGAAGTTCAAATCAAGGGCTAAGAAAGGATTAATCGAAAAATCGCACTGTAACCTCTCCAAAGCCAAAGAAGAGTCGATTTAGATTATACCAAAAAATTGCCGCACACGCTAAGAGGTTTGAGGAATGGAATAAGATCGTTGAATGGCTTCTAGATGCCTTTGTCCTTGATCTTGTCCTAAAAGAAGAATCACCGGATGATGAGTTCCTCAACCGTTACGTAATAAATATCCGCACTTTCAAGTATTCGAAAATGAAGCAAGCTTATAAATGTAAAGATATCTCGCCAAGAGTATGATCCGTAATAATATACTCAAAGAAGGCGATGAGCTCATTTGACAGATCGGCATTTGAGAGATTCTACTTTGACATCTTGAGCAAATCACGATAATCGATCAAGAGCGCATAACCGATGTCAAATGGAAACTCTATCGATTTTCAACATTCCACAAGACCAAAGAGAAATGCCGTAAGATACAAGCCCAAGGAGTGAAGATTCCGCTCAGGGATCGTTTTAAATTCAACTTTTCCGATGTAACATGTAATCATCTTATCTAATGAAAAGTTTATTTTTTCTCGATCCCAAGACAAAATCTCTTTGTTTTCCGACATTTTGCTTTTAACCGTTCTATACTAATCAACTGCTCAAGTGTTTTGGTTTCATCAAAAAGGGGGAAATTGTTGGGAAATTTATAGTTTTGATGAAAGTTCCAAAAACACATGTAATAGACCAAATCGGACTGTTAATGATCGATGTTTACATTATCGCTATAGGAGACCAAATTGATAATGATTGTATAGAAAAAAAACCGATGTAATAGATAGGTCACATATTGAGGGGGAACTCAATATGTAAAGGTCGATCAAGATTCGGAAGAAAAGTTCGATATCCCACTGAGCGTAACGCTAAACCGTAACGGAAGATCGATCTAACCGATCTTGTCGATAACTCAAATGAAGTCATGAAGCTCAAACCTCTATACTAGAAGATCGATGACTTCCGTAAGATAAGACCGGTTGAGTCAGAAGTTGGTTTTAATCCATCGTGGATCGATTGTTGAGATCGATCGAATAATAAGATGAAAATCGATGTTTCATCTTATCATACGCCTAAATCCGAACAAGATGAATACCAACCTTAGTTGGAGGAACAACACCGCAAAAGCAAGGCTTTCATCCAATAAGGAAGAGACACGATGAACAAGAGATACTCAAGGGATTCGATGTTGCTTCTCTCAAACGGCTTATAAACTTTCAGCCATGCCGCTCTCAAGACGCCACATCAAGCTCGCAACTCTACCTAAAAATAGCCCGAGATTCAAATTGCTTCCAACGCTCTTTGATCTCAAGGTCTATAAATATGGGATCACACTTCGAGTGAAATACGGAAATGCTTTGGGACAAACAACATAATCAAGAAGCTCAAACTATAGTCGATTTCCGCATCGAAGAACACAACTACAAGCTTATTTTATATTGTGTTCATCCCATAAGTTTTAGCAAGAAAAATCTTTTCATCTAGCTATCGTCGCTTATACGCAAGAAAAGATTTCATAGTTGAACCTCAACAATCTTACCCAAACCCCCAAGTTAGGATAAGTTGTTTAGCAAGATTTCGAAGGGTTTCTAGTATCGATTTCGATCGCTTTGAGTGAGAACTCTTAAAACATCTCACATCTCGTGTTGACTAACACACTAATCTAAGTCCAAATTAAGCCTAAGTTTGGTTAAGTTGGTGCCCTTGTGAAAGGGGAAGAGTGGATGTAGGACCGGTTTGTCCGAACCCACTATAAATCTTGGTGCCTTTTATTGCTTTGATTAATCGCTCTCACATCGCACAATCTTAAAGCGCATACATTCTAATTAAGATCGATAAAGACAAGCTAACCTGATTTCTCATCCGATTAAAAAGATAAAACTTGAATCGGGATTTATACAAACCGGTTTTTCACTGGTAAAACTTTGTTCAAGACGATCGCTTAATCCGATAGTTAAAATTCGAATTCGATCTTCAAAGATATTGACCTTAGACTGGTCGACCTACAAAGACTCAAGATGAAAATCATATTCAGAAGACTCAAGACTCAAGACTCAGACTTTATAAAGATCAAGAATATCATAAGATATCAAGACTCAATTGTCAATGCTCAAGATAAACCGTCAAATGGAAACGCGATTCCTTAGAGAAATAGATATTGCCAAGACATTCAAATGCGGATAAAAGGAACTAAGTCGGGTGGTTGTTAAGGTTATATCAACTCGTAGTTTGTAACCAAAAGAGCCGTTGAAGGTGTCTATCTTTAATCGGAGACAAAAGTCAAAAAGGGAAGACAAAGATCAATCTTGACATCGACAAAGGACAAGTCGTTGAAAAAGATGTCAGAAGTACAAAGTTCCAGACTGCAAAAAGTGAAGACCGGCTACATGAAAGGCTATTGCCTAAAACGTGTTAGGGAATTTTCAAACCCTAAATATAGCCGTTCCTCACACACCATAAGAGGAAACTCATGAAGCTATCTCTCCAACGAATAGTTTTCAAAGAGTGACCTTGGTGTATGCCTATAAATACTTGTGACCCTCTACATTGTAAGGTTACGGAAATTTGTAAGCAACTCAAGAAGCTCAAACTTATTATCAAGAAAGATAAAGCACTCAAAAAACTTAGAATTTCCCAAGTGCTTTTATATTGAAGAGAGCTCACTAAACTAAGCCTAGCTTGATAAGACATATCCGAAGCTTAGTCGAGATATCCTAACCCTTTGCATTGTACTTCATTGTAAAGGATATCTCATCCTAGTTGGAAACCAACCGAGAAACCCCAAAACCCTTGAGAAGGTAGTTGGAGTGTGTTTGTTGGTGAGAAGAGTTGTAAAGAGTTAGTAAACTACACCGGAGTAGTCGAAGAGGAGAAGTTAGTAAGCTCTGAGAGGTATTCTTTTCTTGTTTGTGTTTGAGTAAGTAAACTACGAGGGTAGTCGAGCTCAAGGTCGGGTTGAGTAAGTAAACTACGGAGTAATGTAAAAGCTCAAGGCCGAGTTGAGTAAGTAAACTCGAGGTAGTCGAAAAAGAAGTGATTAGTGAATTTCTCTCAAGATCGAGAGAGAGGACGTAGGAGCTTGAGTCTCTCAACCACTATAAATTGTTTGTGTTGTTTATTGCTTTTTTATATGTGCTTAATCTGTTGAATCACCGAGTTTGAAAGCATATTTTTCTTGATATTTCAACAGGAATCAATCCTTTGGAAGTTGCATGTAATTGAATCAAATCACTTTTCCATTAAAGGAAGGTTTTTTTAAAAAAGCTTAAAACGAAGTATAAACTAAAGGGCCAATCATTCCTTTGACATCCGAAAGCTAGAGCAGATAGTTACCAAACCGAACTTACTCTTATGAGGGTTGATAAGTTAGTTATCGATCCAAGCAACTCGGGATCTCTGAAACTTCGGGACTCGGTTGGGATTATCAACAGGGGATCAATAGACTTTGACTCGGAGCGATTTGTGCTTCTCGATGAATCTTGAGATTATCGACCCAAGTGACCTCGATGAAAAAAGTTTTAAAACAGAACATGTATTCCCCCATACACGTGTAAGACTCGTTTTTGCCGGACCAACAAGTGGTATCGGAGCGGTGGTTCAACTTGATCACTGCTTTGTTGACCAAAGTTTTATTTGCTAAAAATACTTGTGGTCTATCTCTGAATCGATCTTATTTGCTTTGAATTTTTTAAAAAAAGACTTCGAAAAAACTTCCCATGTTCTCGGAAGAACTATGATTTATGGAGATCGAGAATGCAGGCTCACCTGTATTCAAAACATGAACGTATGTGGAGAGTGGTCTCTGAAGGGCCATTCCAATTTACTGTGGTGAATCCCAGAGGAACAGAAGATGAGAGAATTGATCCTAGAGCAGAATTTCCTAAGTCCTGACCAACCCGACTCTGAGGAGAGAAAGTTAGTCAATTTAGACTATATTGCTAAAGACACACTATATACAAAGACAATTGATGATGGTGTGATGGGAATGCTCTCTCACCAGATCTTCGCTAAAGAGATTTGGGATACACTAGTCAGAATGTGCCAAAGATACGGATCATATCAAGGAAAACAAACTTTCAGTTGCAATAGGAAAGTTTGATAGTTTTGAAATGGAAGAAGGTGAATCAATTGACAAACTGGAAGTCAGATTCACTAGTATTATGAATGATCTAAATGCACTTGGAAAGAAATATCCACAAAGAGAAGTTGCATTGAAAATTCTTAGAGGTCTATCTAAGAAATGGGATATTCATGCAAAGGGTGATTGAAAACACCAAGAACATTAATTCAATGCCATACCAACAAGTCTTCTCATGAAACCATGAATTTGTAATTGATAAGAAATCCAAAAAAGGTCGACAAAAAGATGATTCATCATCTAGTAAGAATGTGGCTTTAAAAGTCAAAGATAAAACCCAGAAAAACTAGAGAGTTTGAGAACTCCCTTGCTAAAAAATCGGGATGAGCTTGAGGATAAGCTAAAGACCGATGGCAAGGAGGTTTGAAAGACTTAATAGTCGATATGGAAAATACAAAAGCTATTACAGGAACCACAAGTACCAGAAGAGACCTGAGGACAAATCAACTGAGAAGAAGAAGGACCTGAAAGCTGAAGGGTCTTCATCCAGAAAGAAGGACTCCAAGTCCAAAGAAGAAAGTGATCGTCCCAACAGATGCTATAATTGCCAAAAGAAAGGTCACTTCCAAAGATGATTGTCCGGTTGAGTGCTAAGGAGAGAAGAGAAAGGCAAGCTAAAAGAGACAAAAGTTCTCTAGCAAAAAGGCCATGGTTGCGGAAGAAGAACACTCAAGGAGGGATCTAGCTCTTCAGATGAAATATTCTCGGACAGTGAAAGTGATGACATCTGTCTGATGGCAATTGAGGAGGTAAACTCTTCTTTCTCTGTTGTTGCTCCTACACTAGCACAAGAGTTTTCAAGTTCCATCGAAAATATCATTTTTGACCTCGATGGATTCTTTTGAGAATCGATGAAGGACTATCTTTGATTTTACAAGAATCGCTAAATAAAACTCAAGAGCGATAAGGAACTAAAGTCAAAATCTAAAATGGAAAGACTCTAGCAATACTGAAATCACTTCTCAATTAATGGGAGCTACTAGTGAACTGGATGTTCTGAAAGTACAACTCTCAGAGAAAGAGAAGTTGATAATGACCCTAACTGAAAAGCTAGAGAAATCCACTGAAGAGATTCAGCTGATCAGAACTAAATTCAATGACCTCTCCGAGAAGCATGAAACTCTACAAATCTGTGAGGATAGTCCTTAACTCTATTGAATAAAAGCATCTAAAGTAATAGAGGAAATTCAGAGTTACCAGAGATCTGCCACTATAAAGTCTGGATTGGGATACATTCCAGGGGGAACCTCACAAGGTCATCTAAATGCTACATCAAGTAGCAAGAAGACAATCTTTGTAAAACCAAGACACTTCAAATAAGTAATGCCCAAGGTTGTAGACAAGGAAAAGGACCTATGGTCTCATAAAAACTAATGATCGGTAGGAAAGCCCAAACCTCGGTGAAGGCTAGAAAACCCGAGCACTTTCGATTGGAAAAAGTTCGATAAGTACTTCAAAGCCTCGGGCTAAGAATGCAAACCTCGAAGGCTCCACATCAACCATCGAGGAATCCTCGATGAGAAACACTCACAGACATTATCAACTGAAGAGACCAAGTCCTCGATAATTTGAAAGACCAGATTTCAAGATGACACAACCTCGAACCCCACTTGCCTAAGGGTAAAGGTTATCCGAACCCGAGTCAACAAAGATTTAGGCCGTCAGATTGCCAAAGCAAATGAAACGAAGGCCCAACCAAAGAAAAATTCAAAAGCCCATGTTCATGCTAAAGCTAAGACACATACACAAGAAACCGCTAAGGCACCCGGAGTAGTAAATGTGTATGTTGATGTTTATGGAAGATAAATTAGCCACTCTAAAGTGATTAGAGTTGTCGAGCAAATTTGGATTCCGAAGGTACATCTAACCTTGTAGGACCCTACACAAATTGGGTACCTAAAAATTGATCTGTTTTTTTCGGAGGAAAACTAGAACCTTTGATTAAAGATCACATAGCACTGATGAGCAGAGATGAAAAGGCCCCTGATGTATGGTATCTTGACAGTGGATGTTCAAGACATATGACAGGATTCAAGAAGATACTCAGTGACTATGTTGAACAAAGAGGCCCACAGATCACTTTTGGAGATAACTCCAAGGGACAGACTGAAGGATATGGAACTTTGGACATCGACTCAGTTCATATCCATGGTGTTTCATATGTATCTGGATTGAAGCATAATTTGCTTTCAATAAGCCAATTCTGTGATAAGGGTTTTAATGTTGAGTTCTCTAAGAACTTATGTTATGTGAAAGATGATACAACACATAAAGTATTACTGACTGGTACAAGAAAAGGGAATGTGTATCTTGCTGATTGGAGTTCAACTCCTAAAGATACATGTTTGGTTGCTAAAGTTCCACAGATACCAGTTGGTTATGGCATAAAAGAATGAATCACCTAAATTTCAAAACCCTGAATATGCTTGCAAGATTAGCTCTTGTGAGAGGGTTGCCTAATGAAGTGTTCAGTAAGGAACATATTTGTGATGCGTGCAAGCATCATTTAAAAGCAAAGTTGATGTTTCTCTTTGAAGAATACTTGATTCTTGCGTATTGATCTTTTTTTTTTGTCCTATAACACCAAAGAGCACTAATGGCGGGAAATACACATTGGTAGTAGTTGATGACTGGATATACTTAGGGTCATATTCTTTTCAAGAAGAAAGAGACTCGAGATAAAAAACGCCGATTCTTGAAAAGGCTCGATTGAGAAAAAATCAGTGTGGTCAAAATCGATCGACAAAAACTGAATTTATAAATCATATCATATCGATTATTGTGCGGCAAATGGAATTACTCATGAAACATCACCGTAGGACCCCTCAACAAAATGGTGTTCTTTGAAAGAAGGAACAGGGACTCGTAAAAGGTGTGCAAGGACAATGATAAATGCCGATATTCCTAAAAGGTTTTGGGGTTGAAGTCAAACAACCTTTGCACGCTACTCTCGAAACAGATCCATCTTGACCAAGAGTCAAGGCAAAACACCTTATGAACTTTGGAATGAAAAAAGCCTCTTGTTTCTTTCTTTTCGTGTGTTTGGTTGCAAGTGTTTCATACACAATAATGGTAAAGATCGGGTTGAAAACATTTGATAGTAAAAGCGATGAAGGAATATTCTTAGGATATTACAACTCGATAAAAACTTTCGAGTTTACAACTGTAGGACTCTTATTGTGGAGGAAACACCTCATGTTGTTTTTTGATGAATCTACATGTGTTCTTAAAACAGAACATGATCTGATGAACCGACTAAGAGGATCACCAGATTAAGCACGAAAACGAAAGATAAATCATCCAATTGAACACGAAGAATTGGGTCACTATCTATGATTGGAGTGACTCGGACTCTGATAAAAAGAAGTTCGGGATGAAACTTCGAGATGGTGAGACTCGGAAAGCCAACACACCAAAAGGTGACCAATCTGAACAGATACGATTAGGACTCGGTATGTGATGCCAATGAAGATGTGGTCACAAATGAGGCAAATTAAATCTATCAACCGTAGGGGAACAAATGTCTCTGACAATGTTCTGAATGAAATATCCCCTGAGGAAGATGATTCCCTTTCTCCTTTTCTGTTGTTCCCTGAGTTTACTGAATTAACTGAACCTAACATTTCAAATGTTGAGGATACTACTGAAGGGGGAACATCAAGAAGGAAATGGTTAGATAGTCATCCTACAAGTCGATTGTGGGTGATCTAACCCGAAGGTGTTAAAACAAGAAGGTTCCATGGTGAGAGTGCACTATTCTCACTTTTCCTATCGCATAAAGAACCCATCGAGATTGGTGAAGCTCTACAAGATTCTCATTGGATTATTCTTTATGCAAGATGAGCTGAATCAATTCTCAAGGAATGAAGTATGGGAGCTAGTAGATAGACCTGAAAGGCACAATGTCATTGGAACCAAGAGAGTTTTTAAGAATAAAAGAGATGAAAACAACAACATTGTAAGAAACAAGGCAAGGCTAGTTGCACAAGGTTATTCCCAAGAAGATGACTTGGATTATGATGAAACCTTTGCACCTGTTGCAAGACTAGAAGCCATCAGATTGTTTCTTGCATATGCTGCCCACATGAAGTTCACAGTCTATCAAATGGATGTGAAAAGTGCATTTCTCGGTGTGCTTAAAGAAGAGGTTTTTGTGGAACAACCTCCTGGTTTCAAACAGAATGACCAAGTTTACAGGCTCAGAAAAGCTTTGTATGGTCTCAAGCAAGCACCCAGAGCATGGTATGATACTCTTTCTCAGTTTCTTAGTGACCATGGTTTTGTCAAAGGGACTGTTGATAGAACTCTGTTCAGGATAGAAGATGGGGAAGATATCTTACTGGTTCAGATATATGTTGATGACATCATTTTTGGATCTCCAAACCATCACCGTGAAAAGTTTTCAACACTGATGAAAGGCAAGTTTGAGATGTCAATGATGGGAGAGATGAATTTCTTTTTAGGTCTTCAAGTGAAACAATCAAAGGAAGGAATCTTCATCAACCAGACAAAGTACACCGTTCCGATTGCGAAATATGGTGTATGCAGAATCGCAATGCGATTAGGATTCCTATGAATACTAACTACAAGATGGATCCTCGATTACAAGGCAAATCGGTGAGTCATCTTGATTATAGAGGAATCATTGGATCATTGCTCTATCTCACGGATAGGCCGGATATAACATTTCTTTGTTGGGATATGTGCAAGATACCAAGCTAATCCTAAGGCTAGTCATGGAGGCCGCCAAAAAGATAAAATATCTTAAGGGCACGAAGTGAATAGAGGATTATGGTATCCAAATGATGATAACCTTGAATTAACCGGTTACTCGGATCTTTAATATGGAGGTTGTAGAATTGACAGAAGTCCACTACAGAACTTGTCAATTTCTAGGAAGTAAGTGATATCTTGGTTTTAGAAGAAATGGACCTCGATGCAACCAAGATTTCTTTGAAGTTTGAATACATGGTCAAGGAAGTCTGTTGTGGCTCGGTTCTTTGGCTCGCACAACAATTAAGGGATTATAAAGTTGTAGCCAATGAAGTACCAATATTTTGTGACAATAATAGTGCCATTGCTATTTCACAAAATCCGTATTACACACCGGATGCAAGCATGTGGATATCGACATCACTTCATCGAGATCATGTCGAGAAAAGGACATAAGGATGGAGAAAATTCATAATAAGCGAGAGCTGATATCTTGACTAAACCTTTGGTCAAATCAAGATTTGAGAACTTTCCGATTGAATTAGGGATGTTAGATCCGGTGTATAGAGTAAAATCTGAAAAATTGAAGGTTTTTCGGATGCATGAAGTTTTCTCGAATTCTCTTGAGAAACTCGGGATAAAATGGAAATCTTGAACTAAGTCTCGAAAACTCAGTTCTTCAAGGTCAAGACTCCGAGTATCTTGAACCCATTTAGTACTCAGTATTATACTGACATTTCATCAAGGTCAGTACTCAGTAAGACTGATAGAGAGAAATTAGTCTGAAGAAGTAATGACTCATGCAACTCATTTATTGCGTAAGTAAAGCTCAGTAATCATTTGTAATAAATACAAAACACCTAAGGAATGTTTTTTGGATCTTTTGAAATTCGAAGAAAGGTCAATCATTTAATGCTCTGCTACATTAATGACCAATGAGGATATTTTGGCGGCTTACTTTTCGGAGATCGTCTGTTCGTATACCCGATTAATCGGAGATTAATCTCAACCGTTGCTTTTTACCTAACCAACGTGAATTCTCACGATCTCAAAACTATTTATACCCCAATAAGCCATTCAAGCCAAATTTTATCAAACCCTTCGTTCCCAAAATCCTCTGCAAGAAAATCCCCTTTGCCCAGAAAATCCTAAACCCTAAATCTTCAATCTCTCAAATGGCTCCTACCATTTTCGATAAATTAGCCAAAACCAACAAACCCTGGTACGAGTTCGTTGTCTCGCTCGATAGCACAACCAACTCCAAACCAGAAGAGAAGGCTCTCCATATGATTCGATTGGCCAAACTCACTCATCTCGTCGCAAAGCCGACCGGACCAAGAATACGCGAAAGAGGTAATCGAGTTCATCTGTAATTTGAGGATAGATGAAGAGGATGGTATGCATTCGAGATTATCAGATCACATTTAGAGCATTCATTCCAAATACATCGATTTTGAAAGGGAATTGTATATAATTCCGAAGAATTTAAATGATGTTTTTGAGCTTTGTGATAGAGGAGAGGATCCTGCTGTGTATTTTTGGGGAAGAGGCCAGGAGTATTTAGATAGGATTGCTGAGAATCTGTAAAATTTGAGGCTACATCGCATAAGAGGCATTTGAAGCCACAATATAGAGTTTTGATGGATATTGTGAGCAAATGCATCATGAGCCTTCTTGAGGGAGTTTTGAGCGATCAAGACCCAAGCTCCGATTGATGGTGGCGATCGAGGCCTCACCCACCACTGACTTCAACTGGCTCAAATTCTTGATTCAAATGGTGAGTGAACAAGCTAAAGTCATAAGAAAGGTTGACGGGGCTATCACAATCAAAGGCAAGATCCACCATGCCACCAAAATAGCATTTATTTTGGAGATGTGCAGAGAGGAGGAGGATATCTTCGCCAATTCGACCCCATTCCTCAAGTCCAAGGTGCTCTTCAAGCCCATTGCTGTGAAGAGGCAGGCCATCAGGGGGAAGAAAGAAAAGAAAGCAGAATCACCAAAAGCTGCTGCTGCTGAAGAGACCCAACAAACCAGGGAGAAGGTTCTGTTGGAGGCCAAGATGGAGCAGAGTGAGAAGTTGAAGAAGCAGAAAACCCTCGCCCCCAAGCGCAGAAGATTGGTGGTTCTCACCGATGAAGATGGCAGTGATTCTGAAGAGATTCAACCTGAGGGCCAAACCGCTCAGAATTCGCCATTGCAAGTTTTGGCTCAGGTTATCTCTAAGGCACAGGAACAGACTGAGGAGCATGTCTTCTCTGAGGTGCTTGAGACTTCGCTCAGTTCAGACAAAATTTCTCAGGAAATTTTTAAAGGAACTCAGGCCTCAGAGATTCCTACCAAAGATGTGCCGGCTCAGACAGAAGAGCCAACTCAGAGTCAATCTGAGGACGTGCAACCAGGCCCCGAACCCACTCGGATGCAAATCGAGGACTGACCGCACAACATTCGATCTTCTTTGAGACTCGGAGCAAAATTATTCTTGATGAGCTCTGAGAAAGGATCTACTTCTTGATCCTCCTGGTGATGCTTCGATCGAACCGTAAAGCCCGAGATGGAAGAAGGGGCGGTTAAGAAACCGAGGGAGGAGCAATGGGGAACGGTTCATCCTTGACCGCTACCCCGAGCTCACCATTCCCCGATCCGCAAGATATCTTCTTCAGATTAAGGTCGACGGTTTTCATCCTCAATCGACCCTTCCGAGATGCTTGATATTGTCGCATTCGAGGGGAAGACCGGTGGAATGAGGAGATAACCTTCCCGATCGACTTCTCAGATTCGCGAAGACAAAGCTCGAGATGAAAAATTCGATTTTGATGAGCCGTTCAGAGGAAGATAGCCGAGAGGAAAGCTATCAAGTTGGTGCCCCTAGCAGCAGAGGCAAATTTCAAGATGGGGACCAACAGGGAGATGCTGAGGATCAGTCTCAGATGGAGAAGAAAACTTCTCGTGCTGATCAACCTGAAATCATTCAACCTTAGACTGAAGCTAGCACTCTTCAGGTACCTTTTGGCACTATTCACAATTATGCCAAAGTTACTGAAAGTTCTATCTTTAATTCTGAATTGTTTGATGTACAGACTGAGGCTCAGTTGGAGACTGGAGCTCAGGATGAAGTCAAGCTTCAGTCGCAGACCGACCCTCGTGTCAGGTCTCGAACCTCAGGATGATCAATCAGCACAGAAGGTGCAGAAGGTTCCTGAGATCGACCTCACTCCCTTGATGGAGAAGCTTGAGAAGGTTGAGCCAATGATGAACAAGATTGCTCAGATGGAAGAAACATTGGCCAGCCAAGCTCAGAAGATGGAGAATCTTAGTCACTCTTCAGAACTGGTGCACTGTGTGAGCAAAGAGCAATATCACATGGACACAACACTCTCCAGACTTATTCCAAATTACGGTGCCAAGAAGGGGGAAAGACCAGATGAGGACCTCAGGAAGTTATTGGCACGTACTTTGGAGAAAAAGACACCAAAAGAAGCTGAAATGAGCAGCCTATCCAAAGCCTTGAAGGAAGTCGAAGCTACTGACAAACTGAAGTTCGTTCAGGTGGAGAAGCCTATCTACACTCGAGTTTCTGAGGAAACCATGCTTGACGTTGCAAGAGAGAAACTGAGTGCTAGAACTATGGTTGGAACAAGCCAGGCTGCTGCTGAATTGCCTATGAAGAGGAAAGCCTTGGGCATTGATCAACCTGAAAGCAAGCGTGCTAAGGCTTCTAAGCCAGTGCAGAGAAAGCTGATGGAGGAATTGGAAGAGTCTGCAGGTCAGCAGAAGAAGAAAGTCTTCAACACGAAGAATGCTCTGAAGACACTCCAGATAGAACAGGCTAAGAAAGCTGCTGCTTCAGTCTCAGGCGTGCCTGTGATCAGGAAGAAGACTGAAGAAGAGCTGAAGCGAATGAGTGGATTCAAAAAGTTTGCGAGCAAAAGGAGAGAGACATCAAAAGCACTGAAATGGCCACACGTTGACAAATGGATGCCTATCAAATTCAACGATGTGTGGGAAGAGGTCAAGAGAACCTTCTGGTTCTATTATGATGTGCTCAGGGAGTGGAGAGGGGAAAGCTCAGATCAAAATGAAGTGTTTATTGAATATCTCCTAACCTTCTATCCAAAATATCTCCAAAGTTGGATGAACTTAGTAGATGAAGGAAAGGTACAGATAGTAGCCCTTGGTCCATATTCCTACCCTCCTCCAAGACTTGGTAATGGCTTGGTGAATGAGAAGGCCATTACTCAAGAAATTACTCAGTATGCTAGTCAGTTGGGTTTGACAGGAAACAGTCCGGATATCATTAAGGAAAGAAATGAACTGAAGAAGAGGTATTTCGGAATGTTCAACCTGGAGGTGTCCGCTGATGAAGTTGAAGAAGAAGCAAACTGAAGAGCAGAAGACTGAAGAGCCAAATCTGAAGACTGAAGACTGAAGACTCTGAAGATTCTTGTTATCTTTAAATATTTTGCTTTTTGATTTTGTTGATAAGACTCATTGTAATCTGTAATGGTATACCAATCATTAATGAAAACTTATCATTTATGCTCAAAAGATAATATCTCATTATCTTATTTACATGTCTTTTATATTTGATATGCTGAATGAATGTCTCTGAACTAATTGTTTATGAGGGAAATTGTTTAAGTATTTGGTGATGAACTATTTAAGAAGATTCATTACTGAAGAAATTGTTGAATGATTAAGTGTTGGGAGACTCTCTGAAATTGTTGGGAGATTCTCTGATTCAGTAAATTGTTGAGAGAATTAAGATTGGACCTTCTAATGGATCTTGAATATCTAATATTGAGCCACAATATAATTCAAGCCCATAAATATTAATTAATCCCACTACATAATTAATATTGCACTATCCATCTTAACCCATATTACAGTCAATATGGCTCCCGGTCATTATTTCACGTGTTTAAAATTATCTAGCCCATTAATTAATTCAAGCCACTGAAATAGCTTTCCGTTAATTAATATCTTTTGTCCTTGGTCGAGGAACGGTTCAACATTATTATCCATACCGGAAACAAATTCCACTTGCAAGATTTGGTATGATAAAGCTTATGAACCTCCCAAGGGGGCAAATCACACAAGCGTACTTGCAAACGATTCTTCGTATTAAATCTTAGCAATCACATGTGACCAATAATATTGCCCAAGATAAAAAGTATTGAATCTCTCTGATTCGCTACCCATGATAAGTCAAAGCAATAGTTACCAATCCCACGTGATCCTATTTAAGGGACGAAGGTTAAGAAACAACGAACCACTGAGGTCTAATTCTTCCTTGTTCAGTTCTGAAGAATTTATCCTCCTGTAGGTCCTATTCCGCGCATCAGTCATGCACTAGTGTAATCTCTTTGGTCAAGACAAACCAATCTGAGCCTTACACCTCAACCTTTCATGATGGGTTGTTCATTTCCATGTAGGTCGTGAATGGCGTACTTATAGTTACAAGGGACTGTTAATTTAATCTTCTGTGATCTGGTATCACTAAATTAACTACAGTGTAACACGTACGAATTATTGAACAGTTATGCAGTAAATATATATAACATTCAATCATATTTAAAGCATCAGTGATAAATAATTTATTTCAGTAAATGAGTCTGAAAATTCAGTTTTGATTATACAAAGTAAAAAGCATATTTTTCAGTATAATCCCAACAATAACATATGCCAGGATCTATCGGGATGACCTCATAAACATAAATTTAAATTAACAATTATTACTAGCATGAATTTACCTAAGTGAATTCAAATAATAATTAATCCAACAAAACATGCAAATAATATTCACGTAAAAGATCCGAGCATGCGGAATTTCTAGGAGTTTACGTAAACGTACCCGTTTGAGAGACAATCCGAGACAGACAGGATCAAGTAAGCGGCTACCAACCAAAAGTCCTTCTCAAGTATTCCCAAGTCCTCGGTCAACAACCCCGGTGGAAGGTTCTCCAATGAACGATTTATAAAACAAAGGAAAATAAAAAATTATTGCACCACCTTTGTGGATTTCTAATATTTCCAACACATGGAATTGTAGTTGGGGATGAAAAATTCATCCCCTATTTATAAGTGAGGGAGGGACGAAAATTTGAGGGCAATTAGGGTTAGGAAATATCTTTTCTTGATCTCCAAGAAATCTTGAATATATCCAATATATTTTTCTTTCCACGTATATTTTTCCACAAAAAATTCTCAAACCCCTTTTTGGCCTAAAATTTCGAAAATTACAAGAAGATTTGCAAGATTGGATCTTTCTTGAATTTATGAGATATTCTTGTATTCCAAGAATACATATCTTTCTCCATAAAATCTTTCCAAGAAAATCAAGAAAATCTTACTTCCCTTTCTCTTTACATTATTTTCAAAAATTGCATTAAAGAAACCAATTGGGAGATTTCTTGAATTTTTGGGATAATCTTGTATTCCAAGAATACTTATCTCATTTCCATAAAATCTTTTCAAGAAAATTCTTCTCCCTCATTTTCTTTAAAATTTCGAAAAAAATAGGGAAATATAAATGCAACAATAATTTGTTTTATTTTAAACACCTTTTATTTATTGGACTATAATTGGGCTACTTGAGGGGTCTTTAGAAGAATTAAGATGGACCTTCCAATGGGTTTCTGAATTCCAATATTGAGCCACAATATAATTCAGCTCATTAATATTAATTAATGTCACTATATAATTAATATTACACTATCCAACTTAACCCATATTACGGTAATATGGCTCCAGGTTATTATTTCCCGTGTTTAAGATTATTTAGTCCATTAATTAATTAAGCCACTGAAAAACTTTATATTAATTAATATCTTTATCCTTGGAGTAAGGACATCTCAACTTTATTATCAATACCAGAAAATTAATTCCACTTGCAAGATTTGGTATGATAAAGGTTCCGAGCCCATCAAGGGGACCAATCATGCAAGACTTTGCAAGCACACGATTCTATGTATTATTCTTAGCAACTGGCATACAATTAATATTATTGCCCAAGATATAGGGTATTGAAGTCGCAATGATTCTCTTCCCATTTATAAGTCAAAGCAATAACTACTAATCGCACACGGTCCTTATTAAGTGACATAGATTAAGAAATCAACAACCACTAAGGTCTAACTCTTCATCCCTTAAGTCAGTGCGAATGAGTTTATCCTCTCTGCAGGTCCACTTCAGCGCATCGAATGCACTAGTGTAATATCTTGGTCAAGACAAGTCAATCTGAACCTTATACATCAACTTCTACCAATAGACTGTTCGGGTCTATCTAAGTTGTGAAACACACACTAATTTACAAGGGACTGTTAACGTGATCTTCTGTGATCTGGTATCACCACGTTAACTACAATGTAACATGTGTTATTATATGAACTGTTTGCAATAAATATATATAACATTCAATCATATTTAGAGCAACAGTGATAAATAATTTATTTCAGTAAATAAGTGTTTAATACATAGGTTATACAAAGTAAAAGCATACTTTCACGTATAACCCCAACAACTTAGACTTTGTGGCTAAGTGTGACATACATGATCAATTAATAATTATAGATAATATGATTAAGTTATTTAAATAGACACTTCATCATGTTCAAGACTTAATCGAGTATTCGTGAATGAAAGGAGAAAATCGTAATAGCCCATGTTTTAGTTACAGGTAGTTGCACATTTCCTCGCAACATACCTCATATATTGAGAATGTCTGGTTAACAGATCTGCCAGCGTTGAATCCCTGAGATGAATTTGCTAAGAAAATTCTAACTTAGAGATTTTATGGAGAAATATGAACTCACGTATTATGAATTCCCAAGAGCTCATATATATAGGAGAGGATTAGCTTAAGTCTCAAGTTAACCTAATTAGGAAATAAAACCCCTAATTTTTATTTAAATAAATCTTTTAGATTTATTTCCTACATATAAATCTCTACGGATTTAAATTCCATATATGACAAATCTCTACAATTTGTTTCAATATATATTAAATCATACAATAATATTCCAAATATTATTATGGGGAATTCTTATTTAATTAAATCCAATTTAATTAAATTTAATAATAATTAATTCCAAATTAATCTATTATTAATTACTTCTCCATAAATTAAATATTAAATCTAATTTAACATTTAATCAACCAACTATAATTAGTAAACAACCGTTACTTGTTGTGTGACCCATAGGCCCTCATATATCGAGTGATTAGTCAGTAAGTTACCATAGGCCCTCATATATAGAGTGATAGTTACCAAACTGAACTTACTCTTCTGAGGGTTCAGCAAGTTAGTTATCTGATCCAAGCAACTCAGGATCTCTGAAACTCAGGACTCAGTTGGGATTATCTGAGATTTCTGAAAGCAGCTCAGGATCACTGTCTCAGTAGACTTTGACTCAGAGCGATTTGTGCTTCTCACGACCTAATCTTCAGGATTATCTGACCCAAGCTGACCTCAGTAAGAAAAAGTTTTAAAAACACTGAACACGTGTATTCCCCCCCATACACGTGTAAGACTCATTTGCACCGGGACCAACAAAGTTCATAACTCCACACATGTCGTGCTTATTGACCTCAAGTCAAAGGTGTATCGCATCGCTCCCACTAACCGAGACACCCGTAGACACATATAGTGGAAATACATCAAACGGTTTCTCAGATGGGTATACCAATACCCTCTAAGTTATTTGTGCATCCATCATGAAATACCTAGTATCTCGTAGTAAGTGAGATCTTACTACACTCTCTAAGAGTATGATGCAGATCGCACACCAATCTCCATTGCATCATCAATATTCCATTCTTGATGATCCTTGATCGGGGCTATTTGAGAATCATGCTTAAGTCATCTGAGTTCTCACAACCTCAACGACATCAATGACTCATGGGAACACTTGTATGAATAAATGCAAACAATCAAACATAATATTCAAACAAGTGTATTGCCATACATTAACATTAAGTGAACTATAATATTAAATCAACTGAATATCATCGAGTATTATGTCCTTACAATAGATTGTCTCTAGGACACTAACACTAACAATCTCCCACTTGGACTAGAGTCAATCACCTACATGTCTAACCCCTAGACCATCAAATGTCTAGTGTGTACATGAACACTCAGTGTTTTGGTGAAATGACATTCCAAATTAAATATGTGGGAATACATTTTAATTTCATTTCTCCTATCCTTATGATCTCTCGGATCAAATGATAAGTCTAGGTACATGTTTGTTTCTGTTTATTGATCTCGTTTCCTTTGCTTGCGCATTCGCACCAATGTTGTCTTCATACAACTTTATTAGACAACTGGCACTCGGAACTACCCCTAGTTCTCTTAAGAACTATAAAATCCAGACAGCCTTCGCGAGGCTTCTGATACAACAATGTACTCAACTTCGGTTGTTGAATCTTCGGTCATTTTGCTTGGAACTATTCCAACTGACCGCTTCATTATTGAGAGTGAAATGTAATCTGACTGTGATTTGTAATCATCATAGTCGGATTGGAAACTTGTGTCAGCTTAACCAGCCACCACTAGTTCTGACTGTCCATCATAGACAAGAAAACATTCTTTAGTTCGTTTGAGATACTTTAGAATGGTCTTGACAGCAATCTAGTGAGACTCACCTGGATTCTGTTGGTATCTACCAATGATGTTTATAGCATAGACCACGTTTGGCCTAGTGCAAGTCATGACGTCCATGATTGACCCAATTGCATATGCATATGTGACATCTTTCATGTGCTTGATATCAGCTTCAATAGAAGGACAATCCTTCTTTGACAGCTTTATCCCATGATTTTCCGGTAGAGACCCTCTCTTAGAGTTCTCTATGGCAAATCGCTTCAACACTTGTCTACATAGGTGGACTGTGACAGCCTCAACATCCTCTTGGATCTATCCCTGTGGATCTTGATCCCCAAGATGTAGCAGGCTTCACAAAGATCCTTCATCATGAAGGTCTTTAATAACAACCGATCTGGATGGAATCCTATTCAAAATGTAGATTGAGGTTTGTAACACGTATTCCCATAAGAATGTCGGAAGGGAGGAAAAACTCATTATGGACCTTACCATGTCTAACAAGGTTCAGTTTATCCTCTTGGACACACCGTTCATCTTAGGTGTTCCGGGAGAAATCCATTGTAACTTTAAGTAATCAGTGAATTTATGGCTAAGTTATTCATTTCCTCGATTCGATCGAAGAGTCTTGATACTCTTACCAAGTTACTTCTCTACTTTAGCCTTAAACTCTTTGAATTTCTCAAAAGATTCGGATTTGTGTTTCATAAGATACACATATCCATATCTCGAGAAATCATCAGTAAAAGTGATGAGGTAGGCGAAGTGACCCCTAGCTAGAGTGGACAATGGTCCACAAACATCACTGTGGATCAACTCTAGAACTCCTTTGTCACGAACCTCTTTCTCATAAAGGGTTTATCGATCATCTTGCCCATGAGACAAGATTTGCAATCTCCATAAGACTCAAAGTCTAATGGGGTTAAGTAGTCTAACTTTCTTAACCTTGCAATTCCTTTCTCATTTGCATGATCAAGTCTACAATGCCATAAGTAAGTCGGGTTTTCATGATTACTAAGTTTGAGTCTTTTACTTTGTATATTAAGAACATCATATCCACAATGCAAAGAATGGATGTTGCGAGTAATAGAAAAAAATAGATGACAATCATTAAGCTCTAATCTAAAACCAAAAGGTAAGTCTAACACATAAGTCCCCACACGTTCAAACAGCAACTCTTCCTTCATTTCCACGTGTAAGACGACTTCACCGCCCTAACTGTCCTATGACACATGAGCCCTTTCACATTAGTGCAAATGTGAGAGGCACATCCGATATCCAATACCGAGAAGTTAGTGCTATTAGTGGACATGCTTATCTTAGTAACAAACATACATGTTCTAGTGCTAGAAGCACCTATTGTCTTCTTTTCAGCAAACAAAACCTTACAGTCCTTCTTCCGGTGCCCTTTTCTACTTTCAGTAGAGGCACACATCCTTGTTTACCCGCTCCTTCTTTTGAACACCATCTTAGTGATAGTGAACTCAAAAGGTTTGAGCACGTTGTGAAGTTCAGGCATGGTCGTATCCGTCTTATTCATATTGTAGTTCACAATGAACCCATAACATGAATCCGGAAACAACTGGAGGATAACATAAATGAAAACATTGGTCCTATTAGCTCAATGCCTAAATTACCAAGTTTCTCAATTATGCCTATCATCATTAGCACATGAGGTGAAATCTTCCCTTCTGTGGCTAACATGCATCTGAACAGATCTCTCATCACTTCATAAAACTCAAAATGAGATTCAGAATTAAAGAGATCCTTCAGATGCTTGAGCATTTCGAACGGACCCATTTTCTCATGTTGCATATGTATATCGGAAGTCATGCCGAGCAACTTCACACACTGAGCCTGGGAAGCATCCTCTTGATGCTTCTTCTGAGCTGCTACGTCAAACGTGGCTGCCTTAGAGTACCAGCTTTAAGGGTAACCGGGATATACGTGTCCAACACGTACTCAATCTTTTCTTGCCTCAGCACCAAACACATGTTTCAGTGCCAGTCCGAAAAATTTCGCCTAGCTAATTTAGTTTGTTTCCAAAACACATCTCAATAACAGTTATACATTTCAACTAACCAGGAGAAATTAAATAAAATGGGAATTAAAACACATAATTCCTATGATCCATATTTAGCAATCAAAATAAACATGGTCTTTCTTTTGTGTTTATTTTGTCTCCATTATTTTCACATACTTAACGACCTCATCGGAAAAGTACGAATTTATATCTAATATAAATTATAATGGACTAGGATCCACATTACTACTATCATAATCCCAGCGTGGGCTGATCATTACAATAACATAACTGGTAGGTATCCAAACCAATTGCAAAACTGCAATTCCTAGTTTGTTGAACCTAGTTCGACTGATGTCCCTTACCCTTTGTTCCCCGCGAGGGTTAGCGAAACAAAGTTAAGTTGGTTTACAACCATCAAGCGGCGACACTACGTGTCCCTATAAAAGTCCTGTTAGATGTAGATTCGGGCAAAAGACTAGGTCTTTAAGTACTCATTGGAACGAAATCTCCGGTTTACTTTTAATTTTGATGGAAGACATCTTATCAAATTAATGAGAAAACCATATTTTAGTGAGGAACATTTTAAAAGGCGGGGTATTAATTGCTTAACCGAGATCCAACATGTTAATCTACATCACATTTGAGCAATTATTGAGCGCCGCCTACCCAAACATGATTTACACTGACTAACAAATATTGAGTGCCGTCTACCCAAATAATTAATACAGTCCGACAATTATTGGGCGCCGCCTACCCAAACAGTTATAATGCGGACTATAAAACGCGTTAACTAATTTATAAAGATTAAACAAGTTAACAGTGGGTTTTAATAAATCCTTTTGAAAACGAGCTTTAAGTCCAATTTAATGTTTCAGTTTTAAGATTATTAAAATACAATTAATCCAATTAATTGTTTATTGGTCCAACCAATTTTAATTTAGAAATTCAAATTTAATTAAAATTCCAAAGTCATTAAAAATATTTGTTTTATTTCGGGGGTTCATGTGCAATTTCTAAAATTGTACGGGAGGGCATGTTTCAAATCAAATTTGCAGAACCACCCTCCTACATCATCACCCATACCGAATCGAATCCAATCCGAAATCCAAACACCCAAATCAACCAAATCTCAGAAATTCTTATCAATTTCATCACAAATTAATCCAATTAATTCACTGTGCAATCGAACCCAATCAAAAACCAAACAAAAAAATTGTCCAGATTTCTGTTCGAAGCAAACGGGATGAAAACGAAAGAACCATGGCTCACGGCAATGGCAATCGAGCCAACCCGAGTCGCCGTCGTCACGCCCAGCGTGCAGGTGACTCGTGGTCGTGATCGAATCGGGAAGGGGGCGCGCACGGACCCGCGGCCCCCTTGGTTAGACCTGGTTCGAAACCAGTCTGATTGGAGAAGACGGGCGAAGCAGCGGCGCGCCGCCACTGAGTCATTTCAATTCCGGTGGCACGCCGCCATGGAGACCACCGAGACAGACACGCCAACCAAGTCCCGATGGAGTCCAGCCGCACAGCCGTGAATAGATACGACGTCAAGGTGGAGGCGAATCGTTACAGAGGGCAGTGAATCGCGATGGGAAGCAGCGAATCGTGATTGGAGCGGTGCATCGCAACGGAACGCGATGAGCCACGCCGCGGGCTCCCGCACGCGTTGCGAGGCACGGCGCCCAGTGCCGACCTCCAGTGACGCGGCGTAGCGCCGCCGGCCGTGGGCTATGAGTTGCAGCTACGAAAACCCCAATTGGGGTTAACCCTAATATAGGTTGAAGATGAATGGGGATAACACCAGAAAATCAAACAAATACAAAGGGGTGAGGTAATTCCAAAGAACCGTGCCCCATGGTTTTTTTTTAAAAAAAATTCTTATTTAATTTTAATTTAAAAACCAAAAAGCAATTATACAAAAGAGTCTGAAGCTCTGATACCACTGATGGAATTAAGAGGCACGTTAACACGTAATACATGAGCAGCGGAAATTAAAGTTCACCAACAACGGACAGTTAATTGCATATTTAAATACGAGTAAACGTAAACAGAATTCTTACAGTAATTCGTACACAGATTTCTCAACTATGGTGTCCACGTAACAGTCGTTTGCTAACTCGCACAGATTTGCCAGCGTTGAATCCCCGAGATGAATTTGCTAGGAAAATTCTAATTTAGAGATTTAATGGAGAAATATGAACTCACATACTATGAATTTCCAAGAGCTCATATATATAGGAGAGGATTAGCTTAAGTCTCAAGCTAACCTAATTAGGAAATAAAATCCCTAATCTTTATTTAAATAAATCTCTTAGATTTATTTCCCACATATAAATCTCTACGGATTTAAATTACATATATGACAAATCTCTACAATTTGTTTCCATATATATTAAATCATACAATAATATTCCAAATATTATTATGGGGAATTCTTATTTAATTAAATTCAATTTAATTAAATATTAATAATAATTAATTCCAAATTAATCTATTATTAATTACTTCTCCATAAATTAAATATTAAATCTAATTTAACATTTAATCAACCAACTATAATTAGTAAACAACCATTACTTGTTGTGTGACCCATAGGCCCTCATATATCGAGTGATTAGTTAAACTAACGGTCTTAATTGAACCCTAGACAATAAATCAGACATTCTCAATATATGAGGTACGTTGTGAGGAAATGTGCAACTAGCTGTAACTAAAACATGGTCTATTACGATTTCCTCCTTTCATTCGCGAATACTCGATTAAGTCTTGAACATGATGAAGTGTCTATTCAAATAACTTAATCAATTTATCTCTAATCACTAATTGATCACTTATGTCACACTTAGCCACAAAGTTTAAGTTGACGTGCATCAGCCAATGACTTTGATCCAATTATGATGAGAAGATGAGTATTCTCTCTAAAACCACATTGAGGAATGAATCATATTCTTGGCTCAACTACCACGCACATGCACACTACAAGAAAAAGAGGTTATGCTGACACTTACAAATGTGATTACAGTATACCTATTATTACATTTAGCCTATCATGACATTACAAAAGAATGTCATCTATTCTAATGTAGCAATAGATCATTGCCTATTATGACATTCTTTTGTGCATTATTAAGGTGGTTGATACTACACTTATTTAAGCACCTAAATCAATTCATAAATTAATATAAATATATATTTAATTAATTCATCCTTGTTAGTAATCATTTTCGGGCATTATTTAATAGCTTTAATAACCATGATGATAATAATTAAAAATTAATATTAATAATAATAATAAATTGGTATGTTTTCATTTTACCAATGGAACCAGGGATTCTATACATTTCTCATTCTAATAATAGAACAACTGTATTATATTATAAACAAGACGAGATCAACAACATTGAGATAGATTCTTTAGTTGCTAAAAAAAATCATACAAAATACAATGTTACATAGAGTAGGTTGAAAATATATCAGAAAAAAAATGGCACATACAACAAGATAATCCTATGCCTTTCTTGGAGGTGAGATTACGGTACAAGACGAAATTGCAATGCCACAAGACATCAGCTCCTATTAGTGATGTACAGGAGCTCCTATTGGTGACCATGAGATTTCCTAAATATATTATGCGTAAAGGGATCTGTTCCAAGCTGCACCAAATCAAATAAACCTTATTCAGTTCAAAAATACCCAATGGTGGCTTGTTGGCTAATCTTGATGAGCAGATTCTCATGCATTTCTTTTCTATCTTCAATAACATGTACTTAAAAGAGAAGCGCACACCAGTTGCACAAATTTGACCCTTTCAGCATTTTCTTCATCAATCTGAAATTGAATAGAACAAAAAGATGGACTAGAACTACAAAAGTAAACACATTGGAGATTTTCCAAGTTAAACTTTATATGCTCAATGCACAACATCAAATGGTTTGCTTTGTAGATGATGTTAAGAAACATTTGTACACAACCTAACTGCTAAACGTGATGCATAATCAACCAAAAGAAATAAGAAGTTAATCAAAATTAAAAATCTGAAATGGCAAACCTGCTTAAAGAAAACAAGTCGACCAGCCTCCGTTGTTTTTAAATCCAGAGACCCTGCTCCTTCCTCGTAAAAACAGATAGCATTTTCCTCAAGTACACACTCCAAAATATTGTATTAGGAGCACGTAAAACTGATAGTAAAACTGATTATATAGAACATGTTATCTTTATGCACTCAACAATTCAGTAATTTGAGGGAAATGCATGACTTGCATTAGCATTAATTTCATATCTATATTCATGTGAACTATGTTATTCCACTTGATCTGGTCACCACAGACACAAACAAGTGATGATACAATACTAAAAACATCAATAAAAGACGATAAATGAACTCAGGTAAGAAACTAAAACATTGCAATCGATATTGAGAGCAAACAAAAGCATGAAAGATTGGAAAGATACTTACTGATGCAACATCATGGACTTGAGACATCTTCATCATCATCTAGCTAATTAAATGGAATAAATTGGGAGAGGAGAAAAGACTGTTGGCCACGAGAAGTGAATGAGGATGTCAAATGAAACCCTGTAAACACAGATATCCAAAATATGCCATGGTGGGATTTATAAACCCTTGAGTTCACTCAGGCACGCTACAGTCAGAAAATTTACACTAATCCAAATAGGAAATTATGCCATTATTAACAAGACAAAACAATGTAAATTTGAAACTGAATGCTGTAAAACACCACAAAACGACTTGGCAGGACAACAAATGAAATAAACATTACAAAATCTCTGAATCGCCAACAGTAAATGAAATACGAAATTTGTTTTACCTTAATTGAATTATCTGGGCAGGAAGCGCCGAAATGGGTTCCATTATTTCCATCCTAAATTCCTAGTCGTCAAAGTCCGCGCAGGAGCAGAGAATATCACAGGACCTGAAATCCAACGTGTTGAAGCCTGAATTGGTCGCGCAACTGAAGAACTCGATTTCAAGGATTCTAACGTTTTCTTGTGAGAGAATACAAATAGTAGATATACAAAATATATGTATATATAAAGCGCAAGAGAAGAAATTGAAAAAAGCCATTACTTGAAAATCTTCTCTGGAATCTTTGAAACCCCATTTGATCGAACTACCAGGAGACGAAGGATTGAGAAAGGAATTTCCTTGCGGGTGGATTTGGGGATTTAGGGTTTAATGGATTTGGGGATTTTCTTCAGTCCTTTGTTTTATGAATGAAAAGGATACTTTTTCTAATTTCTGTATTCTTAACGGCCACGTTCTTGTGAGTTTCTTTTAGTATTTATTAATTAAATTATTATTGCCTATTGGCATCAACATAATAAATTAAATATTAAAAAGAAACGACAAGGTTAATAAGACATTAGTCATAATGTATTAATTTAGTTATGTTGCGACAATTATTAAATAGTGTATTAATAGATATTACAATAGTGTGGTTTTAAGTATACATGAACATACTGTATTAATAGAATAACTTTGATGACATTTTTTTAAAAATGTATTAAAAATAGTGTAGTAATAGATGTTTTTTCTTGTAGTGGTATTTCGTGATGAACCAAATCCAAGCCATATCTACCCATAGACGGGTGCAAGCGTAGGTCATGGTCAAAGTTCATCACTCCACACATGTCGTGCGTATTGACCTCAAGTCAAAGGAGTATCGCATTGCTCCCACTAACCGAGACACCAGTAGACACATATAGAGGAAATACATCAAACGATTTCTCGGATGGGTATAACAATACCCTATAAGGTATTTGTGCATCCATCATGAGATACATAGTATCTCGTAGTAAGTGAGATCTTACTACACTCTCTAAGAGTATGATGCAGATCACACACCAATCTCCATTGCATCATCAATATCCCATTTTGATGATCCTTGATCAGGGCTATTTGAGAATCATGTTTAAGTCATCTGAGTTCTCACAACCTCAACGACAGCAATGACTCATGGGAACACTTTTATGAATAAATGCAAACAATCAAACATAATATTCAAATAAATGTATTGTCATACATTAACATTAAGTGAACTATAATATTAAATCAAACTGAATATCATCGAGTATTATGTCATTACAATAGATTGTCTCTAGGACACTAACACTAACAAGCACATGCATGAATAAATGCAAATAACCAAACATAATATTCAAATTAATGTAATGACATATATTAATATTAAATAACTGAATATCATCAAGTATTATGTCCTTACAAATGTGGGTATTTAGATCGTTCTACTTTATTATTAAAGTAGATAGGATAAAGTGATTTTTAGTGTGTATAAAGTAATGACATTAAATGTAATTTTTAAGATGTTGGGAGGATAAAATTGTAAAAAGCAAGAATTTTTTTATTGTCATTTAAAGAAATGGCTAAACAAGTGTGGGACGAACCAAAACGAAAAAAGTCCAAACAAATATGAAACGAAGGAAGTAATAATTACTCAAATCGTGTTTAGGAAAATAACTATCGCACACTATTAAATAGAATGCTCTGCCATATTCAGTCCATTGTGTGTTTTAATATTGGTAATATCCTCCCTTACATAATGTTCACTAACTAATAGTTTAATGCATTTAAGGGGTGTTGGTAAGAAATTGTCCATTTGAAGAGAGGTTAAAATTAAGAATTTTGAGAAAATTGATTAATAGTAGGAATTGATAGTGTTTGTTAAAAAATTTAAAAAAAAATTAATAGTGTTCGCAAAAAAGTTAATAATACTTAAAAAAAAATGTTCATAAGCTATCAAAAACATCTTCTTCAACTTTTAATTTATAGTTTTTGAGAGCTTATTTAATCTCATAAAAAAGAAATAAAACACTTTAAATCTTTTATGCACACAATTCTAAGTGACCATAATTACCTATAATTTCTTGCAAATACCCGCTTAGTCTTATTTGTGTAGATAAATAATTGTAAAATTAAATACAATCAAACAATAGAGTCCATAATTTGATTTATTTGAGGTGCATCGAAGATAACTTTCTTGATTTTTATATTTTGTTCTTAGAACATCACTAATAGGGGTGGGAATAGGCCAGGCTACCCGACAGGAGCCTACGGCCCGGCCTACTAAAGCTCGGCTCGACTCGGCTCGTTTAATAATCAAGCCAGACTCAGGCATTTTTAAAAGCCTATTTACTTAAATAGGCCAGACTTGAGCTTTTTCGTAGACCTTTTAAGCCCAACAGGCCGGCCTATTTAATTATATAATTGTAAATAATATATTAATAAAATAGATAATATTTAATCCTAATAACTAGTAGTAGTATATTTTGATGATTTGATGAAGCACTTAGTATTGTTATTTGTACACTTAAAATTTTTATAGGTGCGATTTTGAATTTTTTATAATGAATAGTAGTCATAATAAGGTTGTAACAAAATCTTTTATATAGGGTTTGAAAAAAAATTAAATACCATGCCCAGACTTTTTTATGTGAGGTCTAGCTCGGCCCGGCCTATTCCCACCCCTAATCACTAGCAATAGGAACAAATTCTATATATCACAATTTATACCAATCTAAATAGAAGGTAAACGATTGGGGAAGATTTTTTTACTCTTTCTGTTTCTTTGGGCGATCTTAACAATCGTTAACACGTTGTCTCGCATCTTAATGTTTTATGTCTGATCTGAACACGTCAACGATATATAGTCAATATCTTTAAAAGATCTTGAAAGAAATGTAGCATGGAAATAACCATTGGGGAAGGAGGTGAAAATGGGGAGAGAGAAAAAACAGATTCAAATATTTGCTACCGCATTAATTTGCAAAAGGCTGACATTGTGGGCCCAAATGATAATTTCTTTCTTTTTAATGTTTTTTCTTCTTCTTATACTACTAGTCTTTACTGGTGCGATGCACCTGCTATAATTTTTTTTTCTTTAAAGGTTTATTGTAAATTTTCACTTAATCGGATATTGCAGATTTGGAAAGGATTTTGCTTCTCATTTAAGCCGATAAATAACATTGGGTATTTTATTCAATTTTTAACTCACTCCTTTAAATTATTAGATTTGAATGCCAACGCTCTTGCTATAATTTTCTTAGAAATTCAAATGTCCCAATTCCATATACACACATTCATTACGTCATGTGATAGGCATTCTTCTACAATTTAGTGGCAATTGTTATATCAATTTTTTAGTCTAATACACCCAATTAGAATCAACGTATTTACATAAACGCAAACCCACTAATAATTAGTTGGTTCTTTTTGTTTATCAAGAAGCTTTAAGCACATGATCACATTATACATAGAACCACATACCAATTTACAATCAATAAGAAATCACCATGAAGCAGCGTCGCTTGATATACTTCAAAATAGTGTCACATAAGATTTCATGGAGGTGAACTGGTGATTGGGCACCCTTCCACCCACATACATCAAAAGAACTACTACATATAGTTAATATCTCATTTCGGTGATTGCAATTCATGAAAACCACATAAATACACAAACTCCACACAAATTATTAAAATTGAGCATTACTTCACCACATTCAGTGCATCATCACAACAAAGAACATAAGTTGTAAACATAAAACATAATTTTATCATCAAAACCTTATGTTGCTGGTGGCTTTAAGTTTGTTTGTCAATGAATCTAACATATAAGGAAATAACAATGTCAAGTTTTCTTATTGAATAATAAAAGACGCTCTATACAACGATCTTATATCAATTAAACTCAAAATTCTTTATGCTGGTTAAGCTAATAGCTATAAAAAAAAATTAAAAGAAAGCAAATAAAAAATCAGTTTTGCACACCTTAGTGCGTGAAATTAATAGCCCTTTACCTCGTTTGCCTTCCAGGATCATACATGTCTATAAGATTAACCTATAAAAATATGAAACCATAATATTCATACTCAAAATTTACAAATTAATTATTATTGACTCCTACTATGCATGAGGAAAAGAACCATAAATTCATTGATTGTTTTTTGATTGAATGATTTAATTGAAACGACCTCAACGAATAGTCATTCTTCAACCCAAAATACAACCTTAGTATCTAATAATTACACACAAGTCCCAGAACAAAACTCCACAAATGAAAAGCATGACTACCTAATTAACATAATTAGTACTCTAATAAACGCTAATAAATTAATACTCTGCAGTAATAAGTTAGTGAAATGCATCACTAACCTTGTCATTGACATCACAATGCATCAGCAATCCCTGTATAAATGGTTTACCTATGACGGTGATAAAGGGAGGGTGCCGATTTACCAATTGTTAATATATTATTCTGGTCTCCAGATCTACCGAAATTATGAATTTTAAAAAACCTGGAAAAAATTGAGACAATGAGAGGAAGAATAACATAAAACGGAACACAGAAGCAACTGAGAAGTTGCAAAGAATTATCTATTGCATATTGATATTCTAATAATCTCAATATTGATCATTTTATTTATTAACTATGACAATGCAACTCAAACACGGTAAAGTATATTTCAATTAGAATTTAACTTGAAAAATTGGTATATAAACCTAGTAGAAACAACATAATTTCAGCCCTCCATAAGCATTTCCATATCAATCTTCCACCCAAAATATATCTCAGTTGCATAATCATAAACAAATCGACCACCAAATCCACAACATTTGATATAAATAAACACAGGGTTCTTAATTAAGAAGTCGGAATAAACATATTCATATGCTTTTGCCGATTATTTTCACAGATTTTGGCGATCTGTTGGGAACTCTGGTAATACCGATAAAGTGAAAAAACGAAATACCAAAATGTGTGAACCAGAGAAACAACTTGCGATTAATACCTAGAGAAAAAAGTCGCCAGGGCGAGAGACAAATCGACAACGTTGGGGATTGAAGAAGTAGAATACCTGGAATCATCCACCACTATTTGAGAAATCATATATTTTGGAGATTTTTTTGTAGAAAAGAAATGAAACCAATAGAATCTTTAAAGTCACTGAATCCATAAAAGTTGAAACCCAACCTTTTGTACCTAAAGAAAGGAATTGAAGGGTCGTGTGTTTAAGTGAAAAAATTAATGGCGGTAGCAGATGCAGAGATGGCGAAGAAACCATTTGAAGGGGCAAGTTTAGAAATATCTAATAGAAAAAAATACGACGACACTTGCCAGTCTATTGTGTTGCCACTTGTCAAACACACGAGCGGTGCACTTCTCCTAATTATAATAAGATTGTCATTCAATATTTAATTATTACATTTATTTCAATACATGAGCTCGGTATAAATTAATTCGATTTCAACTACCCTTTTCCATTAATTTTTTTTTTTTAATTTTGTGTTTATAACGGAAGGCACAAATATTATATAAAAACTAACAAGAAATATGATTTAAAAATAGTTAATTAAATTTGTTAATATAAAACCATAATTTTTTTTTTTTCATTAATTAAATAAATTTATAATTGAAATCTAGATAAAAGTAAATAATATTGAATGAATTAAATGATAGTGATAGTGGGGCCGTGAATATATAGTAACATTTGTACCTGGAATTAATGATTAGGGAGCATATCTGATTAATGTTGTGGCAACTGATAAGATAAAATTTTGTATATGTACACAAATTGAGATGATCTTAGTTGAGAGGTTAGGGATTCCAACCCTTTCCACTGGGAGATTATTATTGTAACACCCCGTCCCAGTTTTAATAAGAATAATAAAAGAAACGAGCTTAATAAAATAAATATTTGTTTTTTAAGGTTTTTCCTAATGATTTTTAGAGCGTATATGTTTGCAAAGATTTTGATTTTTCCGGGATCGAACGAGTATTTCGAGCAAGATCACTCCTAATATTTAAGAATGAAATATCTAAATTGAGTTTTACCATAAATTATATAATAAAAATATTCTGAGAAAAGAATATTTAATAAATTAGAATTTTTCATATAAAAATTGAAAATCTAACAAATAATAAATACGACGTTGGAAAAATCTTCTTCGTCTAACTAAATTGGAATTATTGAGAAATTAAGAAAAAACAAATTTTTAAGTAAATAATTAAATAAATATTTTTCGTGTTTAATTGCTAAATGCTCTAAACAATTAATTTTAACAAAGTCGTAAATTTCAATTAAAGAAATTACGAGCTTACAATACAAATATGAAATGGGGTAAATGCCGATTGGTAATAAATATCTCATTAAATAAATATCTTCTCATAAGTTTTCTTAACCACAAGTTTTGTGTGGCCAAAATCCAACCACACACCTTCTTACTATTCTAAATAGGATTAAGCCTTAAAAAAATTAAAGATCAAAGCTTCTTTACATACAACAACCACAGACTCCTTCTTCCTATAAATATACTCCATCCCAACTCAAATCTCCCCTGCTATTCTTCCCCAAAGAGCCAAAATGCTACTGAAATTTGTTGGAAAATATTGCTCATTTTGGATGAATGAAAAATTAATTTTTAAAATTGTTGTAACCAATTATTGGGAAAGGGAAAAAACAATGAGCTTTTGTTCCACGTAGGAAAAATACAAATGAGGAAGTGAATTTGCCTCGATTTTATTTTCCGTTTAATTTATTTGCTGACACGTAACGGCTGCAGCGAATTAATACGCAAAAACGCTACGTACGTTTTATTGTGATGGTTACAAAACATAAATTGAAAGTTTAAATCTGAAATAATGGTTTATTATTAAGGATTTCAGTTTTATTTCGAGGCCATTAGTGGCTCATAATAATGAACGTTTCCAACGATGCTATAAGCAGCGCACTTAGTCCAAGTTGAAAAATTACTTGAAAAACGACTTGACAAGAAACGACTTTGGAAAAATGTGAACCCACAAGTTGGAGAAACGATATAGATACTATTCCAGCAATTGCTAATAATTTTTTTTGCATTCTTTTTGCTACTGTTTTCGTTCTTGATCCGGTGATATATTTTATGATAATATCTCGGTTCGCCTCGAACAAGATATAGTGCTAATATCGTTGTTCTTAAATTGTTGTATCCTGAGAAACAAGTGTCCTAACGATTCACTAGCACCGAGAGTGAAGGACATAATTTGTTTTAAGGAAAACGTGATTGACACGTGCCTCGATTATTCGTTTTGTTTTTGTTTATTTTATTTTCAGCCATCTATGGTGCATATTTTCCTACAATCTTAAAATAAATTATATCTTCAAGATGGCTTTGAATAGCGAAATGATTTTTGTTGAAGACGATATTAGTGTGTATTCAAATTGGCCACTGCTACTGTTCCAAACCGATCGTAACGTCGGTACATGTAGTGAGGCTGCACTTTCACAGGAATTGTTGACTCTGAAAGACTTGTAATTTCAATCTGAAGGAAGAGAAAACATTAGAGGACTAAAGATGGGGGTCTGTCTATACGTGGCGAATTAAACTATGAGAAAGACATGAGTATGGTGCCATTACACAGAAATACAAAGAACTCTGCAAATCAAGTGAAACTAATCACTTTCCTCTAATAAGGAAATTCTGAAATCGCGTTGCTCGTTGAAAAATGAGTGCTAGTGGAAATGTATAAATTCCTAAATTCCAAAACGACGGAATTGAAGAAGAGCAATACATTTCGGGAGGACGTGGTAACGCTGCGTTCTTCTAATCGGAGTCACGCTGAATATAGCGTTTGCTTCCAATGTGTTTTGGAAAGACCCCGCTCCACCATTTTCGGATCTATAGCCGATGCCGGTGATGTGGGTGATTGTCTGATTGAGACGGCGGTTGTAGGCCGTGGCCAGAGGCAGCGATGATGGATGGGCAGACTCCCGCCTCTCGCACCGACCAATAGAATAGTGAAATGGTTGTTTGGGCTGCTGGTGTCTAATTATTCATAGACCCATTTCAATTGAGCCATTCCTTCTAATGGGTCAACCATGGTTTCGAAAAGAAACTAACACATGTTGTCGTCTGAACTGATTACTTGGTACTCATTTCATAATTTGATTTATAACTGGGAATCAATTATAAAATGAAGCAGTAATAGTTAGACCATTTAATTGGTCCCTGGATAAATTAGTTGAATTTGTGCCGAATATGGATAACTTTACAATACTTGATGTATTATTTTAATATTACTTCCTGATTTTGAATCCCTTGATATCAAATTAAAATTTGATTTGGGATCAAACACTTTTGTCTTGAGAAGGCAAATCGTGTGACTCGTATAATTCGTTTCAAAATTATTTATGAGTAAATTGTGGCAATTGATGAACTGCTTGAAAGCACGAATTGTGATTTGGATTTAATTCAATTAAGTCGTATAATTCATATTGGAATTATTCATGATAAAATGGTGGCAATTAAGGCCTCATTTGAAATTTTGCATTTGATAGTGCAAATTGTGGTTAGATTTAATTCAAAATGATTTTGACTCGTATAACTCGGTGGAATTATTTGAGAGTTAAATGTGGCATTATGGGCCCACTTAAAATCGAATTTAATTTTGGTATTTTGACCATTATTAAATTAAAGTTTCAAACTCGATTTTGTTGGGACTGACAAAATTACACATTTTAGGGTCCAACAAAGAATTTGAATTTAATAGTGAATTCAAAACGTTTGGTTTTTCAATTGGTTTCGAGATTGTGTCTAAAATTAATATTAGTGATATATTAAATGGACAAGCGAACTCGAATTAGATATTGCATTCAAATGTGGGGGAAGAGTTTCTCCATGGATACATTTGAATGTGACATGATTAGCAAAGGCGTAGCCTTAAAGCTAAGTGGAAAACCTTAGGCAGGTGGTGCCTAGTGGAATATTTTCCACAAGTTATACGGATTTGTTCCATCACGTTCTTGAAAATACACTACACGAGGAGATAAGATCATGTGAATTCTGAAGAAAGATAAAATGATCATATAATTATCTCGAAGTGTGGGGGTGATCGATAAAGAATTAAGCACTCGTAGTGTTTATCTTTTCTTAATGAACAAATCGTAAAGTTCCTGAAATGGAATGTGAAATATCCAAATGTGTTACAAAAATACACAAAAGCAAATTGGATATTTTGACACAAACTCCAAACCATCATTGAAAATGTGGGGGTAGTAGTGTCATAAAAACCATCTGAACAAATTTGCAATGAATTGAAGATTATTGTGTTTTGATAAAACCCGACCGGTTAAAGATGTGATGTTTTAGAGGATACTATCTAGAGGAATGGGACTAAGCCTTAAGATGATGAGTTGAGATGAAGGAAAATCTTACCTATATGACTGGAGATCCAAGAATTAGGTTGAAAATGACAACCTAATCGTCTAACTCGTAAATCACTGTCTTGTGGGGGATAAATTTTTGAATAATTAAATCCCTAAAAGTCCATTGCCTAAAGATATTACAGTGATGTGATGTGAGGATTAGCTTGTTGCTATTAATGATTTGAGAAGTGTTAGCGAAATACTCTTAAAATAATCACCTATGTAAGAGAGAAGTGGGGCCGCTTCGAAGGAAATATTGTAAGACATATTTCTAAAAACTCTTGCAGAACCAGGCGGATGTTCATGGCCGAAACGAACATAACCTTGAGAAATGAGAATTGTTAGGAAGAACTTGAGTGAAGTGCACCATCAGTTACATAAAACAGTTGATAGTTCAAAGACATCGCGTCTACTATTCGACTAGTAAAGTAAATGTACTTTTACAAAGAAAGGTTCAAAGGGTGAAACCTATCTATCCTATGCAAGTTTCTAACTTTGATTTATATCACCAAAACCTTTTGGTGTCTGTATCAATTTCCATTCATGTGGGGGATTGTTGGAAAATGTTGCTCATTTTGGATGAATGAGAAATTAATTTCAAAGTTGTTGTAACCAATTATTGGGAAAGGGAAAAAGCAATGAGCTTTTGTTCCACGTAGGAAAAATACAAATGAGGAAGTGAATTTGTCTCGATTTTATTTTCCGTTTAATTTATTTGTTGGAACGTAACGGCTGCAGCGAATTAATACGCAAAAACGTTACGTACGTTTTATTGTGACGGTTACAAAACATAAATTGAAAGTTTAAACCTGAAATAATGGTTCATTATTCAAGATTTCAGTTTTATTTCGAGGCCATTAGTGGCTCATAATGATGAACGTTTCCAACGATGCTATAAGTAGCGCACTTAGTCGAAGTTGAAAAATTACTTGAAAAACGACTTGACAAGAAACGACTTTGGAAAAATGTGAACCCACAAGTTGGAGAAACGATATATATCTATTCCAGCAATTGCTAATATTTTTTTTTGCATTCGTTTTGCTACTGCTTTCGTTCTTGATCCGGTGATATATTTCAGGCAACATCTCGGTTCGCCTCGAACAAGTTATAGTGCTAATATCGTTGTTCTTAAATCGTTGTATCCTGGGAAACAAGTGTCCTAACGATTCACTAGCACCGAGAGTGAAGGGCATAATTTGCTTTAAGGAAAATGTGATTGACACGTGCCTCGATTATTCATTTTGTTTTCGTTTATTTTATTTTCAGCCATCTACGGTGCATATTTTCCTACAAAATTAACACAGGCTCATCATCATCACCATCTATCATACACCACCATCATCAAAGTTCACCACCATCGTTCATCATCACCATCGTCAAGATACACCATCATCGTTGAACCCATCATCATCTGTTCCAGCCCCTGCTTTCTTCTTCCTCAAATCCAAAGAATCAATCAATAATTTCAAGAGTTTTCCCTCCATCCATGAGTACCTTTGAGGTAAGGAATGAAATCCATTGAAACTTTTACTCTTGTTTTCATGAAGGTTTGCTTACTTCCAACTCTCTTCTTTCAAGTCAAAGCCAAGATCATCTTCCCCAAGCTGTTAAGAAACGGAGCCGTCCAAACCTGCTAACAGAAACAAAGGAAGAGAACAACAAAGGTAACCTCCAAACAAAACTTGAACTTGGGGCTTGTATGACCTTCGGTGTAGTATTTCGGTATTTAAACGTGTTGGAAATTGCTAATTTAGAACTCGTACTTGTTGTTTGAAGTGCAGACTTCATGCTTGTATTTTTTGTTTTAAAAAATTGTACCGTTATGCTGCCGAAATTTACGCTCAAATATGTCAAGTTGAAACGTCAAAACTATGCTCGACTAATTTTTGGCTACGCCGTTGAGTGCTCCGTTGCGTCGAAAATTTCTGTTTTAAAACATCTATGTGCTCTCTTATATGTGTAGTGCATAATCATAGTCTCGGTATTCAATTTTGGTGTCGTTACGCTACTCGTTTTTATGCTCGAACATGGTCGCTCAAAAACTGGAATTTCATAAAAAACTGCTACTCAAAATTCCAAAATAATAACTTTAAAATCTCGAGTTCTAGAAATCATTTTGAGATGAAACTAGTGGCAAGTTAAACTTCATTGAGTGTACTATATTTTTATAAAATTTAGTAATTTTTCATCTGATAGAATCGGAGTTATGATTTATTTCAAAAAGTGTGACGTGCTGGAAAAATTATGTAATTTTAGTGTGGGTGAGGTAACTTCACTCGTCTATAACTTTCTGATAAAAAATTCCTTTTGAACTAAGACAAAAAGGATTATATTCTCTACATACTGTAGTTTTTAAATATAAAATTTTGATCATTTTTTTCTATTGTGTAAAAAGTTATGTACGTTCTAAAAGTAAGACAAAAACTGGGCGTTTTCTTTGAACAAGGAATGTGTTTCAAACATCTGACTTTCATGACACTTTTAACCATTTTCTGTTCGTTATCTCCAAACAATTTTTCATGCCAGTAAACTTAATATTACAAACGTTAAAAGCCCTAAAGTTTTAACTCGATCGGATTAGCGAATCAAAGGGAAACAACTCGCAAAAATAAAAGAAAATCACACAGTTTTGGGACACTAACTTTTTGAAAAATGTCAAAACTAAATACTGAAACTTTTAAAAGACTTATTGGATAGTATTATAATTACTTGGATAATTTTCTTTCACAAACCTTATTTGCTTTATATTTTTCTTTTATACCACAAACTTTAAGTCCTTTAAGATCTATTTTCGAGCAATAATTTTAGGATTTCATTAATAAAAATTCAATAGCCGTTTAAAGTAAAAGTTCGACAAAAACTCACGAGTAAGGAAATCTAAAGTACGAGGTTTAACGTCATCGATAAACTTACGAATCTTACTTCAGTCAAAAGTAATTAATGAAGAGAACATGAAAATATTGTGCTAGGGGAAGTGCTGCTCGAATCGAAGCTCGGATGATCACCACTACGCTCAAACTCTCAAATCGGTTTCAAAGTTTGTAACTTTTCTTAAAAGTTAACAAGGTGGATGTCATTACTGTATTTCCTTGAATGTTATATGAACTGTTGGTGTATTCCGAACTGAACTAAACAAGCACAAATCTATAACTAAGAACACAAGAAAACAATTAATTAAAGAGGCAAGCTTATGAATGATATTATATGTATCTTACGAGATACATAGTATGCGATTTCACGAAAGAGGTGGGAAGATGTAAGAGGGGATTGCACGTGGTAGTTGTTACCAGTGTCCCACATGATAATTATCATGCGATGTAGGCTGGAAGCGACAAGGGGATTGCATGTGGTCGGAGCAACCAGTGTCCCAAAATGAATCCAAATGATCTAAATGAAATGTTTATGATCAAATGATCATGATGGATGATATCTTATGAATATCATCGATGTTTATGAAATTAAGCTACTAATGAGATTACCATAAGACACCAAGTTACGAATGAGTACACACAAAGACTCCGTACGAACCTCCACAATCATCTACGCAAAAGCGTATGAACAATTCTTTAATAAAATACCAAGATAATTATATTTCGGCGTACTGTCAATCTGTATAACAGCGTGCAAGATGCTCATATGTGAGAAGTAGCTCGCGCCCCCCCTCCCCCCACCCTTTCTAATACCATTTCAGGTTTCAACTTCGAGGGGCCGGAGCAGTAGCAAGGATGACACAGAGTTCCCCAAGCTTTAATAAATTTGATGCATACATATATATTTATACTCATATCGAACTCCTCTAAAATAAATGCTTCACTCTTATGTTGGGTGAATTTATTCATATGCCGAGCAACAAACTCTTTAAAAGTTGCTCGATGATCTAAAATGTATGCTATCTTATAAACAACTAATCTTACTATAATGTTATAATCAAATTTTAAATAAACGGGCCCACACCTTTTTGTGTTTTATAAATCATTATTAACTGTTAAAACTTATATCTTTTACTCGATACTTTACTTTAAAAAAAAAAATTTAATTCGGGTTTTTAGTTACTAAGTGACAACTCTAATATAGAGTGTTAAAGCGATATAAGCTTCATTCCGGATTCGGGGCGTTACAATTATTTTTATTTATAGGGGTGAAATGTAATTAATGTTGCAGTCATTGCAATTCTCTTTTTACGTGTAATTCATTTGTTGACTTGCTGATGAAGATTAGATGGATGGTTATTGCTGGCGAAAACTAGCATACGTTGTCAAGCAGAGAGAAACAACCGAGTTGAGGGTATTGAACTGGCTAGCTAAAGTTGTCCTCTAAAATGACCAGCTGGAGTTGTATAGAGATGTTAAAAGAACCATTACCCACAGGGCTGACCCGTTTAAACCAAATAAAACAAGCTTTATGATTATTATTTTCAGAATTGTTTAAGTCAGGGTCATTTTGGCCCGGACCATTTAGTCGGAAGCCGTATGGGGCTGACCACCCCTGTTGGGTTAGGGTCTACCTTGTCACCCTTCTAATATTTGTTTAATTTAATTTTAATATAATTTTATTAATAATTTATTTTTGTTGTTATACATAGTTTAGAGGAAATAAGTTGAAAGAAAACATTTTGTTCCAATATGAATAAACATCACCAATCTACTAATTGAGAATTAACTCTCATCTCTCTATTTACTCTATACATTCTCAATTTATATGCAATGGACTATTTAATGTATCTTATATTATTTAATTTTTAATCTGACTCATTAGTTTTTATATAATTTGATTTTGACCTTAAGATAAAAAAATACCTAATATATTTATTATTTTTGTTAGAAAATAATATGATTAATTTTATTTTAGACAATAAATATTTCAAACATTTATTTAATTTGATTCATTATATTTACTTATAATCATGCTTTTATTTTTAAATTATAATATAATATTTTTCTAATTGTATAACATTTTAACGCTTAAGAAACTTAATATTATTTTATAATAAAATTTTATTTTTAATCGACGTAGTATGCTGGATTATACTCTAGTATTAAGTAATAGAGATGTAGAGTATCAAATAGTAAAGGTGAAAATTTGAGTCAAGCCTGAAGATAAGTATATATGGGCCTTTTTGGCCCGACTCATGTGGCATGTGGGCCTAATGGACATGCTGGAAAACATTCTAAAAAGAGTTTAAGTCCATATCCCAGCCTTATATGTCATTTTCTGGAAAGGTTAGAGTTTACCAAGCCTGGGGGTGAGAAGATCAGCAGATTTGTTGCTAAGTTTTGGGATATCTGCTGTATGTTGAAATCTGGGGATAGTGTTACAGATTTGCCACTGACAGGTCCTACAAATCAAAGATCTAATGTTGCCCATCCTGATGGCAACATTCCCTACAACATAATCCAAGTGAATGGTAAACCTTATGTGCTCTTTTCTCAGGATTTTGTGATTGATCAAATAGATACCTAGAATCAGATTAATGCATTAGTTCAACATCAATTGTTTTGGAGAAAGATCATTCCACTCCAACAGGGGGGGGGGAGAGGATCACCTGATGTTGGAGATGATGGAGCTGGTCCATCTAGACATGCTGGAGAGAATGATGCTCAGGCTGATACTGGTGTGGATAATGCTATTGCAGGTGGTCAGACAGATGTTAATAAAGAATTGGATGATGTTGTGAAGGATGCCATTGAAGCTGCTGTAGATGAAGCAGATGATGCTGCAATGCAAGCTGATGCAGAAGGAGAAATTCTTGAGGAAGACAATACTGATGGTAATGAAGAAAGTGCCGATGGAGATGATGCAATGAGAACCACACCAGACATAGATTCAGTTTCTCTTGAAACTGCTACAATTCTTGATGATATCTATGGTGTTAGTGATTGGTGATCAGATTGCTGATAGGGGGAGTTTCAGAAGTATGGGGAAGCAAGTGCAGACTATGTTGATGCAACCATTTTATTTGGCCCAGTCCTCCACCTTACTTCATAATTGGAACTTCTTTCTGTTATGTAATTATTATTTACTGCTTTTTATGTTTATCTGTTATTGGACAATTAGTTGATAGGATTTAAATTTATGTCATGTTGGATATTACTTTTGTTTGAACAATGTTTGGCCTAAGCACACTGCTGATGTGCATAATGATTTATGTTTGATTTGGTTAAGAATGGTTGTTCTTCGAAAGACTACTTTTTGTTTCTTTCTTGACACAAGTTCTGGTTGTTGTTTTTAACATCAGGTGTGTTGTAGTAGAAAGACCAAATTGGGGGAGTTTGTTGATGTTGTGAAGATGTTTCATATGTGACACAACATTCTGGACAACTTCAGTAATTTGCCCTTTCTTCTTACACTAACTCCGATTTGTTAGATGTTTCTTTTTATGTTTCTTACATTGCAGGTTGACGACATGGTAGTTATATGTCAAGCAATTGCAATTGTAAGAGCGAGGAATGAAAAGATATCATGGGTGGTTATCACAAGATCATGGAGTGGTGTGTGGAGACTTTCTAGGCTGTCCAAACCAAGCCTAGTGGATAGGACAATGCAGTTGGGATTGAATTCTATATACACACCGTGCATTGGACGACTTCAAGTGAGCAAGATCAATACTCAATTTATCTTCTCCAAATTTCAGAAGATAGTATCCGAGACACAACCTTGAGTGCTTAGTACATCTAGGAGTGTGAGAGTCGATGCTATTTGTTCGTGTTGGTCGAATGTATTCCAACATTCCTATCAATATTGTGTTTATCTAAATAACGTGTATGTTAGGTTGAATAAGATCGCTAGTCATACGTGTGAAAAAATTATTTTGTGAAGTGTGTTTTTACACTATATCTTTTGGGGTCTTGTAAGAGGTCCTTGTTTGTATCACTACTTGTTATAGTGAAGTTTTTAGCCATGAGACTCGTACAGTCTGAATAAAGACTATACACAATTTTGAAATCCTTTGCAAAATATTTTCTTTTTTAAGACTTCCGCTGTAATATGTGTTGTTTATGTTGCATAACATTTTTAACAACACTCTGAAAATCACTCACATACACTTTCAGTTATTTTCCCAAAGAGTTAATTATACCAAATCCCCTCCGGATTTGAAAATGTCGCGGTAAAATCCCTTATGTGGTTTAAAAATTACACAAGCCCTCTATGATTTATTAAATCAAGCATATTATTCATTTTTTTTTCTAAAAATAGATTAATGATTTTATCTATTTTCTATGTATCCCATTATGTCATTCATAGTATAGTTTTAAAAACTTCAATATTTAAAAAAGCAAGATATGATAAATAGAGGAAATAAATAAAACCTTTAACTGATTTTTGACAAATTAAAAGGGTGAATTCACTTGATTAAATAAAGCGCAAGTGAGTTTCGTGCAATATTCATATCATGGTGGTAAGCTAGAACTCAGGAAAGAGATGACGATCAGGATCACTAATATATTTGAGACGAGAATCAGATTGCAGATCATATTGCAAAGTTACATGTGAGCAACTTGGCTTGGGTGTAATCCGCCTCTCATTAGTGATTTATTGTATAAAGGATCTTACTAGGAAATAGTTTCACACTCATAGATAGCGGTTTATGAGAATTATTTTCGCGATGTGAAGTAATTCTTTTGTAGAGGAGTTACCTTTTTCGCTCGACTAGGAGGTTTTGCCCTAAGGAGGATTTGTCCCCAACGAGGTTTTACTGGGGCTGCGGCTTCTAGATCGACATGTGATCTTATAGCTCTAGTTTTTCTTTCTTTTTTATAGGATGTCTTAGTTCTCCATACCACGAGGGGATTTCGTGTAACATTTTCAAACTACAAGTGAGTTTCATCCAATTAACCCCTTTCCCAAAAGTCATACTCCCTCTGTCTGGCACTTGATTTTTCATTTACTGTTTGCATGATATTTAATGTAAGACTTATTTATTAGTATTTGAGAGGATAAAATAGTTTTTAGTTGAAGGTATTGTAGACCTTTCTACTTTATTATTAAAGTAAAAGAGAGGATAAAAGAGTTTTTAGTGTGCAAAATGTACTAGCATGAGATGTAATTTTTAAGATGTTGGGAGAATATAGTTATAAATGACAATGTTATTTATTGTCATTTATGAAGAAAAAAACAAGTATGTGATGACCAAAATGAAAAATGAGAAATTGAGTATGAAACGGAGGGAGTGACTTTTAGGGAGCACAATTATTTAATAAAATGAATATATTATTAAAGAATACAAATTATACAATATTTCACAAATCCAACATTTATAATATTTTTCATCAAAAGTACATACTCTATCGTAATATATCAATAATTTTAAAAGACAACTTTTGGAATTATATAATTTTCTTCAAATAGCGCAAGTATTGGAAGAAACCATTTCAACACAAAGACGTACGTGACAATTTATGTCTGTTAGTCACAACACATTACTATCACCATAAATTATATGACAAACTTTAATGATATATATATATATATATATAGAGGCACATTTTTTATAAGACGATTTAGTATATATAATTTAGGCATGATGCTTTTACATTTTGAAAGGAATGTACGATTAATTTGATGAATTTTTGTCTTTGTTATATCTAAGCTAGCACTAGGGACGGCCCTATTCATGGGTCAAGGGGGGCACTGGCCCCCCCAAAATTTTGAAAATTATTATGGATTATAGATATACTGTGTGCTCATAATGCAATTTTAAAATTATACAACTTGTTATATTGAAATATGCAATTTATTTACGCTAAATCGTGCAACTATTTTTTCATTTTAATAGTTGTTTCAGTGTAAACAAATTGCATCTTTTAGTATAACAAATTGCATAATTCTAAAATGCATTATGAATGCATGGTGCATCTGAATATATATAAGATTTAGCCTATTAGTTGGGTCCCCCTCAACAAAATTCCTGCGTCCGTCCCTGGCTAGCACCATGTACCATACACTACTACACATTTGAGCTTGGAGAGCTCCACTTGGACAACTTTTTTTTTCCGAATAGCTCTCCAAGTGGTACCTTGGAGAGCGGTTCTATTAAAAAAAAAAAGTTAAAAAAAACCGTTGTCAAGAAAAAAACTTAGACAATGGTTCATAACTCATTTGTCAGTAAAAAATATTTGGAGAGCGGTTTTGAACCGCTGTCCAAGGTAAAACTTGGAGAGTGATTCATAACCGCTCTCCAAGTGAATTAATTTTTTTTTTGTAAAGCTTGTATTTTTTGTTTTATTTTTTTTTTTTGTAAATTCTTTTTATGTACAATTCAAATATTTTATTCTTTAAATTCTCGTGTTATTTATTTTTAATATTCATCTTATATAATGAGATTAACACAAACCCTTATGTAAAACTTGTTCATAATATTAAATTCATAATATTACACTTACGAACTTGTATCACTATTAATTCTTATAAATTAATACCTATAATATTTAATATTCTTATAAATTAATTCAATTTTGTCTAAGTATTACTTATTTAGATAGAAAAGTACTATTACTTGTTTAAATAGAAAAATATTACTTGTTTAAATAGAAAAGTATTACTTGTTTAGATAGAAAGGTATAACTTGTTTAAAGAAAAGTATTACTTGTTTAGATGAAAAAGTATTACTTGTTTAAAGAAAAATATTACTTATTTAGATAGAAAAGTATTGCTTGTTTAAATAGAAAAGTATTATTTGTTTAGATAGAAAAGTATTACTTGTTTAAATAGAAAAGTATTACTTGTTTAGATAGAAAGGTATAACTTGTTTAAAGAAAAGTATTACTTTGTTTAGATGAAAAAGTACTACTTGTTTAAAGAAAAATATTATTTATTTTGATAGAAAAATATTAATTGTTTAGAAGGAAAAGTATTACAAGTTTAAAAGAAAGATAATTAAAAAAAAGTACAAGTAAAAAATAAAATTTTAATTTAATTTAATTTAATTTAAATTTATATAAAAAAATTATTATATAAAAATGTGATTGAATTAATAAATAAGATAATTGAAATAAAGAATTTTAAAAAAAATTGTAAGAAAAAACGATTTTTAGAACATATAGAATTAATTTCATTAAGTAAATTAAATTCAAAGTTAAAGCCTTTTGAATTTGAAATTGATCCCCGCTTAGGCGCCCAAGGTCCCGTGTTCGGTCCCCCATGGGAGTGAATAATTGTCTCAATTAATTGGGAGACTTGGTGGCTTATATTTGAGATGCTTGGTTGGTCCGTGCCTAAAAATCAATTTTTAAAAAAAAAAAAAGTTGTAGTTTTTTTTAAAAAAAAAGTGTTGTAGAGCGGTTAAAAACCGTTGTCCAAGTGTATATGCTTGGATAGCGGTTGAAAACCGCTCTCCAAGTGAACCCTTGCAATGCGGTTAAAAACCGTTTGTCCAAAATCTTGATTTCTTGGACAACGGTTTTTTTATCACCGTCCAAAGTTGACAATATTTTTTGGAGAAGTTGTTATAACCGCTCTCCAATGTCATTTTTCACAGCTGTCCAAGCCCAAATGTGTATTAGTGATAACATACAACTACAAAATGAGTTTAATTATATGATTTAACTTTTAACACTAGCTTTGAATTCTATTTAAAACTGTAGTTTTTTTCAAAATTTTGAAATATTATATATAACGGTCAACTTTTCATTTGTTAATTAATGGGGTTAATTGGATCGATCTTGTAAATTTTTGTTGTTATAAATTACCTGAATTTAATTTGCTCAAATTTTGTCCTTGTAATTTGCTAATTGTTATTACCACATTAATAAACTCGTTGTATATATTGTATAAATAAGGAGTTAACTAGTAAGTGAACTCACATATTGTATTAGAAATGGCACTCCAATATTTTTTTACATCATCATCCTCAATTCTCTTTCTTATCTCCATCTCTTCTTTGGCCCATGCACATTATTCACAAGATAGTAGTGATGATACTCTATCATCAGCCCTTGATTTCATCAAGAAAAATATGAATGGAGCTCATTATAATAAAGGCCTAAGTGAGTTAATTAATTTTCTACTTTATTTATTTATTTTTGGTATATATTGAATGAAATTAATGGTTTGTCACATACGTATATGCACAGATACTAGAGTTCATCCTCCTTCATCTGGCCAAGAACCCACAGGAGCACCCTAAATTACACCCTCCATTAATTATAATGATGGTAATTAATTTGGTTTACATTTTAGTTTTAGCTAACAAATTAATATATTTATTTGTATGTGATTTTAAATTATTTAGGGTTCGAAAGATGAATTGATTATTATTCGAATCCCAAAAAAACATCAATACTACAGAGCCTAGAACATTCGATCAATCATAATTAAAGTAAATTAAAGATCTATAAATTTAAGCATTGTTCGACTTCATATGATTTCTAATCATTTAAAAATAGTTTTAAAATCATAATTTGAAAAATTATTATACCGTTAATTAATTGCTTTGAAATTCTACATAAAACTTTGGAAGTTAGTACTATTTATGATATTTTTAATAACGCTAAGGATGGATTCAAAAAAAAAAAAAAAAAAAAAGGCTACAGATACATAATTAATTCACCTTATCAAACACGTCATAATTAACGTCATCTAAATTACAAATTATGTGAAATGTCAAACTGACATAGAAAAATAATGGGAGCGAATTGGTTTTACGTACAATAGTATTAGTTCTTGTAAACAATATGAATTGAGCTCATAAAGGCCTAAGTGAGTTAAATAGGGAAAATTAATTATTAATAGGTATATAATTTGGGTTCAATTTATTAATAGGAACAAAATTGGATTGCATATAAAGTTAAAGTTGCACACGAAAGTACAAATGTATATACTTATATACAATCATTTTGAATCTATTAATAATTTGTAATTTTAAAATGTACCTATCAGTAAGTCTCCCAAATAAATAATCACATGATTTTCTACTTTATTTATATTTATATCTCATACATATATGCACAGATACTAGAGTTCATCCTCCATCTGGCGAAGAACCCACGAGAGCACCCTCAATCGCACCCTCCATTGATTATAATGATGGTAATTTGGTTTACATTCTAGTATCTAACAAATTAATATATATGTTTATTTGTATGTGATTTTGAATTATTTAGGGTTCCAAAGATGAATTAATTATTAATTCGGATCCCAAAAAAACATGGAATAATTATTATGGGTTACAAAATTTTGAATCAAGTAATTAATAGATATAAACTTTTTAAAAACTTACTAACAAGTACAAAGTAATTGCACATATGCAGTCGAAGTTGTTTAGAATATGCAAATGTACCTATTTATGTGCAATCTTTTTATACCTATATACTTATTAGTAAATTTTGAATAGTCAATACAGAGCCTAGAACATTCGATATATCAATAATAATTAAAGTAAATTAAAGATCTACAAATTTAAGCATTGTTCGACTTCATATGATTTCTAATAACTATTTTTAAAACCAAAACAGATAAAATATGATAGATAAATATCAAACGTTGCCTTACGTTTATGGGTCTTTTTAGAGCATCCACAATGTAAAATCCAATGGGTGTTTAACAATTGGATGGATGAAAGTTGGTGTTTAACACCATTGCGAGTGTTCATTGGATTGGAGAGAGAGTGAGATGAAGTCATGGTGGACCCATAAATAGTGAATGGATGGATGAATAATTAAATGAACCATTGTGAGAGTTTGTTTAAAAAGTTAAATATTTAAAAGTAGATGATGTAGAGATGATGTGGAAGAGAGAGTGGATGGATGGATGAAAATTCATCCGTCCATTACGGATGCTCTTAATAGGGGCGATATTAGGTACAACTTATATCGTACATCACTAACAATAGTACAATAGTATTACTCCCTCCACACATATTCCAAAAATCATCGACTTCTTTTTCTGCTCATTTCATTATTTAAAATTTCGTTTTGCTTGTTGCTATCTATTACAAATATTTATTTGCTAGATATTGGTGCGGAATTTAAATGAGACGAGGGATAAATCAAACAATCTCTTGCATCGACTTGGTCACCTTTGACGGTGCCGACCAGCCCACTTTTGGTGGGAAACTTTACACAGAAATAAAAAGTTGAGGACGCAGCCTCGAATTCATGTTCAAAAGGCCTCCCGAGGAACCCATTGTAGGAGCTCGGGAGGTCGACAACTAGGAAATCTAAAAGCCTAGTGGCCCTAACTTCTTTATTCAAAGTGGAGACTAATTCTACAGCAAGTCGGATCATCCCCGTCGGCTTTACTGTTGCATCCCCGAATCCTTTCACGACGTGGTCGCATGGGGTGATATATGCGTCGTAATCTCCGAGCTGATCCTGGGTCTTCTTGAATAGTATGTTGCAGAAGGCTCCTCCATCCACTAACAAGCGGCATACGGTGGTGCCCATGATATTGGCTCTGATCACAAGGGGATCGGCGTTGGGGTAGACTACTCCGGCCTTGTCCTTTTCGCCGAACTCGATTGTGTTGGACTCCTCTCCTACTGTGAAAATGGGTAGCACCATTTTCCTGGCGTTCTCAATTTCCCCTATCTCCGCCTTCAGACGCCTTTTGGATGAGGCGGTTGTAGAAAGTCCCCCTACTGTTCCGAGCGGGGATAGAGTATGTATCACGCGACCTCCCACGTCTTTGGGCATGGGCGGTACTGGCCGTTCTCCCTGGCCGGCATTCCTCGGAGCATCTTCGGCTTGAGGGTTCGCTTGTTGGCGACCTCTTTGGGCTTGCTCTTGGTTCCTTTGAGGTCGTTTGACGAACTCATCCAATATCCCATCCTCGTACAACCTCCAGAGCTGTGGGAGCAGATCCTTGCACTCGCTGGTATAATGTCTGGTTTGCTCGTGGAAGGCACAATACTTGTTGGGGTTTGCCTTGCCCTTTTTCTTTATTGGCTGAGGTGGGAGGAGTAGCTCTCGGTCCTTGATCTGATTGAACACGTTCCCTGGAGTCATGCCCAAAACTTCCATCAACTTTACTGGAATGCTTTCTTCGAAGGGCTTGAAGCTGACCGGAGCCTTATAGTGATTGCTGGCTTTCTTGGAGCTTTTCTTTGTATTGACGACCTCCCTGTCGTCGGAGAGTCTCGCCTCCAGCAACTCGGAGGCGTGGATGATGTCGCTCGCCCGCCTCCGGAAGTCGTTATAGTTGATTGGATACTCGGTGGTCATCCGTCGCCATAGCTTAGTACCCTTCTTGAGTCCTTGTACAGCCCCGAGCACCTTTGCCTTGTCCCCGATGGGATCTCCCTCCAATGTGAGCTTGTCGATCCTTTAGATGTAAGATCGATCAGATTCATCATCTGCCTGCTGCGTGTTCATGAGTCACTGCTTGGTCACAGGTCGCGGAGCCAAGGCCGTGAAATAGATCAGGAATTGCCTAGAGAGCTCGGTGAACGATTCTATTGAGAAAGGCGGCAGTGAGGTGAACCATTGGTGAGCCTGGTCGCTCAAGGTTAAAGAAAACAACCTGCACTTGGTAGCATCTGTGGCTCCCATGGAAGCCATGTAAGAGTTGTATTTGGCCACGTGGACCCTTGGGTCCGTGCTTCCGCTGAAGCGATCTAGAGCCGCTGTGTTGATTTTCCTTTGGGTAGGAGCCAAAGTGACTGTTGTCCCGAGGGGGGAGTCTGGAATGATAAGGTCGTGGTCCGCTCCTTCCGGGTTGCTCTGATTTTCAGCTCGTTCGAGAAGTCGCTGGACCGTTCTGGCTAGTGCATCAATTTTGACGTCGCGATGATCCTTGGGAGAGAAGGTCGCCCGTGGGTTCCCTTGGTGGATTGCTGACCCTCTCGGTAGCTCGTTGTGGTGTAGATTCAGGGCCATGACCAGGTCTCGCTCTATCTGGTCGGCGCGACAGGGCTGAGATTGTGCCTCGTTTTCAGAAGCCATAGGAGCCTTTTGGATCTCTTGTTCCCCAAGTCGCTCGAACACGTTACCCGACCTCGCCGGCCTTTCCAGGAGCCTGCGATTCTGAATGATGGCGTGCTTCGCTGGATCGTATGCCAATTGGCCGGTGGAACGCCCCTTCTCGATAAGGGCATTCTTGCCCTTAGAGGCCCCCGGATTGGGTGCCGCTTTCTTGGCAGTTGGCTGTTCATCTTCCTCGTTGAAGACGAGGTGCTTTTTGTTGAGGACGGCCAGGACGGCCTTCGCGTCCTCCGGCGTGTGAACGAGGTTCCGCCAGTCAGGGGTGGCCTTTGGGCTGCGAGCTCATAGAGGCTTCCACACCATCGCGGTTGTCGGTCTCATTCCGGGGGTTGTTACCTTGATTGATCGCCATTGCGGATTTGGGTCTAGGGCAACATAATAATTCAAATGAGATCAAGCAAGTAACAGACGACGATTATGAAATAACACAATGAATTTGGTTACCCAGTTCGTCTTTTGAATAAGACTACGTCTGGGGGCGCCCAAGCCAGGAGTATTTCACTATATTTTCTGCCTAGAACACTACAGTTTTCCGTGTGTTTACAATGAGAGTTACATGTGGTATTTATAGGCCTGAAATTAGGGTTTTCCTCCTTCGTGGGCTTCTCTTTGTGGGCTTGCCAAGCTCTTGCCGCCGAATCTAGGGTTTCCTCGGCTGAGTCCGTGATTTTCACATCCGGATGCACTTGCCTTGCTTACCCCGCGATATTCGCGCTTTCCGTTATTCGTATCTTTGCTAATTATAACCGCTTGAGGTCGCTTCTGACTTGCAGCCTTCCTCAAGGTCGCTGGCGACCTTCTTCTTCTCCAACTGGTGTGCAACTTTATCTACTTCATGAGGAAGTCGCTCTACGACCTCCCGCTTCCCATCAAAGTCGCTTCTATTAACCACTTCACCCGGTAGGAATATTCCACGGTACAACAATTGTATTGCAACTTATGTATCCATTGGATGAATAAAATCAGAAACTTTGTCCCCCTACTTGCGTTATGGTTTACTATTTTTTTTTATTAGAAAAATAATTGTATTAAATGGAGTACAAGAGGTATTCCAACTCATACTCCAACTGGGAAAATTACAAAGATATCGATAACTATATAAGACACCTACATGTTTCCATCTCAATTTCCCGCTCATTTTTCTGGTCCGTTGGATCTTCATCGATTGATCTTGGCCCTTCAGTTTTTCTATTCTGTGTTTAATATATTTATTTATTTATATATATAATACTTATATTATAGGACGACTTTTCATACGATAAGGTAACTTCTCCTGGCAAGTTAATACCGTCTGGAGTTGAAACAATTGATGTTGATCAAGCAAGTTCAGGTGTTAATTGACAATTTCTCGATTGTGGTTCTACTAGCGATTCAAAGAAGAAGACAAATTGTGTTTGCATGAGTGCATTTGACTATTTTATGTCTTAGTTTTTTATGGTACTTTTGCAAAAGACAATCTTGGTTATGTTTTAGTTTTATTTTTTTTAATAATAATTGTGATATTTGCATATTATGAAATGATTTTGGTGTTTAATTTTTTCTCCAATTATCATATTATTAAATCTATCATTAATATTATTTATTGTTGATAATTCATAATTGTCTATTAATAAAAAAATTGTAGTTCTTTACGTTTTAATATTTGAATATTTTCGGTAATATTTTATAGGAAATGTATTACTTTTTTTAAAAAATATCTTTTATCTTATCCGTAATGTATATTTTGAAATGTAAAACTTATCAAATCGCAATAATCATATAAAGTCTTATCAAGGATCTAATACTAAAAATATTATCAAGATTTAGTTAAAGTAAATTATTATTATATATAAATAAATTATTATAGTTTATGTAACAATACATATGACGATATAATTTTTTTAAGATTATGCTCAACATAAAAATATTAGATAACTTATATGCATAAGTATATATATATTTGTCACTATTTATAATAATGTACTTACGAATTATGTGCTGTAAATTTCTTAAAGTTTAATAGAAAGATTATGGCGAATTACATATACTTTTTAAATAAAAGCTTATACTGTATTTAATTTTTTTTTTTTTTTAATATTGCACAAATATATATACTTTAATAGATACATATCAACATTAAAATATAAAACTTATACATATTGTAAGAGTTTGAATTACAAATGGTCCCATAACTTTGGTCTCAAATAAATTTAGTCTCATAAGTTTTTTTGTCGTTGATTTAGTCCCAATATTTTTGACAATGTCCAATTTTAGTCCCAAATCGATCGGAACAATGTCATTTTGCCATTTTAATTTGTGGTTTTTTTACGGATGCTGTAACTGGTCTGCCACGTGTATTTTTCTTTTTATTAGTTGAATTTTAGGCATAATTAAAATTTAAAACTTAAAATTAAAATATAATTGACGACAAGAATTAGTCACACACAATTAAAAATACACGTGACAGTACAAGTGATAGTCCAGTCACAACATCCGCTCGAAATCCCCAAATTGAAATAAAAAAATGACGTTGTTCCGATCGATTTAGGACCAAAATTGGACATTGTCAAAGTTATTGGGACTAAATCGACGACAAAAAGATTTATGGAACTAAATCTATTTAAGATCAAAGTTATGAGACCATTTGTGATTCAAACTCATATTGTAATGTCTAAAATTAATGATATGATTTTTCTTTTAACAAATCAATATTGTTATTAATAAATTTAAATAATTTATAAAAAAACATTACTTTGGTTTAAAATTTATATTATTACGAACATAAAATTAGACAATATAAAAAATTATAACGTTTAATTAATATTTTATAAATAATATAAAATAATATTTTATCATTTAAATAGGTGACAAAAATGACTGCGATAGCATGAGTGCAGTACTAGTTCTATTTAACACATGTTTAGTGATCCTTTTTAGTATGTATCTATCTCGATGGCATTACAACTCCACAACACTTCATAGGATCATTAAGCCAATCTGGAAACAAATGATTTCTAACACTAGTTAATTTAGTCGACAACCAAGACCACATCCATGTGCTTTGAAGGGATAGAACCCAAAATGATCCCATAATTTTTTGCCTTTTTTAAAATGGTCTTGAAAAAAGTTTGATGCTCGAAATTAGTCCCAATTTTACGCGAAATGTACCATTTTCGTCCCAAATTCGCAGGAATTGATGAAACGACGTCGTTTTTTTATCATGTGTCTTACATGTGAGCATTCCATTTGGAGATTTTCAGCTGAAATTCATGACAAAAAATGATGTCGTTTCATCAATTTCGGCGAATTTGAGACTAAAATTGTACTATTCACCAAAAAATGGGACCAATTTCATACAACAAATTTTTTTGGGATAATTTAAAAAAATATGAAAAGTTATGGGATAATTTAAAATTCTATTCCGTGCTTTGAATTCATCTAGTACCTTAGGGACGGAGGACATTATATTATTGAAGAATAAATCATTTCTACAACTTCATAATTTCCAAACTGCACCAATAAAAAAAAGTAGAGTTATAATTCTCCTTTCATCTTTAACAAAATTGCACCAACTACATAATTCTCCTAATTTCCAATCTGCACCAACTCCATAATTTTACTATATGGAACCTAGACAATTCTAAAGCATTTTTCTATCTTTTTTCCATGTGAAAAAAATTGATCCGTAATTTTCAATACAAGTCAATCATTATCTTGCAAGAATATCAGTTAATTTTCCAATATTAATATTGTCATGAGCAAAGTAAATGATCATACGTATTTTTTTCTGAATGTGCGTTAGAGTTATGTCGAGTTGCTACTATTTAGCATCTATATATCCTATTATACAAAAACTCATATTGGAGGTACATGAGATCGGTACAACTGTATTATTGGAAAAAAGAGGGTGCACCTTCATATTTGTACCTCATGACAAAATAGTATCAGTTAATTGTAAATGCGAATAGGCTGCTGAGATGCATGAATTGTGTACGACGTCGTTTAGGGGCACATTTTTGGCATATGAGGTGTAAAATTGGTCCCATAAGTTTTGTCTTCCCCCCTCAAAGTCCTAAAAATGCGCCCCAAAGCGTCGCACTTTATATTTCCAGCGACTTTACGACTACAATCAGACCAATTAAAGAGTTAACGGGATTAAGGTGAAAACCCAAATGTCATGAGATCAAAATAGATTTTAACTCATTTAGAGAGCTAGGAACACCAATTTGTAAACCGTCTTTAACTCTGCCCACAAAAATCTGCTGCATTAATACTTAAGAAGAAAGTACAGCGAAACAGGGTTGCATACAATTTACTTGAATTGCGTATATATAATTTTAATGATTTCACTACAACTATAGAACTATCTAGAAAATTAGTGGTAGAGAATTTTTATAAATAATTTCAGAGTTTTATATGCAGATAATAAGGGAGGTCAGGATGACCTCCTCTAATTGTCGGATCAAACTGATCTTACACCTTTCATTAGAAAGGTGGGCATTATAAATAAGAGAGGAGTTTTCATCGCTAGAATTAGGAATACTTCAAACCAAAATTTATCAAAGACATAACACGATTGGAAAATATATACTTAGTCTTGGTTGGCAAGGGAGATCTTGTGATGTCTCAAAACTAGAGCGATAAAACTTGAAAAATGGTTCACAGAGTATCTTCTCATATGAAATGCTTTAGGTGACTATCGATCACCAAAATTATATATATATCACGGTTTAGCTCAATTACAGTGTTATTTGTGTCTACAAGCTAGCATCAATAGCTATTCACGAATATGAGTCTCGACTACAAGATGATTAAAACTGAGAGTCTCGACTACAAGATAATTAAAATTGAGCATCGATTTTTTATCCTTGCATGGCCAATAATTTACAAGTATTTAGCGTTTAGCGGAAGTGGGAATGAAAAGCAATACCGGAGTCCAGAGAAGATAAAGATTTCTTCAACATTACTTTTAACAATTATATTCTCGCCTTCTCTTACCTGAATCCATTCACGTTAATATTTTAAATATATTAAGGCGCAACAGTTTATAGAGGGCACACAAATAGTATACTTTCTCGGTTACACCAAAAATACTTATAATTGTTGCAGGAGCCTTAGATATCGGGATAAGTTCCTTGTGGCTATCTCCAATAATATAATCGATCTCCAACCAGAGGCGGATCATGCTGTTGAGAGGGTATCAGGGACGGTTCTTCTAGGGGCTGCACCGGGCTCCATCCGGTGCAATCTCCCACTAATCTGTTATATATCGGTATATAATATATGAATAAAATTTAATACACGAATTTAAGTCCAACCTAATATTATTTTTTATTTAATTTACAAACCACAATCTAAAATTAAACTCATCCACACACTCTCTATTCAATTATTAAACTAAGATACAACTTTATATAAATTTATTTTCCTGATCTATTGTGGTTCTCCTTTTTTTTTCTTATTACAATTTAATTATAATATTAAAATTCAAGAATTTCATCCATAACAAAAATTTTATTTTGTTGTGTTTCTCCTTTTTTTTTTTTTTTTTTATTACAATTTAATTATAATATTAAAATTCAAAATTTTCATCCATAACAAAGATTTTATTTTCTTTTTCTTATTACAATTTAATTATAATATTAAAATTCAAAAAATTCATCCATAACAAAGATTTTAAAATTCAAAATTTTCATCCATAACAAAGATTTTATTTTCTTTTTCTTATTACAATTTAATTATAATATTAAAATTCAAAAATTTCATCCATAACAAAGGTTTTATTTTATTGTAATTTTGGATGTGCTTTCTTGTGCTCTCTCGCCTAAACATTTGGAGTTTAATTATCGGAATATGGTTCTATTTTTTTCATTTAGTACTTTTATTTATTTAATTTGTTCAATATTAAATATCTACATTGTTCTCTCAAATTTTGTCCTTTTTTTTTGAAAAATATGTATGAGTAAATTTATTTTTATTTGTTATATTTTGTGATAACGATAAATTTTTGGTCACTTTAATATTAGAAAAAGAAAAATTATAAATGTGATAATGTATTTTTTTTTTATCGGAAAATGTGATAATGTATTAACATGAGTTAAATGGGATATTTTTTTAAACCGATACATGTTTCTTGAAATGATTAAAAAAATATGAGTGGGTCTCATCTTCATCTGGGTGCACCGTGTAGTGCATTTTAAAAGCGTGCAACAATACAAAACAAAAATGTACAACTATTCCAAACGAAAGACGTGTCTATGTTACCGTATTTAATAGGGAAAAATTACTTAAAAGTCTTTATTTTGTAAAGGTGTTCTTTTTCTTGGGTCTTTAAGAACTTTTAGTATTACTGTTAGGTTATACCCTTTTACTCACCATATTTTCGGTCCCCACCCAACAAATTAAAATCTCACTACATCTCTACCTTCTCATTATCTTTATTTTTCACCGCCCCCAACACGCCATCCAAAAAAACCTAAATTTTACCCGATCTACCTGCCGCGCCCTATCGATTTCTCTGCGCAATCTCCCTGATTCCTCTTTCCCGATCGCCGCCGTTGTCTTCGTGATTCTTCGCTTTTAAAACCACCGCCAGATCTCTCTGTTTGAATTCAAATTCAAATTCCTCGAGATTCATCAGTAAAAGAACTAAGGCGTCAATGGCTGAGATCGTAACTCCGAAGAGCAACGGGAAAATAGTTAAGGTGTTTGACACGGAGGAAGATCTGGCGGTGTCAATTGCCAAATATGCCGCCGACCTATCCGAAATTAAGTTAAAAGAATAGTGATGTTATGTTTCTATTAATGAAATAATTTGGGTATTTGGCTACAAAACATTTCTTGACGTCTAGCAAATTTTTTATATATATCAACAATTTGATAATGTTTCATAAAAGTATCTAATCATATATTTAAATATATATTATACAACTTAACTCTTCTTTTTGTTTCTTATATCAACAATTTATAGATCTGTTAGCATATTTTTAAATTTTGCATAATAATTGATTTTTTTTTATTTTTTGAATGGTTACAAATGATATTTTGAATGGTTAAGGACGATAATTTGGTCGATCTCAGGAGAGAAAAAATATGGAGCAAGTAGAGAAATAAAGAGATTTCTGTATTCCCTTTTTAATTTTTTTGTAATTTTTTATTGATGTGCAATTTTTAATATTATATTATTGCGGGTGTGCATTTTTTAATTTTTTTTGTGGGTGTACAACTTTTACGGGCATGCAAAATTAAAAAAATAATTAAATAAAAGGACAGATGATGAAAAAAAATTTGGGGTGTGCATAATTTTTTACGGGTGTGCAGAATTAAAAAAAATTATTAAATAAAAGAAAAGATGATGAAATTTTATTTTGAAGTGTGCAGAATTTTTTATGCATGTGCATAAATTTTTACGGGTGTGCATAATTTAAAAAATTAATTAAATAAAAAGATAGATAATTAAAAAGATAAAATTTGGGGGTGCAGAATTTTTTACGGGTGTGTAGAATTATAAATATTAATTAAATAAAAGGACAGAAGATTAAAAAATATTGGGGTGTGCAGAATTTTTATTTTTCACGAGGTGTGCAAAAAGGTTAATAATGTACAATTTAACATATATACGAATGTGTAATTTTTTTAAAAATTAATTAAATAAATGATTAAAAAAGTTGGGGTGTGCATAATTTTTTACAAGTGTGCAGAATAATATCAAATGTAATTTTTTTGGGCTGATTTTTTATTACTAATAAAAAATTATTAAATAAAATGACAGATAATTGAAAAAAAAATGGGCTAAAAAATATGCACATTACCATCAATTTCAATTTTAGAGTAAGGATTTTGGTCCAGTTTTAGAGTAAGGATTTTAAATATAAGAATAATTTGGACATTTTGGTCCAATTTTAGCATCTTAGAATAAGGATTAAAAAGTAGTGGACCTTAGAATACAGATGCTTTATAAATGACACCTTAGAATAATTGCTCCTATTAATAGTTACACTTTTATGTGTAAATAAGTCACACTTTTCAACATAACAAGTTGCACGCTTCTAAAATGCACTGTGAATATACAATGCACCCGGGTGCATACAAGACCTAGCCAAAATATATTGAGCAGCATATGATTTTGTTTTAACTAAATATTATTTATTGATAGAAAAATAACATATTTTATAAATGAACACCAATCTTTTGAAATATATTTTTCTAAAAATATAGATAAATTCGAACTTAATTATTGATGATTTTTATATTTTGAAATCTCATATGACACCACCTAAATTAATATATTAAAAAAATGCTATATATAAAAACAAAATTTTAATGTGACCAAACTTTAAAAAAATTCTCAGTCCACCCCGTCGTTAAATCTTAGATCCATTCCTGGAGGGTATGCAAGTGCATACCCTCAATTTTGCCAAATAATTAGGGAGAAGAACATTCCACTACAAAGTCACCCAAAAATTACAACCAGATACAAAGTGCAGAAAAAATCTGCACTTTAGTTCAAATTTGAACTATAGTACGGTGTACTTTAGTTCAAATTTCTGCACTTTATACCTGGTTATAATGGTATCTTAAATCTTGTATCTAACTGTAATTTTCTCAAATAATTACTAGTATGTGTATAGTATTTAATTAGTTAGTATTTTGATTTTTGGGCTATAAAATAATATATTTCACTTTTGATAAAACAACACGAGCATGTCTTTGTGTGAGACGGAGCATAATTTGAGAATGATGTTTTAACACATTGGAAAGGAAAGATGTTAATTTATGCAAATTTTTGAACCATCTCACTGTGAGTCCGTCCCGCACAAGTTTTTGCCAATACTTTTTTGTTTGTATTTTTTTAAATTATATATTTTCAAGTTCTAGATTGTTTATGACAAAGTCTTGTATGCACCCAGGGCCACGTGCACTCCATAATTTATTTTAGAAACTTGCAAATTGTTGCCTTGATTTGAAACTTCTGACATTACCCTAAAACTTGCAACTTTGTTTTTAAAAAAACATAGTTGCATGTTTTAGTGTAACAATGTCGCAAGTTTTTAACAAATATGCAAGTTTTTAACATTATCGTGCACAATGTGCCTGATGAGACCACTCATTGTTTATATTTATGTTTATATTACTCATTTTTTTAGAACTTCCTTAGCATATTGAATGGTATGATTTAATTTTTTTTCTAATGTTTTCATAATTGTGCACACCCTGTTTTGAATTTCTGGATCCGCCACTATCTCCAACTACTGGAAAACTGTAGAATTGAAAGAAAAAGGGCAGGGGTAACTAATGACAGATTTTATCACCAATTCCATAAAAGAGTCCACTCTTTCCTATCAACAAACTCATAGATTTTAAGTTAATTCGACCTGAATTTAGGATTAAGCACCAAAACTTTAGGTGGAGACAGCGGCAAAATCAGAGCAGAGAGTACAACATCAGCGAAATTACGAGTCTAAAATATTTACCGATATTAGGAGACTGTGAGTGATAGGAATCGGAAATGGTGGGCGCCTCCACTTGGAGAGACGGTCGGTGAGGGCACGGTGCTGCGACCCTTCTGCCTCCTCGTACTGGGTAGGGTTTCCTCGAGGTGTACGCTCACGATGGCGTACGGAGAGCATTGGGAGGGAATAGCAAATTATATTAGGATGCATTTAGGAGAGTTAATAGCAAAATTTGATAATTCTATATTTGTCTTAAAAAAAGAGTTTACAATATTATTTTAAGCTAAATGTTTTAATAATTTAATTAACATAATTAATTTAATTATATATAGGCATAATTTTATTTTAATATTATATGTATATAATATATTCTCTTCTTCCCGAGAAAAACTTTACATTTTGTCATTTCGGAAGTCCTAACCACAACTTTACATTTCTTTTTTTGGCAAGTTGCGAATCCACTTTTCTTAATAGTTAACCCTATTTTTATCCAATATTATGTTAGTTGTCATTCAATTAATATTAAAATACATAATTTTTTTTTTCTTTCTCCGCCTTTTTTACTTTTTTAACACATCCTACCAATCAACAATACATTTCTTATCTACCAATTTAAAAATTTCTTTAGCATTTTCAAATTTGATTGATATAATTACTTATTTATGCAAAAATATAAATATAGAGATTAAAAGACTTAGTTACATAATAATAATTTCAATATAAATTTATAAGATTGCATAGAATTATAAAATAATATTTATAAAAATATGAAATAAGAAAAATATTTTGATAAAATATATTTAAAGAATATACAAAGTTATGCATAGATATGATTAACCATAATTTTGATAATCTTTGAAACAGTTAGATTATCAACATAATTAGATTAACAAAATAAATCCTTCAAACAATTAAATTTTTCAAAAAATTTGTAAAATGTATATTTGACTGAAATTAGATATTCTTTTGAACAAATATAATTAATGGATTTATAAAAAAAAAATTATATAGCAAATCTTGCATCCTTCAAACAATTAAAATTTTCAAAGTTTTTGTATGATAAATATTTGGCTAAAATTAGATATACTTTTGAACAAAGATAATTAATAGATTTAGAGTAAATTTTTGTTTATTTTTTAATCACGACTAATTAGATGGGTTGAATTGAAATTTAAAAACAGTAAATATTCAAAGCTAACAATAAAATGACAAATATTTATAATATCATTAATAGAACTCATAAAATCACCTCAATACTCCTTGCAATATAGAAAATAAAAGATTTAATTTAATTATACAATTGCAATAAAAATTCATAACTAAATTTAAAAATTAAAACCCAAATTACATACCTCAATATTCTCTGCAATATACAAAATATAATCATTACCTTAATTATACAATTGCAATAAAAAACATTCATTACCAATTTACTTATCCTTCCCCATTTTTCAATTCACAAAGTGATATTGTTTAGCATATGCTAGAAGGGTTGAATTGAAATTTAAGAACCATAAATATTTAAACCTAAAAATAAAACTGCAAATATTTAATATATCATTAATAAAACTCATAAAACCACCTCAATACTCATTGCAATGTAAAAAACAAAAGATGTAATTTAATTACACAATTGAAATAAACGTTCATAACTAATTCGAAACTAAAATTATTTATCTCAATATTCCCTGCAATATACAAAACAAAATTATTAACTTAATTATCAATAAACATTCATAAACCAATTACTTACCCTTCCTTTTTTCCAATTCAAAACTGATACTTGTTTATCATATGCTCCTTCATCATGAAAGACACTGAATAACATTAAATATGTGAATCAAATTATGAATGTACATCACAATAATAACCATAATGGAGAAAATAAATAAAGAGTCGTATATTTAAAGCTTGAATTTGCAAAAGAAGGGAGCAACGTAATCTATCTAACTTTGAAGGCCCTCACATCATCGATTTTTAGTTGGCATGACATTCCTCATCGTCACAATTGCAATAAACGATTATAATCAATATAGAATTCAAAATACTTACTTTAATATTTCCTGTAATATACAAAAAATAATAATTAATTTATTTACACAATTGCAATAAATATTTATAATCAATTCAGAACTCAAATCATTTACTTCAACACTCCCTGTAATATACAAAACAAAATCAGATTAATAAATTAATCAAATTAGACGAATTGTTATAACAGAATAGAAGAAAACTCATCCATAGTCAATTCGAACTCAAATTGTTTACCTCAATACTCCCTGTATCCTTCTGCACTATTTCTGTTTCTGTAAATCTGTAATTTTGGACTGAAGATTTTTTTCGCGTCTGTACTGTTCTTTTTCATGTAGTAACACTCTTTTGCTCATATGGTAACACTCCTTTTGTTAATGTAGTAACACATCAAGTTGTTCTTTAAATCTGTAATTTTGGACTGAAATTTTTTTTCGCGCTTGTACTGTTTTTATTTATGTGGTAACACGTTTTACTTTATATGGTAACACTTTTTGTTCATGTTGTAACACGTGTTTTTTTAGTAATATGTAATACTGTTTATATATCGTCGTAATACTATGTGAATACTCATGTGTTACCATATGAATAATAATGTGTTACCATGTGACCCATGTTACGTTATGAATATTTATGTGTTACGATATGTTTTATTAAGTGTTACGTAAGATATGAAGATTTTTTAAATATAACAATGTAGTAACACTTATACATAGATGTAGTAACACACAAAAATTTGACAAAAAATAAATAAAATTTAATATAATAATGTAGTAACACTTATACATAGATGTAATAACACACAAAAATTTGACAAAAAATAAATAAAATTCTTTGACAAAAAATAAATAAAATTCAATATAACAATGTAGTAACACTTATACATAAATGTAGTAACACACAAAAATTTGACCAAAAAAAATCATATGTACAGTAGGAATCAAACCTGCGACCAAATTCATTAACAACAAACCTGAACCACTAGGCTACAATACATATTTAATAAATATATTCTTCTACAAATACATATTCGCCCACGCCAACCTGAACCCCCTGCCCGCGCCCGACCTGACCCGCCCTGACCCTACCCGACCCTTGCATTGACCCGCAAAATTTAGACAATTTACCTTATTTATGTTGTATTGCACATAACATTAGTGTGCAATATTTCACACAAGACTTTCTCATTAAGAAAATAGAGAAGATTACTTCGTATTAAAACCTCCAGGGTTCATTTTAAGATTAATATAAAATATATATATATATATATATATATATATATATATATATATATATATATATATATATAGATGCGCAATATGGTATATGGACGTTTATTCAAAAAATCCAAAAAGAATCCTTCCATTCAACCTAACGGTAATTCCAAAGTTCGAACACTATGGAAATGTCTTTCGTTTAGGGCCCAACTCTAAACAAAAAAATAACAACATATTTAATTTATTTTGTTTTGAGAGATACAATTTTCGATAATTTTCGATAATGCGGAGCTATCCATGGGAGTAATCCCCCTAATTCCCAATCATTATTTAGTAAATGATAAATTTTAAAAAAATTGTTGAGACATATTTCCATCTTAGTCCTATTATCTAATTTTCTATTGAATTGATATATATATATTTTTTTTGTAAAAAATAAAAATAGTGTAGTTTAATCTCATTTTCATAGATGTTTTAAGCTTGCTTTTAAGTTAATTACTGAAATTATTTTAGGAAATGGGCCGCCGTTTGAGCCCGAGAAGGTACAACCCGCCCGGTTATTCCCGGAAATGGATTCCAATTATAGACTAATTGTCATGGCCTTCATTATAAAAAAATAAACAATAAAAAATTTGTAGATCCTATATTTCCTTTTCAGGGTTTTGTGCTCTTGCATCTCATTTTCTTCTGTCTCCCACCCAATGCAACCCTTCTTCAAATTCTTTATATTATATGTAGTATATTATATGTAATTAATTTGAATCCTTAAGTTTTTAGCCCAATCTAATTAAACTCAAATTATTTCTAAATCAATTAAATTATTATTTTTTGAATTAGAAAATATCCATAATCAACACACTAATATATATATATCTCAATCTCAATCTTTTTCATTTACATATTTAATAAATTAACATAAAATATAAAACACTATTTAATCTAAAACTCGTTCATAAATTATTATTTTTTATGTCATGTTGTGTTATTTTTTATTTATTAATTTTCTGATTTTTTTATCTTTTTTTTTGTCTCATTAGTGATATCGATCGGCATTATTTTTCCTTACTTGGTCATCTTTTTAATAAATAAATTATTAGGCGGCTCAAAAGTTGGGCCCGAGTTTTATATCCAGGCCCATAGATTAATTGGGCTTTAAAAAAATTGTCGGCCCCTCCAAATGTTGGGTTGTCCAGTTAGGTAGTCTAAGAATGACATATGGCATAACAACTCTACCGAAATACCCAAATTTCAAAGGCAGAAACTTTGGACAAGAATTAAATGATAGTATGATTTTGGAAAATATATGCAACAAAGGCCGTTTGTAACTAAATAATTTCCACTTAAAAGATGTCTATAAATCATAAATATTTAGATATTGTTCGGAATTTGAGCATACAATAACAGTAAAGTAGAATATTTTGCAAGAAACGGTGATTCAATATTCAAATATTTCACAAACCGTAAAACCACCCTAAATAGAGTATTATTACTTTATACAGAAGAAGCCCATGGGCCAAAACATAAACGGTGCATAAATTAAAATAATTAATAATAAGTAACTGAAATTAAACACTTTCCTGATCAAGTCCTGGCCTCTTCTTATGGGGGACAAGAGGCTTATTGAACGTGCTTCTGCAGGCTATACATTTCTGTAACCTGAATTTAGCAGATCCAATTAAGTGTAAAGAAAAAAAAACCTATGCCCATAACAAAATCAACATGATTTAACTTCAGGTCAACACAAATTTAGGAAATCATTTATTACCAATGATTATTTGTATAAAACTCACAGGTTATTAATGAATGAGTTGAATGACTATTAGGTTCTATTTGACCACTTTTATTATTATTAGGTTCCAACTTTTAAAAATATTACTACTAGGTTCCAAAAGTAGATAAATAGACATAAATGCCCTTAAATGAGTTTTTCTTTCCTTCTAGCTTGTGTCCAAAATACTACTCTCAATAAAGTATTTTTTCCATACCTTTTTTACATTATCCATCTTCTATTTTACATCACATTTTATTTATAGTAGTCTTCAACCTTCATTATATTTGATTTACAAATTACAAAATTTCATATATATAAGACACAAAAATCAAAATTTACATATCTAAAATGAGTGTTTACATATTTTCGTCTAAAATTAAAAAAAATTACATATTTTCATCTTTCTTTCGATGCGTATATTCATGCACATATCTGTAAAATCGTGGCGTATATGATGATCGTGAACATATGCATATAAATTTGGAAAAAAAAAATCCAGTAACTTAATAGATCCATCTTCATCTTCTTCCTTCAACTTCAAATCTGCATCTTCATCTTCATCTTCTTCCACGAATACATAAATATATGGATAACCCAAAAACCCAGATACATCTTCGTCCTCCATCAACCAATTTTCAGCAAAATCCAATTTATAAACAATTTGCAACCAATTTTAAGCAAAACCCAATTCGTCTTAAACGCGTCAATTTTTCCCAATTTCACAACAAAATCGAAACAGATTTTTACCTGAAAATTGAGCTCCACAAATTCCTGCTTCTCCCCCGCCGCCGCCGCCGCCTCACGTTTTTCCCCCAAATCAGCGCCCATTTTCCCCTTCACCTTCCCCATTTCCAATCCCGCCAATTCCTCCCCCTGTTCCTCCGTCTCAGAGTATCCTAATTATCAGTTTGTAGCCAAAATGGTGTTGTTAGTTATATTATGTTAATTTGCTAATATCAATAATAGAATTACCAATTTTTTCCACTAATAAAATAATCAATTTTTTGGCTTAACTATCAAAACAGTAATAAATAAGGGTATATTAGTCTCTTCATGTCCTAAATAGTGAAAAGTTTTTTTGTTGGTGTGAATGGATCAAATCAGATTGGGAACGGTATAACATTAGAAAATCAATTAGTACCTTGTTAGGATCTACAATACCAATGGCAGCACAGTGAAGGGGGCTAATAGTGAGAACAGCAGCTTTCACCTCCCAAACCTAAAACGAGTACAAGAAATTATAATAAAATTATTTATACAATGAAATTATAATAAAAAATGAGAATTGGTACCTCAGAAGGTTCGAAGACTGGTTGAATCCGAATACTTATAATATGACTGGAAAAGGATAACATGTCAATTTTGAAAATTAATAATATCACAAAAAAAAAACACATGTCCAAACAGAACCTTTGGCCCGTGAATAACTTTTGATCGAAGAGTGGCAGAAAGTTGTTGAAGCATCGCTTCAGAAAATCCAGTGCCTGTAGCACAATTTCTTCCCACGTTAACTAGACTTGAGAATTACAAATGACAGATATACATATTTTTATTTTTTAAATGATCAAGCAGCATTTAATGTTCTTACCAATTTTACATATGCTTTGTAATTCTTGATTGTTAGTATTATCATAACAAGCAAGAAGAAAGGCACCATAGTTACCTAGAAGCAAAACAATAAATATCGAAAATTCCATGAAAAAAATAAATAAATTGAGTTTCAACAACTTACCAGTACATTTCCCCATTCCATGGAATGCAGCAATGGGAACCAAATCTAGTGAATCCCCAATACTATAGACGAAATAACATTAATTAATCCGACCATGAAAAGTATAATTAAAACCAGACATGAGCTTAAGGGCTTACCTATCCATGTAATCCTTTTTCAGTTTTAGCCAGTTATTTGACCTTTTTGAAGGCTCGTAAGTAGCTTCTTTCTTCAATGTTTTTAACAATCAACCCCTCAGCACTGCTAAGTAGAGATTAACCACTGATATTTACTTCATCTCTTTTGCAAAAAAAAAAAAAAGAAACTCTTTAAAAACTAACTGACCCAGAGTTAACAGCATCGTCTAAAAATTTTTGTATTTCCTCAAGATCATTTGATGGTTTGGCAGTGGCAAACTGGAAAAAACCAGGTTCTTCTTCAAATGATTTGTAAAGATGCTGCATAAATGTGTTTAAGAGGTGATTTATATGTCGAGGATATATATTGAGTCAAACAGTCAAAAATGCATCAAAAAGCAAACAATGATATTGAATTCATTTGCATTGCCTTATCAGTTGAGTCATGAAACACTATAACAATATATAAAAAAGGGTATTGGCAGTCACTGTGGTTCGTAACAGAACAATTTTGGATTAAAAAAAAAAAAAAACTGAAACAAAAATTGCAATCATTCTAAACTTTTGAATGATGATAAACAAAACCTCAATTTAATTTCTTTTGGGTTTATATGTTGGTCATCAGGTAGATAATAAGTCATTTCTCAGTATTAATTGCAATTTGCAAAAGGGCAGTTATTTTATTAGCAATTATAATAATTGTTTGAAACAGCATTTTATCAGTATATAACAAGGAAAACACAGAATTAAGTCTCAAAAGGACACTCTACCTCTCTACGAACATTTAGTTGCTCCTGCATGAGTTGTTGGCCATTCAGATAAAGGATGTCAAACGCAAATATGCAAACATTCACTTTGGTTTCATTCATGGAAACATTTTTCCGACCACGTGTACGGAGTACCAGACCAAATACAAACAATAGAATAGGTAAATCATAAATTTATAAGCGAAAAAAAAAGGGTCCGAATTTAAGAAGTGAATAATGACAAGGTTTTTCACCTGAAAAGGCTGGATTTTCTGTTTTTCACGGTCGTATGCAACAATTTCACAATCAAGAACAAATGATGTTACACAAGACTTTTTTAATCTGCACTGAGACGGTAAACATTAGTAACTAGAGAAAATGTAATACGTCCATCCAAAACACAACATAAATGTTTCAAGACAACTGCAAACATGGAGAAACACATCTGCGGGAGTACGCCACATAGAAAGTAATGAATTATTAACAAAACCTTTCATAGATTGCTGATTGTATTAAAACCTTGTTAACAATTAGAATGGCTTCTATAAGATTTCCAGGATCATGATGCTAGAGGAGGTAAACGGGAATATTAATGTTTTTAAAGGACAGTAACTTTGGGAGGGATATGTTTTAAGGACAATAATTTTACGAGTTTGGAAATGTAGGACAATATATTTTAAAACTTGTAAATGTAGGACAATATGTTTTAAAATTTGTAAAAATAGGACAATATGTTTTAAAAATCTGTAAATGTAGGACAATCGAGCCCGAATCTCACATGATATTTCAGACCGATTTCGGCTTATTCGGGCTCAGTTGTCCTACATTTACAGATTTTTAAACATATTGTCCTATATTTACATATTTTAAAACATATTCACCACAAAATACATCCAATTTAAAGAGGGCTTTAAAGATGATTTTAACGAGGGAAAGGGGTTTAGGGAGGGTTTTAACGAGGGAACAAATCCCTCGTTAAAATGCTCGTCGGTAAATATTTAATGAGGGAAAAAAATCCCTCGCCAAATAGCGAGGGAATTCCCGAGGGACTGAAACATGTCAATTTACCGAGGACCTGCAGCCCTCGCCATATTCCCGACAAGAAATCCCTCGGCAAAACCCACATTGAGTTTAGGCCCTCGCCTTCTGACATCGTCCTTTTACCGAGGGTTACCTGGCCCTCGCGAAATAGGCGAGCACTTTGCTGAGGGAAAAGACCCTCGCGAATTTAATTTGCGTTTTAAAAATGTCACGGCCAGGTTTCGAGCCCGGGCTGGCGAGGCTCCGAGTGCACCCACGAACCACTGGGACACGCGAGCCCCCCATTGTAACAACATATATGGGCGAAATTCGCCCCCATGTGATTCGAACACGCGACCTCCCGGTATATGGAGGCCTTACGTGTACCGCCTAACCGTTTGGGCTAGACGAGTTATTCATTAGGAATGTATTTTTAATTGTATAAGTATTATATATTGTGTTTTATTAATTTTTTTCTTCTATCATTTAATCTAATTGTTTGTCATGCATATATACTTTGATTTTAATTAAAATATTTATAATAAAATTCTGAAATAAATAATTTATATTCTTTTGCATCATTTATTATTTTGAGTACATTTATATATACTTATATTAATTACTTTTATTAAAATATTTTCAATAATTTTAATATAATTAGTTTTATATTCTTTTTTACTATTTATTATTATGAATACATTTATATATATAGTTGTATTAATTATTTTTATTAAAATATTTTTAATAAAATTTTCAAATAATTAATTTTATATTCTCGCAATACTAACAAGTGTACAATAAATACAATTCGAATACATTTGAATTAAACTATTTTCAATAACAATTTAAATAATAATCCTTACATAGTATTTTCTAACACATGTATATGATCATTATTTTTTAAATTATTTCAATAAAATTGCAAAATTATTACTTTTGTATTAATTTTCACTATTTACTAACACGTACACACACACACACACACACACATATATATATATATATATATGTACATGCACCTATAATAATTTTTTTTTTTTAAATAAAATTTTAAAGCATTCTCACAAACTAATAGTAGAGATTAATCAACAATATTCATAACAAATAAACATAAAACACACATGTGGCGTTCAAATATTCTAAATAAAACATAACAAAATATGTGCCGTTCAAAATTAACATAAAATATAACAAAATATTCAGTCAAGTGTTTACTGCATAACACACACACACACACAAATGTTTAATGCATCACATCATCACCATCATCATCATCATTGTCATTTGCCGGGGGAAATTGATTAGGAGGAAACATATTGGGATCAAATGTACCGGTGCCTCTGAGCATTTCAGTGAGACTTTGAGTACTGCCGGAAGAGTCGACGAAACGACGTCGAACACGAGCGGTAGAACCACTGGGACCTACAGGAGCATAGGAACCTACAAAAGCACGAAACTGAGGGAATGGAGGAACAAAAATACCAGGATGTGGTATGGGATCAGAATAACCACCAGTCGGCTGGGGAAGTTGTGAAAAAATACCGGCCTGGTTGGGACTACCCCACTGTTGGGAACCACCGATTCCCTGCAACCCCTACTGGGGAGTAACACCCATCTATGGATTACCGGTTCCCTGCTATGTCTGTTGAGGACCACCGGTTCCTTGCCATGACGGTTGCTGGGGACCACCGTTTTCTTGCCACGATGGCACCTGGGAACTAACAGTTGCCTGCCACATTGAGAAAAATTGGCTCATCTGGTTCATTTGACTTTGCATTTGTGACATCTATCTGGCCATTTCCTCTCTTTGCTGTCTTTCTCTCGAGAGAGCGCGCTCTTGTGCCAAAAAGTTCTCTTGATCAAATTGAGAGTAGCCGCCGATAGAGGTGCCCTCTGCTGTCCCGCTTGGGCCAGATTGAATGCGCCCCAACTCTGACATTTGCCCCAAACCCCTGAATTTACCGTGGGAGTACGACACCTGTTGTATATTACTGGCTGGCTTGTTTACTGTGCTCGTACTCGTTTGCATCCTGGGGTACCTCAGAATTGATCCGTGCCTCCACGTCTCGCTGACATACAAATATTTTGACATTTAAAATTAGATATACTATTAATTAACTAAGTTATATATTGAATAAAGAACGTTACTTCAAGCACTTACAAGTATGACTTCCATCTCAACATACGTGACATCTTTATTGTGAAAATTATTCACAAGTTCCCATGCCGTTGGGAAGCGTCCATTTTTCTGCCACTGACAATTTTGTATAATTTTTTTAATTATTATTAATTATTATGTATTAAAGTAATTAAAATATCGATTTGTGGTTGTGCAAAAACTACTTACAAAGTCATACGCAAAATCAACCGCTCCTTTTGATCCTCCATGATGCATAGATTTTTTGGATGCACGATTTTTGTGGCACTGTTCACTTTTTGCTATCACTTCCGACGGATCCAGTAATCTTTCAATGCCCTCCACACATCATCATCCCATGGGGGCACCTTTCCCCTTTTACGGTACAGGGTCTTCCAGTTATTGAGAATTGTATGTAGTTACTCGAAAAACACACTACAATTGTAAATTTCGATGAGAAATTGCGGTTGTAAATATCAAACCAAATTAATATATGTAGGTCCAGAACGGGTTTCAGTGAGGGTGGAAGTCTAGAGGGGAGGGGTGAATAGACTTCCAAAACTTTTTGTGGATCAGGTGTGATATGCAAGTATGCCCGATCAGAGTGCGGTGTGAATCAGTATTGACTGATATCCGACTTACTGATCTGTATGAACCAAATCAGTTCGGCGTCTATCAGTTTAACTGATTGTGCGAAAGATTAGTTAACCCGTGTGAAAACCAGTTTTACTCTATCAGATTTCTGAACAATCTGTTTTAGATCAGATGACTAAAGTGTCAAGTTGATCAGTTCAGTAGCTTGATGCTAATCTGAACCAGATTCAGAATATGCATGCAGAAAACAAGTAGTGTGCAGAAAGGTGTAAAAAGTAAAGGCACACAAATTTATAGTGGTTCAGACAACTTGTCCTACGTCCACTCTTCCCTATCAGCAGGGGCACCAACTTAACCAACTGGACTTAGTTTAATGTGTTAGTCCAACACAGTACAACCAATAGATGTTTCACGAGTTCTCACTCAACCACTCCCAGAAATCAGATCTAGAAACCCTAGACTGAAATCTTGCTATAACAAACTTAACCTAACTTTTGTTTGGGTATAAGATTTGTAACGTTCCAACTGGAATACTATCCTATCGTCTATGTAGCCTAAAGCTAGAGGATGAGTATTCTATGCTAAGAACAATGGGATGAACACTTAGAAAATATGCTTCGATTTAGTGTTCTTCTTGCGGAAATTTGCTAGAGCTTGAGCTTGATGATAATTTCCGTAAGCTTACTATGAAGGTTTGATCCCATATATATAAGCACAAAATTGAAGTAGCCGTTGGAGAGAAATTCGAATTTAAGTCTATTTTTAGGTAGCTAGCAGGCTTGATTGGACGTGCTCAGAAAGGCCATGCCGTCTCCGTGTAATTTTGTCCTTTCTAGCCGTTTGGCCTGATACGCCATATCCTGCATAGTCAGATCCGTACATACGTGTCGAATTCTTAGTGGCTAACAAGTAAACTGAATCGGCTCCTTGTAAAGCCAGTAGTTTTAACATTCTTCTGGTCTGATGACAATCATATGTCTTTGATAAGTAGATATGCTTATCACTTTTCTGACTTAGCTCTACCTGATCAGTATGCAACTGATTAATAATCTTGAGTCTTCTGATAAGGTTGTCTTAGCTTCAACCTATCGACTCTGCTGATGTCCTTTCTTTAGGTCTTCTGTTCTTCGCTTCTGATCTGAACCTATACATATTGAGTTCCCCCTCAATATGTGACCTAGTCTAATACATCAACTGTCTAACATGTTCAGCTGGTCTCCTCTTATCATCAGTCGACTAATAAGTTCGACTGGTCCTATTACAACAGTTTTGGAACTTCCATCATAACTACAAATTTCCCAACAATTTCCCCCCTTTTGATGGAACCAAAACATTAATCAGAAAGGATGCTGAACATTAGTTAAACAAATAAGTAAAAGAGACAGTAAATCAGAAGACAATGAGAGTTTGTCTTAAGATCAGAAAAATAAAATATTTCATTAAGGACGATGTAGCAGTACAAGCACATAATGAGAATATCCTATTCTGATCTAACAGCAGTCTTCTGAAAAACTTCAAAATCTCTCTTCCATAGGAACAACACATAAGTCGAAGAGCCTCACTTTGATTTTAGCAGCTTTGCCTTCATCAATAATGTTATCTTGGGCTAGGCATTTGTTGAGAGTTGCATTAAAAATCTTGTCCAGTTTCCCATCTGGAGTCTTCTTGTAGTCCATGACTTCAATTTCTGGCGCAATAGGTGTGCAACTCATCTTCTTTCTTCTCTTATCACATTGCCATAGAATACATGATGTTTGTTACTCAACCAGTCTCTGAATATCTCATTCTTGTCTTCACTGGTTGGAATAACTTTGTTGATGTATGCTGATATGTACCATTCACCTTTGATCAGTTTCCACTGTTTGACCATATTCTTATCCGGTCGTACAATCAGCATCCAGAATAGGCTCTACGAACTGCGAACCTTCACTGGCTCCTCCAACAAGGCCTTTCTTCTGCTGCTTGTAAGCTTTGTCAAGCCGTGCTTTCTCTTATAGTCGTAGCTATTTTTCTGGATTAGCCTTCTTCTGTTCCACAGTTTTCTTCTTCTTTACAACTGATTTCTTTCCCTTTCTGGCACGGTCATCAGATTCCGTAGAGGAAGAGATGCCTTCTGCTCGTTCCAACTCTACAGCTTTCTTAACATCTTTCTCCATGCGCTTCTTGTCAAGAGTTATTTGAATACCAGCTACAAAGTTTTCTACTTGATTCAGCCTACCCTGAACCTCATCATCCTTCTCTTCTTCCCCCTTTTTGGTTCCCTCAAAAAGAGCTTTAAGCTCAGAACTGAGGTTGCCAATTTGCGTTTTAAGATCCTGTTGTAAATTCTGGAGGGAAGGAGACTCAATACTGGGATTAGGTTGAGCATGTTCAACAACCGCCAGCATACATGTTTGAGCTTTGTCCACAATAAAGCTGACTTTGTCGAACAATCCATCCAGTTTGTCAGCAGAAGAACTTACCCTCTTGGTTGCAGCATTCATTTCTTCTTGCATCTTGCTCATCTTGGCCATTTGTTCATTCATCATCAAGGTGAACTGATGATTTCTGCTTTCTTCTAACTTGGCCATCTATTGAGTTATTTTCAGCATTTTGTCCGCAGTAGTATCCCTTATATCATCACTCATACGCATCCAGTGCTTGGATACAAATTCCCTTTTGGTTCTGATGGCGGTCTCAATTTGCCTTGGAACAAAGAAACTAACATCATCCCTGAACATATGTGCCATGTTCACACGAAATGTGTTCTTGATGCACTTCATCAGATTCTCTTCAAACGATGGAGAAGTTTGGAGAATCTGCATAACCTGACCTGCTGATGACGAGGGGCCTTCAACCTCCATTTCCTCAGCTTGACTCCCTCCAGCAGTCAGATCTATGAAGTGCTCGGTTGATTGTGCCTCGGCTGATAGGGACTTTGCCGCATCTCCCGCATCAGCTTCATCGACAGCTCCTTCAGACTCTTCTGGTTCTTCCACAATCCTCATCTCTTTCGCAGTTTGTTCTGTATCAGCCATCTGTTCAAAAATCTCTTCTACCTGAATTGGTCCACCAGAGCTGATTTCCTCATCAACTATTTTCATTTGTTGCAATGTTCGGCTATATCTGACCATCTTTTGTGTGAGCTCTCGGTGCATTAGAGTATCTGGCATCCTCAGATGTCTCGTGATCAGACCAGCCACAACATCATCAGATATTAGATCGGGAGCAGTTTCAACCCCAACCAACTTCCTCATTTGCAGCTCATACTCCAGAAAGGGACGTACACCACCTTTCTGTTCAAGGACTGTACCAAAATCTTCGAATTTCTTCAATCTGATGTCTCTCCATGTGAGCACATCAAGAACTGTAGTTTTGGCTTCATGTTTCATTGACAGCTCATGATATCTGTCCTCCAGCATTTTCTCTAGCCTCCTTCTGATGATCTTTTCAGTAAAGGAAAGAATCTCTGGTTCTGGTTCAGGAGAGGATGATGGAGAGAATGGTACTACAGTTAATGGATCAGGATCAACCAATGGAGTACTGGAAGAGATAGCAGGTTGAGCTGACTCAGTTGAAGTAGGAACGGTCAATCGCTGTGCTTCAGCTTGAGCAGTAGCATGCGGAGTAGCCTTCGAAGCTTGACCAGGTCCTCTTGGAGGCAGTCTGTTGAGTGGAATATCATCATCAGAATCAGTCGGTTCATCCACCAGTTTCAGCTCTTTCCTCTTCCCTTTACCAGCAACCGGAGCACTAGGTGCTGACTTAGTTCTTTTCTCAGCTGGTTGGGTTGGTTCCTTCTGAGTAATCCCTTGCTCTGTCTTCCGTGCAACAGTCTTCCTCTTCTGGCTAGTTGTTCCTTTCTTGCGCACTTCTGTTGCTGGTTTAACAACAATCTCCTCATCATCATCAGCAAGTCCAGGAATTGGCTTGTCGTTGATCAGCATCTTCTTATGAGCAAGAACATATGGTATCATTTCATCCTCACTCCATTCACGGTCCTTCATCATATCGATCAGAATCAAAGACACCTTGTGCAACATAGTGATTTTTGCACTAAGGACAATCTTGCCTCCTTCTTCCACAAACTTTGTTGATTCCTCCAGCAACCTCCTCTTCAGAAACTCAAGCCAGTTGATCTTTGCCTTATCAATGATGGCAGACATGATTTGAGCCTCTCTAGGAGCCTGTTTCAGTCCATAAAGAGCTTTTCTTAAACGGTACACTTGGTTGCTCATTTCAAAGCCAGGAGGTTGTTAAACATAAACTTCCTCAGCTAGTACCCCATTTAAGAATGCACTCTTTACATTCATCTGATACACAGTAAATCCCCTATGAGCAACATAAGCCAGAAACAGCTGAATGACTTCTAGTCGAGCGACTGGTGCAAAGGTTTCATCATAATCAATCCCTTCTGATTGTGAATATCCCTTAGCAACAAGTCTTGCCTTATTTCTGGTTATCACATTGTGCTCATCTTTCTTGTTCTTGAAAACCCACTTAGTACCAATCACATCTTGATGAGTTGGTCTGTCTACAAGTTCATAAACTTGATTTCTTTCAAACTGCTCTAGTTCTTCTTGCATGTCTTGAATCCAGCTTGCAACTTGTAGAGCTTCTTCAACTGTGAGTGGTTCCTTCAAAGACAAATAACAACAATACATTGCACTTTCACCAATCTGATGTCTAGTTCTGACTCTTATCATTTGGGTTTCCAATGATCAGGTCAGTTGGATAACTAGTTATCCAGGTCCTTCTGTCCTGATTATCATCAGTTTGGAGAACATCATCCTCTTCTGATAAAGATTCATCACTAGAGATTGGGAGAGGTACTTGAGTAGGTCCACTTGGCATGGACATATCTCAACTGATGTTGGACTCATCATGTGCTGAAGTCTGTCCGCCGGAACAGCAGGTGTTCCCCCTGAACTAGATGGTTCAGTTGTTACTGTCTCAGCTGCAACAACTTGTTCACTGACAGTTGTACATACCGTGGGGTCTGACTGACCTGGTGAATCGTCAAGGTCAAAGTTAGGAACTTATACAGTGACGTATTTTGGATCCTTTTCTTTGAGCCTTAACTGATCCATTTTCAGTGATTCTGGTTTGTCAGGTACATCTTGTTCTGAGGCAGATTTCTCTTGATCAGATGTTGACTCATCAAAGACCACATGAGGTGTGTTCGTTTGTTGAAAACCCTAAATGCTTTGCTGGTTGAGGAATATCCTAAGAATATACCCTCATCTGACTTGGCATCGAAGGTTCTCAACTGACTCTTCCCATTGTTGTGTATGAAACACTTGCACCCGAACTCATGAAAGTAGGAAACACGAGGTTTTCTGCCCTTCCACAGTTCATAGGGTGTTTTGAAGTGAATCTTAGTCAGAGAACATCTGTTCTGCGTGTGACAAGCAATGTTGATTGCTTCTGCCCAGAAACGGCTTTGTGTTGCATGCTCAGCTAACATAGTGCATGGAGCTTCTTTAAGTGTTCCGTTTCTCCTTTTTGCTACGCCATTTTGTTGTGGTGTTCTTGTAGCTGATGTCTCATGCTGTATACCAAACTCAGAGCAAAAATCAGATATAAATTGGTTCAAGAATTCTATACCTTTATCTGATCTGATTTTCACTATGCTGAGATCCTTCTCATTCTGAATCTTGTTGAGAAGTTCAGGTAGCTTTGTCGTAGTTTCACTCTTCTTATACAAGAATACAACCCAGGTGAACTTGGAGTAATCGTCCACGACCACCAGAGTGTATTTGCTTCCACTGAAACTAAGAGGTGCAACTGGTCCAAATAGATCCATATGGAGCAGTTGCAGTACTCTGCTGGATGGAGGCGAAGGTATCCCTTTGAATGAAGCTTTAACCTGTTTTCCCTTCTGACATGCGGCACATGTCTGATCCTTAGAGAATACTTCATTAAGAGTTTTGAAGTTCAGATGGCTCATTCTCTTGTGCCAGAGCCAACTGGAGCTCTTTGAACTCTTAACAATCAAGCATGCATTTCTTGGACAACTGTCCCAATCTACTGTATAAATCGTTCCTTTTCTGGAGCCAGTTAGCAAGATCTGTTGAGTCACTCAATTTCTGATTGTGCATTGATCTGATGAGAACTGAACACTAAATCCGTTGTCGCAAAACTGTGATACATATAACAGGTTGTAACTTAAGCCGTCAACATATGAAACACCTGTAACCTGTACATCATCGTTCACTAAGGTTCCAACTCCTCTGGTAAAACCAAAGTTGTCGTCACCAAAGAGAACTCGTGGGCCTGGTTTCTCTATGTAATTGCTGAGGAGATGTTGACTTCTAGTCATGTGCCTTGAGCATCCACTACCTATGTACTAGATAGTTGCTTGTACACCTCCTTTATTTGCCAGTCCCACTCGAACCTGCGAACGAATCAGATTTTAGGTACCCCAGTAGAATCGGGTCCTGGGGGGTTAGAAGTACCTTTTGGGATCCAAATAAATCTGGCACCTTTGTTGAAAACAGAGGGCTTGATTTGTCTCCCATAAACATCTACATAATCATACGTCTCTTCATATGCAATCTGGTTAGTATGATTACTAGTGTGAGCCTTGGTTGAATCAGAAGACTTGGGATTTTTCATTGAAATTTGTCTTCTTTTAATCCAGTGGGGTTCAGATGCAGTAACCCTAGGTTTCTGATTGTAAGGGTAGGTACGACTGCTACCATTAAAAGATTCATATCTTTTTGACATAGGTGGTCTTAGCAGTTTACCCTTAGCTTGCTTGTTAGGCAGCTTGGACTGAGTCGACTTCAGTTGTGACTGTCCCTCACGAGATGGTCCAGACTGAGGCCTACTCTGCTGATTCGGGTGAGGTCTCTTCAGAATAACAAGATTCTTCTATTGATCCCTCGGCTGATGTGTGATCAGTTGGGGTCCATTTCTGTTCCCTTTCTGATCCGGCACTCGCCTTACCTGGTGAGTTGATCCCTTTCCCTTATCTGATATAGATTTGGCTTTCAGTGTATCTTGATCAGAAACTCGTTTGGTTACACTTTTCCGATGTGAACCAGATGGGGCTTTTGAAGATCCAGAAGAGTTCTCATACCCAGTTCCCTTCTTATCAGTTGGCGTACGAAAATAGTTGTTCAGATCTTGAACGGTCTTAGATGATTTCGTGAAAACCTCTATTTTCTTACGCAAACTGTCTTCAATGGTTTTTAGATTCTCATGTAGTCGGAAGAGTTCATCGAACTTAGCCTGAAGGACTTTGAGTTCTCGAGCTTGTTGTTGATTGAGAGTAAACTGTTCCTTAACCATCTTTTCTTGATCAGTAGTACTGACTTTCAGAAACTCCAGTTCTGTAGTCATCTTCTGAATAGTGTCAGCTGATTTTAGTTCAGCTGCTTTACTTGCATCAATTTCCTTGACATGCCGGATGTTCTCAGCCCTTAGGTTATCGTTCTCAACTTCCACTCGTGTATAAGTATCTATTGCATTAGAGAGATCATCAAGCAATTGGTCATTGTAGACCTGCAGGTTAATCTCTCCAGTAGATGTGCTCAGCACAACAGGTGTAGAACAGGGAACCGCAGAAGGTTTAGAAATTACCTCAGATTGATCTGCTTCTTTGGCCATAAGACAGATGTCGTCATCAGATGAGAAGTTCATATCATCGACATCATCAGTTGTGGTAATCAGACAGAAATCTTCAACAGATGAGTAGCCTGAGTCATCTGAAGGCAGATAAGAATCATCGATGCTAGAAGTGTCGACAACCATTGCTTTTCTATCTCGGAACCTTTGTTCTCTTCTGTTCCGCTTTTCCTCTCTTTCCTTGGGATTTAGGTCGAGGCAATCAGCACTGTAGTGACCTGGTTTCTGACTGTTGTAGCAAACCCTTGAGTCTCCAGAACTTTCTCTGTTAGGAGAATCATTTCTTCGGTAAGATCTGTCAGGAGAATTTCCACCTTGTCTGTAATCAGAACCTCTCTTATCTGATCTCTCATCTCGTCTGTTCTCCTTGCGATCCTCTCTACGATCATCTTTCCTTTCATCTCTATGATCGTATTTTCATTCATCACTTCTGTTATCCCTATCATCTGAAGAACGATACCTTTCTTGTGATCTGTCAGAAGATCTTCAATCTCTTCCTCTGCTTCATCGATAGTCATCGTAGAAATTTTTGTACTTGCCCATCTAAACATTTGTTCGTTCAAGTTTTCTTGTTAGTAGTGCAATCTGTTCGGCCTGGCTGATGATGTTTCCAACTGGTTCAACAATTCGTGAACTGCTACTGGTTGCCTGGAATGTAACAGATTTAGTAGAATTTGCAGCAGCTTCAGTAGGGACATCATCTGATCCCTGTCCTCTCTCAATCAGGTCGAACCCATGGGCTTTCAAACTGAATATTAGGTCATTTGACTTCATAGTAGAAATATCTTGACAATCCTTAATCACGGTCACCTTGATATCCCATTTCTTGGTCAGCGATCTGAGAATCTTGTAGTTGATATCTTTGTTTGACATTACGCGTCTTAGATCACGAAGACGATTGACTCCACAAGTGATCCTTCCATCAAATTGATCAACTGTTTCATTCGGTAGCATCTTGAGTTTCTCAAATATCACCAGCTCAGCTTGCAATCTGCTGTCCTTAATCTGCTCATTTTCTCTGCAGATTTTAGCAAGTGTATCCCAAACTTCCTTACCAGTCTTCAGGTACTTCACCTTTTCTCGTGTAGTAGAATCCATGGTTTTCATGATGAGATGTCTGGCAACAGTATCCAGATTTGAAAATTTCTTCTAAGCTGCATCCATCAGAGAGGGACTCTTTCTGATTCTTGCTCCAACTGGTTAAGTAGGATCTCCTGCTTCAGCTGGATTATAGTGATAGATGATAGTCAGTCCTATCTCAAGAATCTAATCCATTCTGTTGCTTATCACTCCCAGATGGTCTCTCATGTCGATAGACCGGTCTTGTAGTGATTTTGATGCATCAACAGAAAACATGGTAAATTATGATGCATTCCTAAAGTGTTATCCATGCTTGTGGTGATTTTGTAAAGT